>LPNX010305060.1:74082-101419 GCA_001517045.1 Pseudotsuga menziesii | reverse complement strand
TATATATATATCTGTGTTTTCTGGATAAAAGGAAAATCCAAACTCGACTGTGCAATATATTTTGTAAGCTCTGTAATAATATAAGTATGGTGTTTGGTATTTAACTAACCGACTTCCATCGTGATGGTCTAATGGGCGTAAGTAAGGTTACATTTTTTATGGATTTCACCTTTATTTAATTTGTGAGTGCACGATGGTTATAACAGAGTAGTTTAGCAAGGCTCTACCTCTATAAAACATTATGGAAACCACGATGTGGACTTATGACCCTGTAATTACAGTGTTGATTTTGTGTTTGTTGACACTACCCATAGGGTCTGTGTGTTTTAATACTTAGTTATGGATGAAGTGCTACCGGTCCTGGGACTGGGATCTCGATGTTGTGATAGTAGTTGTACAAGATGGCATATCAATCAGTCCTAGATTTAGTTTTGTTTAGTTAATTACTATCCTACATATATCTTAAACATGTTTAGATAATAGTATCTTAGATCCTTGTATTTTTTCTCACTATAAATTTTGCATTAATTTCTGTGAGGTTAAAAGATCCCACGATCTCTGTAAATTTTTTTAGCAAGTAATTTTTTCTTATTTAATTTGATCTTATGATTTGATAGGATTCGATTCAAATCTTGCATCCATGATTTTGTTATAATGATTGTTAGATATATTATAGAATTAATTTGATTTGTTCGGTGGGTGAGAACAGTAATGCAATTATGGTATAGATGTTTAAGATACCGAAAGTGGATTAGGGGATCTTTTAGTTTGATTAAAAGTATTTCTATGTATGTACTTAAGATAGAAACATTGCTTTTTCATATATAGATCTTATTCGATTCTAATACTTTGATTTGAATGTTATGAGTTATAATACTATTAATAATATTTAAATTAATTATGTCTATATATATTATATAAACAAATTATGTATGTATGTACTAAATACTATAGATCTATATTATAACAATAGAATCTAATATTGTTATTTTTTGTAAAAACTAGGATAACTATTATGTAAGTGGATTCCATTCTTATATATTGAATAATGCAGATCTATACTATAAACATGAATTTATAGATTCATTCGACAATTTAATTTTGTAAATGCAGATTCAGAAAGATTTAGGAAAAGTCAACACAAATGGGAAATATAGAGTTAAATGTAGGAATTCGTGATACAATATAGAAATAGATTGTTTAATATCTATTAGGTGAAAAGTTCAAATTTCAAAAGGAATCGGAAAACCATTCAAGCTTAGCATTAGTAAGCTAACTGAAAACAACTAGATTCTACAATAATATTCTTCATATCTATGATTTAAACATACTCTATAAACATTTAGAACATAAAGTATGAACCTATCACGAATGCAAGGAAAACAAAAGTGGAAAAGTTGTTCCTCCCAACCAACTCCTAGAAAAACCAGGTTACTTGCTCCAAAACCCCTGAGCCTATTCACTTGACCAGGAGAGAAAAAATACTTGAATGCATTATCTATTGCATTCATATATTTTAATCCCCTCCCAATGCTATCCTACTGCTTCTCATGGACATACTAATAAATAGTATTTTTCCTAGGACCTGGTAATTTATGAGCCTCCTTCTCTTTAGCACTCAACTAGGAGTTGTGACCTGATTTTTGGGGATGATTCCTCCTGCATATTTATTTCTCACTCGGTGGTTTTTTCCACATGTATTTTCCTCTTATGGGTCAGAAAACACTCTTCAACAACTCTATCCACTTTTGTCCCACTTCAGCATATTTTATTAAATAAATTTTGTTTTATTACAAAATGATTATTCTTGACTTTTTTGTCAAAAATAAAATAAAATAATAAATAAAGTATTTTCTAAAATAATTAATAATTATTATTAATTTAGGGGTATTACATACACCTCCCCTTAAAAAATAACACCGTCCTTAGTGTTATAACTTTTTTTATATTCTTCCATTCCATCTTCTTCGAATAATTCTAGATATGCCTCCCGCATATTACTTTCCAGCTCCCAAGTAGCCTATTTTGGACTAAGGTGCTTCCATTGCACCTTGATTTTTATGATGGTATGGTTCTAGAGTAAAAGTTCTCCCCTGTCGAGAATGCGCTCCGATACCACTTGGAACTCTTGTTTGGGTTCCACCTAAATTACATTCCAATCAATCATATGAGAAACATTATGAACATGTCTTTTCAATATAGAAATGTGAAACACATTATGCACTTTAATATTGGGTGGTATGGATAACTGGTATGCAACTGGCCCTACATTAGCTATAATTTCAAATGGCCCCCAATACCTAGGTGTCAATTTTGAATACTTACCCAGTATCAAGGAAATTTTCTTGGGATTTACCTTTATATACACATGATCAGCCACTTGGAACTCTCTAGGAGTTATTTTTAAATTAGAATAACTTTTCTTCTTGTCTTGGGAAACCTTCCATTAGAGGAATTTTGGGGTCTAAAATGGGCCTCCTAAGGAAAATAATAAAATAATAGTTAAAATAATAAAATAATATTGATTAATTTTGGAGGAAGAAAGAGAAAAATTACTTTTTATGTTCGTATTTTCGACATATCTCCCTGTGTTTTTACTCAAATTTTGATTGGAAGAGCTCGTTGGATGCGAAATTTGATTCCGCATCCAACGAGTACCCACACTGCATGCTTTTGAAGGACCCCGCTACCCCAAAAACAAGAAATACCTGAAAAAATGTGATGATGACAACATCATCATGTTTTTTCAGGTATTTCTTGTTTTTTGGGTAGTGGTGTCCATCAAAAGCATGCAGCGCGGGTACTTGTTGGATGCAGAATCAAATTCCGCATCCAACGAGCTCTCTCGATCGAAATTTGAGTAAAAACACAATGAGATATGTCGAAAATACGAACAAAAAAAGTAGTTTTTTTTAATGACAAATGTGTCAATTCAACCATTATGGTTGACTTATTTTATTGAAATTCTATTGGTTCTTGAATTCAAACTCACAAAAACTTATTTTGGCACGTTTTCTTATAAGGCCCATTTTAGACCCCAAATTTCCTCTAATGAAAATTTGTGTCCCTGTTTCATGGTTAGTTCCATATATTTTAATACATCAGGTCCTGACATTAATCTATCAACTGGACTCCTCCATGAAATTTGAGTATTACACTTACGTCCATATAATATATCAAAAGGACTCATGCTTGTAGAAACTTGAAAGTTATTATTATATGCAAATTCCACTAAGTGTAGGTAGTCTTCCCACTTACTTGGTTTTTCCATGGAAGACATCCTTAGCATGTCCTCTAAAGACTTGATTTACTCTTTCAGTATTCCCATCCTCTAATGGATGATATGTAGAACTGAAATTTAACTGTGTTCCCAAACCTTTAAACAAGGATTTCTAGAAGTTACCTATAAATTTTGCGTCTCTATCTAAGAATATTACTTTCGGTACACCGTGTAGCCTAAACATCTCTTTCACAAAAATATCTGCAATGTTAACAGCTTTATAGGTAGATTTAACATGAATAAAATGAGAAACCTTACTTAATTTTTTGACTACAACCATGATTAAATCATGTTGTCTAAAATTATTCGGTAGGCATGTTATAAAATCCATGGTAATTGTTTCCCACTTCCATTCTGGAATGGGTAGTGGTTGCAACAATCCCGCAGGATGTTGATGTTTTTCCTTAACTTGCTGACATTCAAGACATCAAGCTAAGTATTCAGCCACTTATTTCTTCATGCTTGGACAAAAGAAATCCTTTCTGATCATAGTGATCATTTTCTGGTATCCAAGATGTCCTGAATACGATTGTTTATGGAGCTCATTCATATCTATAAGTTTAATTTTTTGTTATGTTTGGTATGTACAACCTATTTTTATGCAGCAACAGTCCTTGTTTATTTAGGATGAAATCTATTTTTACTTGGTCCTATTTATTTTTATCAGTCTTTTCTTTTAAAATCTGATATTACTTACCAAAATTGTTAGCACTTAGAATTTGATTTTCTAGATCAGATTCATAGATGTTTCTTTAAAATAGTATATTTGCATGATGACTTAGAGAATCATCCACTTTATTTTCTTTCACTTTTATATGTTTGATTCCAAAATCATATTCGCTTAAAAAGGACAGCCATCTTTCCTTTCTCGCATTCAAATTTTGTTGATTAAAAATATATTTAAGGCTTATGTTATGAGACATAAGTATACATTTTATCCCAATTAGATCATGTCGCTACATTTTTAAGGCGTGTGACTATGGCAGCAAGTTCTAAATCATGTGTCGCATAGTTTTTTGCATGTTCTTTTAATTTCCTATATCCATAAGCCACAACATAATTTTCTTGTAATAAAACTATGCCTTGCCCTTCCTCACAAGCATTGGTACACATGATGAAATCCTTGAATGGATTAGCAATATTCAAGACTGGTGTAATATCCCAAAAATTCGTAAAAATTTAAAATTTTTCAAGTGACATAAAATGTCTAAAGTCTTAGCTAAGTACCTGCTAATGGTTAGTGGAAAATGAAACAGTTTATAAAAGAACATGGGATCGCTTCTTTATAAGAACATGTAAACTAAAAGGTGTAATCTTAAAAACTTGTGTTAGTGCTATTAATGACTTAGCGGCTGTAATTCTATCAGAGTTAGAAAAGGACTTTCATTTTGCTGTTGCTAGATATATTGATGTTTATATTTTGTTGAGTAGGTAAGAACTCTTGTTTTGGATCGGGGCTTACTTAGCGTTCATCTAACTCAATTGGACTACTGGTTCCTTACAGGTTTAGTAGGTAAGCGTATGATCCAGTAGGGTGCTATTTAAATTCAAGTCCAGAAGCTACTTCCCTAGCATGATTAAGATGCTAGTCTTAGAAAATGTTTTGATATGTTGCCTATCTTCAAGGAGGTAATGTTAATCTTTTTTTGTCCTTACAACTCCATAGTTTCTATTTATAACTAACTCCATAATGACGTTTTATCAATTACATAAACATGGGTAAAAACTTTGCAAGAACAAGTACTATCGAAAGTTCCTCCAATCAACAGAATATTATACTTTAAAAATATAAAGAACACTATTATTTTTGTTTATAGTAATGGTTATTTATTATTTTCGTAGAGAGCATATAGCTCAAAGTTTGGACTTAAGTTCACTCCATATTGTTTGGTATTTCTCGTAGCTACCTTCACTTCAAGACTATATAAACGTCCTTCTCTCAAAGAATGATCAAGTTACTTATGCTTTTAATTATAATTTCATCATTAAGTTGTTAGGAATTTATTGGTATTTCTTTAACATTTTTGGTGTTCACCGAACACTCCTTCAAATATATCACAAAGGCTAAGTTCCAATAGTCCCTAGATATTCTTCTTACTATGGTTATAAGTTACACATGGTCTTCTCACTATTTCCATTAAACCTAGCTAAGAAACATAACTATCCAACTTGATTTATTATCAAGGAAAAACTCTAGAATAAACATAAATATTCATGTTATATCCTATAATCGATTGCCTAAGTAAAAATACACCATGGTAAATATCAAATTATGGGAAATCATATAATGTATAGTTTGTAATGATCATTGGTTGATTGTAAATCATTTTGTTGCAGCGCTGACCATGGAACTCTACCCACGCTAGATAGAAATATTTAGAAGAACGCGTGGAATGGTTTTATCCACACAAGGGTTGACTTATAACTCTAAAACCCTACTCATTTGTTTAGCAGAGCGAGGGTTCCTCTGTCTTGTTGGCTGAGCTGAGAGCTCGTGGCCATTGGAGACCTATAACCACCTTCAAGTTTTGACAGCTTGCTTCCATAATAAAATGCTGTGACTGTCTTGAGAGAGGCCGTGAGTGGTTTTTGGTATTTAAAGGTTGATGTGGTTTACAACAAGTGTAGATACTATTTTTTCTTCAGGACTCGAGGACTTTGTTTATATTGAGCTTGGAAACTAATTAATAGAGCTCGAGCAGGAGAATTTCTTCATCTGGTTGAGTTGATTTTCTCGTTTTCCTTTGCAGTGATGACTCAGTGTTTTCTTGTCTTCTTACACGATGCCAACATGATCTAAGGTGGTCATTTTACCTCAACTTCATCCTAAAACTTTAACAGGTAAAGACTTACACTTGTTTCATTTTTAGGTTAATTTTCATAAAAGGGTTTTACAATTTTCATTAGAGGAAATTTCAACTCAAAATGGGCCTCCTAAAATGAACTAATAAAATACTAGTTAAAATAATAAAATAATATTTATTAATTTTGGAGGAAAAAAATAAAAAAACTACTCTTTTGTTTGTATTTTTGACATACCTCCCTGTGTTTTTACTCAAATTTCGATCGGGAGAGCTTGTTGGATGCATAATTAAATTCCGCATGCAACGAGTACCCACTCGGCATACTTTTGATGGACCCCACTACCCCAAAAACAAGAAATACCTGAAAAAATGGAATGATGACATCATCATTCTGTTTTTTCAGGTATTTCTTGTTTTTGGGGTAGCAGGGTCCATCAAAAGTATGCCGAGTGGGTACTCGTTGGATGCGGAATTTAATTCCACATCCAACGAGCTCTCTTGATCGAAATTTGAGTAAAAAAACAGGGAGATATGTGAAAAATACAAACAAAAAAGTAGTTTTTTTTATAATACCTATCCCCAAATTTATATTAAAAAATTGTTTAAGACCTATACGGTATTTCAAATTTAAAGCAATTTCATTGGCTAACACATGATGAAATGGAATTTGAATAAAAGTTAAAAGGCCCATTTTGAGTTGAAATTTCCTCTAATGTAAGAAAGATTTGTAATGACAATATGGTAAACTTGTAGGTCCTTCTCCTGGCTCTATATGGAAACGAGCTTACTCCTTCAATGTTCCACTTGAGCATACAATTGGTAAGCCCCAATTGCAAACGAGGGTTTCTTCCCGCATTTTGTTGTGGTGGTTGGAAGTTAGGTTCTTTGCTGTTGAAAAAGGCACGGCCTCAGTTTACCTGCTAGCTTGTTGTTTCTTGCTTTCTTGTTTCTGTATTAGTTTCGAAACCCTTAGAGGGTATTTTTATGCATGGAGGATGAAGGCTATTGGAGCCGTGATAAAATATTTTTTAAGTATAAGCCTTTATGGCCTGAAAAATGTAAACTTATTTTACTTATTTTGATAGAGCTTAGCTCTAAGCCCTACGAGGCTGTCGACCTCTGTCTGGTTAATTTTTAGTTTTTAAACTAGATTTTTAAAGGAAAATAAAACACTGTTAATCAGTGAGGATTTGTAAATGGATTAAGGGTTTTTACCTGTCAGTAATGTATGGTTAGTGTTCGATTTATACTATTTTGTTTTAGCTAATATTTGGACAGGCTTGAGTCTTAACCTGTAATTCTAAAGGCAATAACCCATTTCTTCCTATTTGATTTTGTTTTTAATAAATGGTTATAGTATTATTTTAATTATTATCATGTGATTAAAAGGATTTACAGTGCAATGTATTTATGGAAATTTTTACTGTGTTAAGAGTATTATTATTACTCTGTTTTGACTCATAAGGGTTGATATTTAAATATACCCCACAATTTGATAATAGAATAAATTCTACATGATAATTTCTTAGCTCTATTTTATTAATTTTCCTTCAATGATTTTTACAGATGTTACTATTTTTATAAAAGAAAGATTTAGGGTAAATACTAGGATTAAATTTATCTTTCATGAACTTAGATAGCTGTCTTGAGGTTACAGTAGAAACTTATGTTTTAATACAGAGACACATATTATCTGGAAATAAATTATTATAATATTTTATTGAAATCTATCTAAATATAAACCCTAAGTGAGAGTCTATTTATTATTCCTATGTTTATTTGTTAAACTATATCTATTGTATTTATAAAGAATAATAGTATTAAAATAGTTCTATATGTAGTATGATTACTAAATATCTTTAAATACCTATGTTTAGTTCTTGTCTGAAGTAAATACATTCAATAGATAAAGTGTTTACTGTTTCTTACAGAATAAAATCATAAGCAAACTATAGCAGAATTTAGTTACATTTTTCATTCAGGGTTAAATAAGAATCATCATATCTACCTAAACACCCAGTTGTACTAGAGTACTTCCTAAGCCAGGCGTGGAAAAATACAGTATGGAAATCTATTTCTATTTATTTCTCATTTAACATATTTACTACTATTTATAACATAATTTGTCAATTACTAAGTTCATCAATACACAGTTACTCTTTTCTTGATAAACCCTAATAAGATGTTAACATGCCTGTATTTGAAAACTAGTAAACATTTTACTAAAGATAGTAAATAAATATAATAACATGAAACAAATAGAACCTCTCAATGATGAAGTGACAATAGCTGAAGAAGGTTGTTCCTCCCAACCAACTCCTAGAGAAATCTTAGACTGCACTTCCTCAGGACCCCCGAGCCTATTTCCTGGTCCTCCTGGTAGAGTACTAGGTGAAGGATATGTCCTTAAGACCTTATGTCACTTGACTGGTCCAATTACCTCAGTAATCCAAATCTGCTTACAGTAGTAAGAACTTCAGCCTAATAGCTGCAATAAGTTCAGCCTCAGCAGTTAACCCCTCAAACCCACTTTAGTAATCCCCTCCATCCAATTTCTCATAAGAAAATTTATTCACTTTGAGTGATCACTTCTCAGAATGAGTAGCCTCAGTTGTCTTCAATAGGAAATCTTATAGAAATGCCTAGGTCTTCTGGGTCAGTTTTCACTTAATGATCCACTTGATCCAATTCCACTTTCTTTGGGAATCATGACCACACATATAGGGAAGTTGCCACCTGCAATAGTTGGAAGTAGTTTGAGGATGATGCCACTTGTCAGTGTACTCTCCACCCAGTATCCTCCACCAAGTGACCAATTAACACTCTTTTAACAGCTTCCCTAAGCTGCTGTCTCATCATTTATTTATTTATAATTAAAATATTATGAATTACATTAATTATTATGGACCCCACTTGGTCATCAATTACAAACTTAGCATAAAATATAACACAATATTCCTCAAATAAAATTAAATTGTTTTTGCAAATTGGGGCATGTGACATACACATCCCCTTAATTTATAACACCGTACTTGATTTTATTTATTCTTCATCCTCAGATTTCCCTTGAAATAGAATTGGATATGCATCCTGCATATGACTTTCCAATCCCTGGGTGGATTCTTCTGGACGAACGTGCTTCCATTCCACCTTCACTTGACCAATAGTGCGATTCCGAAGCAAGATCTCCCTGCGTTCGAGGATACAATCCGGTTCCACCAGAAAATCTCCTTCGGGTTCCACCTGCACATCATTCCAATTAATAACATGAGTAGCATCATGTACATATTTTTTTAATACAAAAAGGTGAAAAACATTGTGAACTCTTAGATTTGGTGGTAGAGCTAACTGATATGCTACATGTCCTATCTTGGACAGTATTTCAAAAGGACCACAATATTGAGGTGCTAGCTTGGCACAGTTACCTAGCCTTATAGAACTCTTTTTGGGTCTCACCTTAATAAAAACATGTTCGCCTACCTGGAACTCCTTTGAAGTTTGTTTAAGGTCTGCTTGACTTTTCTGTCAATCTTGTGCAATTTTCAAACTACCTTGTACTTGTTTTACAATTAACACCATTTATTTCAATAACTCAGGTCCTAATACTAACTTGTCCACTGAATTACTCCAAGAGATGGGATTATTGCATTTCCTTCAATACATAATTTTGAAAGGACTATACCTAGCTGAATCTTGATAATGATTATTGTAAGCAAATTCTACCAGGTGTAAATAATCTTCCCATTTACCTGGTTGCTCCTGTACATACATTCTGAGTAGATCCTCCAATACCTGATTTACTCTTTGAGTCTGTCCATCAGTTTTAGGATGGAAAGAGGTACTAAATTTTAACGTACTATTTAATCCTTTAAACAAATATTTCCAAAAACTAACTGTAAATTTAGGGTCTCCATCTGAAATTATCACCTTTGGTATTCCATGCAACTGAAAAAATTGTTTTGAGAAAATATCAACAATATTTGTAGCTTTAAAAGTAGTTTTTATAGGTATAAAATGGGCTTCTTTACTCAATTTGTCAACCACTACCATTATTGAGTCATTTAAGTTCTGATTTCTAGGTAACCGGTAACAAAATCAAGGCTAATTATCTCCCATTTCCAGCTAGGAATAGGCAATGGCTGAAGTAGCCCAGCTGGATGGTGATGTTCAGTTTTTACTTGGTGACATTCGAAGCATCTAGCAATATATTCTGCCAGTTCATTTTTCATGTTTGGCCATAAATAATCCTTTCTTAGCATGGTTATAGTTTTCTGATAACCTGGATGCCTTTAATAAGGATTTTTATGAATTTTGTTTAAAATTAACTGAATTTTCCGTAAATTTGTTGTTCTCTTAACAGTTGAAGAATTATCCCTAAATGTTCTTTATGTTCTTGTTCATTCTTAGAGTAGATTAGTATGTCTTCAATGAAGACAACCACAAACTTATCTAGGTAATTGCTTAGGATGTTATTCATTAAACACATAAATGTAGCAGGTGTGTTTGTCAACCCAAACGACATTACGACAAACTCATAGTGACCATAGTGGGTCATGAATTGTTGTTTTAAATATATCATCATCTTTTATTCGTACTTGACGATAACTAGACCTTAAGTCTATCTTTGAAAATATAGTTGCTCTGTGGAATTGATCGAATAGATCATATATACGAGGGAGTGCGTATCGGTTCTTAATGGTCATTTTATTTAACTGTCGGTAATCTATACATAATCTTAATGTTCTGTCCTTATTTTTCACAAACAAGATCGGTGCTCCCTAGGGAGAGACACTAGGTCGAATGTACTTTTTATCAATGAGTTCTTGTATTTTTTATTTCATCTCTGTAAGTTCTATTATATTCATTTGGTATGGATATTTTGATGTTGTTACCGCTCTGGGTATCAAATTGATCTTGAAGTCAATGTTTCTTTTCGGAGGACATTTAGGGACTTCTTCTGAAATATGTCTTCAAACTTTTTCAAGATTGGTATGTTTTCTAGTTTAAGTTTGTTATCATTTTCACTATCATTTATTATATAGACATCAAACACTTTATATCCTTTTTTTACTGATCTTTTCATTTGTAACACAGAGATTTCTCTAATTGTAACATTCCCAGGGATCCCTTTTACTTTTATATTATCTCCATTATTGTCGGTACATGTAAAGGTTTTATCAAAATAGTTTAAGATGAATTTATGTTCTAGCCAATCCATTCCTATTAATAAATAATAGGACCCTAAAGGTGGAATATTTACATTAATAGATGTAAGGAAATCATTCATCATCAATTTACAATTTCTAACAAGACTAGTAATTTTTTCTTTTGTACCTATGGCTAACTGTACTAGCCATGACTTGTCAAACTTTTTAGGCACCAATTCACATAATTAAACTATTCTAAGTGATATATAACTATGGCTTGCGCTTGGATCAATTAAAATAGAGATAGGTTGAATTTTTATCATACCTTCAATTTCAACCAAATAAATCTGGTGGTCTGCTTGTCGGTTTTTCAATGTAGCATAGATTCTTTGCATGCTCCTCGCCATGTCCCCAACTGTAATTGCTTCTTGGATAGAATGAAAATTAAAATTATTTTTTCTTACTGGGAAACCTTTAAAGTAGTGTGGCACTACACACTCCCAACATTTTAAGGGTTCTTTTTATGTTGGGTTCTTGTTAAGAATAATAGAAGGTTCTTTTACTACAGAATTTTGGGGTTTAAAGCCTTTGTAGTTATTACCCTAATATCCCCTATAGTTATTTCCCATTTTTTTATGGAACTTATTCTACTTCATTCTGGGTAAAAATTATTTGGCCTTTTATTCTTCCAAGTTGTTACATTTTCCCTTTTATTGTTATTTTGGTCGTAATAGAAGTTTTCCTTTCTCATCCCTTCCTCTAGCATCTTTGGATTGTAATACTCAATACATTATTTAAACATGATGGGAAAAAAACTAAGGAAGCATTGTATTTTAGGTTGGCCATCAAGTATGTAAGGAACATAATGAAGCATGCTTAAGAACATTCTGCAGATTTCTTTCATCGTCATGGATCCTAGCCTTATTTCATATATTTCTTTGGCTTTTTCTGCATAATATTGTTCTGATAAGTATTTTCTCTTAAAGATATTTTTAAATGTTTTCCAAGTTACATATCTCTCTTTTATCCCTTTAAAGTTATTTATGTCTTTCCACCATATATCTTCCTTTCCAGTTAGATTATAGATGGCCATTTTAGCCTTTAATTCATCATATTAGTTATATATCTAAAAATACTTTTTCATTTTGGACAACTAGGATTCTACCTATTCATCCTTCTCAATTTCCCCATTAAACATGGGTGGTTTAATTTTCTTAAACTCCCCATATATTTCATCATAGGGTCTGTATTTATTTTTCTTGTTTTATCGTCACTGCTTTCACTTGAAGGCTTGTTGTTTTCTGTGATGTTTAACTCACTCTTCATTGGAAGTTTCAGATTTATGGCTAAAAAATTCCATCTTTCTTCTCTTACGTTTGTAAGGTGAAGTTTTAGGCATTTCTTGTTCAGATTCCTTTTTTTCATCGTTATGGATATTAGCTAACAGAATAGAATATGGTTCTTCCTAATCCTTTAGAACTCACTCATTATCTTCTTTAACTTTTCTTAATTCAAACCTTAACTCTTTTACAGTTCATTTTAGTTCAGATTTATTATCCTGACTATCATTTAAGTATACCCAAATTCCTATCTCCCTTAAGTTACCCTCTTCGTTATTTAAATAATTTTCTAGGTGACATTCCTCTTCTATAGACATCTCTGCATCTGCCATGTTTCATGCAAAATATAGTTATTCTTCTCTTTGTTGTTTGTAAGAGAATTTAACCAAAATAAGTAGAAGTTAGATTTTTGTTTTCTATAGAAGTTCCACTGTTGAGCTGATTCAAGCCTAATGTTGTAACAGTGCTCTGATACCATTATGTAACACACCTAAAAATCGTAAATAATTTTTTTTACATGCATTAATTTTACATTTACTTAGCAGATTTCTATGTTTTACTGCTATTATTTTTAATATCTTTGTCATGTGCTTACGATAGGTTTTGCTGATGTTTTGATAACTAGCTCCCTCCAAAACCTTCAACCATGTTTACGTAGGTGATGTACTTTGTTTATTTAGTTATTTAACTTTATGATAGTCTGTATTAGACTAAGGCATGGGAGGCTGCTCCTGGTCTTGAACCAACTCGTCAATTACATTATTTTTACAAGACCTTGGTCGTACCATATTTTAGACTATGGGTGTAAAGACCTGCCCCTAAGTGTGAGGATCTTAGGGCTAGTAAGCGTTTCTCCATACAATGACCTCTTATTGTCCATAAAATTGTGAGGTTTACATATACATATTGGCATGATTTTAAATGGATTGGGACTTAATGCGTTTCTTTACATCACATGAGTAAATACAATATCATATGATTTTAACAATGATTTATGGCTTATAATGCATAAAACCACACTATGCATGCAATATGGTTTTAATATGATTTTTAAAGAATACTATGCATGAGCTCCACTATGATTTCCAATAAGGTTTTTATGTAATGAAGGAATGGCACTATGCTAAGGATTGCAATTAAAATAAAAGGGCCATTGTCCAACCTAGTGCTAAGGTGGAGATATTGTATTATGCATATACAAATTTTACCATGGAAATGGGTATGGTTCTAGCCATAACCCATGATGGAATTATGTAACATACTCCAACTCCACGAAGGTCCAAGAATATGTGTAAATGATGCATGGTGTGGTTTCAATGTAAGGTTGATTATAATGTTATAAGGTTTGGTTATAACATAAGATATGTTATACTATGATGATCCACAACATAGGTTATGATTGGTAACTTTAAATGATATCCATAGTTGGATTTGTAGTGATTCATTTTTTGTAATGATTCGGCCATGCATTAATTGGTACTTTCAGTCGACAATTAAAACATGTATTAGGTGCGATTTGGTAGCCCAACCATGCCCATGAGGAAACTCATAGAGTAAATATCTTCCCTACACCTCGAGGGGAGATCGTTAATGTTTTGATAGGGTTTTGAAAAGGGTATTCTACTCGGTCTGAGATTTGCATTTTACTTGTTGCTTGTCAGGGGTCGGCCGAGGGTCGATCTCTTTTCTTTGTATTGTTTGTAATTGGTTTTTACAGTGTTAATGGAATTTTGTTCTGGTTCTTTAGGTAACAAATCTTGCTCATTCTTCCTCGTCAATTTTCCAACCACACCGGAGCTCCAACGAGCCTATCAAGGCTTCCATAACTATGGACACTCTGCTCCCAAGGGTAAGCATAACATGGATAACTTAATTCTACAATTTAATGGGTTTGTACCATATATTTTACATTCTTCTTTTTACTAATATATTCTTTGTGACTGGAGGCTGTGGAGGGATAAGGGTGCTCGAAGGAGCCGACCCTTGGAACTCATTGCCAAATGCCAAGGTAAGGTTCAATATCTATAATTTTATTTATGGGGTTTAAATATAATTGCAAAGTAATCGTAACTGACTGTAAAAGGTCCACTTATAGGTTTCAGAACTGGAGAGGAAGTGATAGGGTCACCTTCCTTTTAGTCCCCCAATTCAAAATGCATAGGTAAGTCTGTACTCAACTTTGGTTCATATTCAGTTTTGTTTTAATTCTTTTTTTAACTGTTGAGACCCTTGCTGACCTAACCAAAATTGTGGTTTTAGCTCTCGTTGGGAAAAGGTCGTGAGGGCTTCGTTGGTAGGTGTAATGAATAACATAAGTGGTTCTTTGGTTTAATCCATCTATGGTTATTTATAAGTCCTTATTGGGTTGTGTCAAATCTTTATCCATTAACTTGGCACTATAATGTAATAAAATACTTTAGTGTAACCCTCGTAGGGTTTGGGTTCCCTTGACAGGTCTTATTCCCATATGATTTATAACACTGGTATTTAGATTTTACAGTGGAATCCATAAACGATGGTCTTACAGACACTCTGTAAAATATATATATATATATTTCTGTGTTGTGTGGATAAAAGGAAAAGTTGAACTTGACTGTGTAATATGTTTTGTAAGATCTATAGTCATATAACTATAGTGTTTGGTATTTAACTAACTGATTGCAATCATGACGATCTTACGGTCATGATTAAGGTTACATTTTTTTATGTCTTACACCTTTAATTAATTTTTGAGTGCACAATGGTTATAACAGATTATTTTAGCAAGGCTATGCCTCTATAAAACATTAAGGCAAGCATGATGTGCACTTACGACTCTGTAATTACAATGTTGGTTTTTTGTTTGTTGACATGACCCATAGGGTCTGTGTGTTTTAATACTCAGTTATGGATGAAGCCCTACCAGTCCTGGGACTGGGCTTTCGATGTCATGATAGTAGTTGTACAAGCCAACATATCAATCAATTCTAGAATTAGTTTTGTTTAGTTAATTACTATCATGTGTATATCTTGAAGATTATTAGACAACAGGATATTATATCCTTGTGTTTGTTCTCACTACTATGAAATTTCATTAATTACTATGAGGTGAAATTTTCCACGATCTCCATAAATTTGTTAGCAAGTAAATATTTCTTATTTAATTTGATCTTATGTTTTGATAGGATTCGATTGAAATCTTTCATCCATGATTTCGTTATAATGATTGTTAGATCTATTATAGCATTAATTTTATTTCTTCTGTGGGTGAGAACAGTAATGTAATTATGGTATAAATGTTTAGGATACCCAAATTGGATTAAGGTATATGTTTAGTTTGATTAAAATTATTTCTATGTATGTAATTAGGATAGCAACATTACTTTTTCATATATAGATCTTATTTTATTCTAATTCTTTGATTTGAATCTTATGAGTTATAATACTATTAATATTATTTAAATGAATTATGTATGTATGTATTAAATACTACAGATCTATATTGTAACAATAGATTATAATCTAATATTATTATTTTGGGTAAAAACTAGGATAAATACATTGAATAAGTGGTTTCCATTCGCATACATTGAATAATGAAAATCTATACTATAAACACAAAGTTATAGATTCAGTCAACAATTTAATTTCGTAAATGCAGATTAACAAAGATTTAGGAAAAGTCAACACAAACAGGAAATATACAGTTAAATGTAGGAATTCATGATATAGTCTAGAAATAAATGATTTAAAATCTATTAGGTATAGAATTCAAATTTCAAAAGGAATCATGAACTCTAAACCATTCAATCTTAGCATTAGTAACCTAATTGAAAACAACTAGTTTCTACAATAATGTTCTTTAGATCTAAGAATTCAACATATTCTACAAACATTTAAAACATAAAGTATGAACCTGAAACCAATGCTGGGAAAACAAAAGTGGAAAAGTTGTTCCTCCCAACCAACTCCCAGAGCAACCAACTTACTTGCTCCAGAACCCCCAAGCCTGTTCGTTGAACCGCAAGAGAAAAAATAATTCAATGCGTCATCTGTTGCATTCACAAAGTTTTAATCATCGTCCAATGCTAGCATCCTATTGCTCATGGACATACTAATATATAGTATTTTTCCTAGGACTTTGTTATTTATAAGGCTCCTGCTCTTTAGTATTCAACTAGGAGTTGTGACCTGATTTTTGGGAGTAATGCCTCCTGCATCTTGAGTTCTCACTCTGTGGTTTATGCCACATGTATTTTCCTCTTGTGGGTCAGCAAACACTCTTCAACAACTTTATCCACTTATGTCCCCCTTAAGCATATTTTATTAAATAAAATTATTTTTATTACAAAATGTTTATTCTTGACTTTGTTGTAAAAAATAATGAAATAATAAATAAAGTATTTTTCCAACAAAATTAATAATTATTATTAATTTAAGAATATTACGGAAAAATAAAAAAAATCAAACATATAAATCTTATCAAATTGAAAAAATTTATAGATTGAAATATCCCTACATATATTATTGTTAATAAATAAATTTAAACATACTTCTATAATTGTAAATAAATATACATAAATATCCAATATTTCTTATCAAATTGAAAAAAATTATACATAAATATTCAAGATTGAAATAAGCCTACATATATTATTGTTAATAAATAAATTTAAACATGCTTCTATAATTATAAATTCAATTCCTCGTTAAAATAAAAGCAAAGAAAAAAGGAGAAATAAGAAATGAGTGTTGGAACAATTTACACAACCCAAACTTTTCTTATTAAAAAAAACAAAAACAAGAACTTATTAATTTCTTTTTAAGTAAATATATCATATTTTTTATTTCTTTTAATTTTTTCATTCTAAAATTTTTCTTATTTTCATAAAAAATTAATTAATTAAAAATGTCCAAACAACTTCCCATAATATTGGAAAGTTCATATTGATAAGTAAATATGAGAATACAAATCAAAGTATATAGCATAAAAATAAGCATGAAAAATGTGGAGTTCAATTGAATGAAAAGAGGGAAGTGAGATTGGGAATGTGAGGAATGATGGTTCCCTCTTTGTTTATGTTTTTTTATATTTTTTCTAAGTTAAACTGAGAAAGGTGTATGTGTATTTTAAAAAAAAAATTATATATGTAATAATTTTTTTTAATGTTATAATATTTTATTTAAGTTATAATATGTTAATGTTTTATTTAAATTATATTTATAATTTTATTATATAAATATTTAAATTTTATTCATAATTTCATTATGCAGTAGAAAAATTATATTATGAAGCCAAACATGTCACTCAAGCGACACTATATGAGTAATAGTGAAAATTGCAATGAGATTACCCAATAAATTACCTTATACTTTGACCTTCATGTTAGAAAAGGTGTATTATTAACAATTAGACTATGTTGTAAGTATTATTATTGTGTAGTTATTATAATTATAGGTTATGGTTCAAGTTAACTTAGCTAGTATGTGGGTCTATAACCTTTCAAGAGAGGGTGCACTATTTTTTATTTGTGTATAAATACATATTTAAGAAAAAATATAATACATAATTTTTCGATAATTTTTTTAATACAAGTTTTTAACCTATGAGCACATATATAATATGGTATTTTTATTTTTATTTTGGTTGTTTTTTTTTAATGGAGATATTAATTAAGTTGTGAAGTGATATAATGTGTTTATCTATGTAAAACTCTAACATGATATCAAAGTACCATTACATAACGTCTAAAACCTTAACTTTTGGTTTTCGGGTGATACTGCGGGTGTAGTTATTCAAATCTTCATACATATTTATGGGTATAAATTGGGTGTGTTGTTTTTGTTAATCAACTACTCTAAGATATAATGGTTTTCTTCAGGTTTAACTGACATGTATTCTTTGAAAATGCAACAAATTTAGGGTACATTAACAACTTCTACCATGTGCCCTAGTCAATGCCTATAATATATTATTTTATAACTATGTTTTCCATATATTCCATTTTCTCTACATCATGAAGGGCCAATTATGTTTTTAACAACTTGGGTAAGCATAATCAAGGAATCGTGATCCCTGCCATTTGGATTAAGAAAATTATGTGATACTGTTTGCTATTCTTTTTTTTTCCTTACATTTCATTAATTAAAAAAAACACATTGTACAAAGACTTTAGTATCTAAAATTATACCCTTGATTGTGGTGTTTTTTTATGACTATATCTAGGTTAAGATGTGGTGTTGGTATGTATGAAATTCCACATCATGAAGAGACTATCAATACCCCGTAAAAGGGAGTGGAGTAGCTTCATACAAGCTGGACTGTGGGAAATATTTAAAGATGAAGGATGTGCTATATGTTCCAGGATTGAAGAAAAAAATTCTCCAAATCTCTACACTAGATGTAAAGGGAATGTGAGTTTCATTTGTTGATGGCCATGTGCTAATGTGTCATAAAGGAAATACAATAGATGATGAAACATTGATTGGAGAAGAAGACAATGGCTTGTACAAACTAAAGGGACAACCTAAACAAGCATTGGCTCATGAGTCAATAGAACCAAGTGAACTATGGCACCAAAGGAAAATCATGAAGGCATTTGCAAAGGATGTGCACAAGGAAAGAATGTAAAGAAGACATTTCCCGGAAGTGAAAGAAAGGATAAAGGAATATTGGAGATAGTACACTCAAATGTATGTGGACCCATGTCTTCTATTTCATTAAGCATGTATATGTACTATGTTTCCTTCATAGATGATTTCTCACGTAATACTTGGATATATTTATTGAAAGGGAAAAATGAAGTATTTAGCAAGTTTAGAATATAAAGCCTTGGTTGAGAACCAAAACAAAAGAAATATCAAGACTCTATAGTCAGATAATGGAGGAGAATTCACCTCAGAACAATTCAAGGAACTCTATAAAGAGTATAGGATTAAGAGGGAGTTGATCACTCCATATAATCCTTAGCGGAATGGGGTTGAAGAAAGAAATAACTAAACCATAATGGAAGCAGCGAAACAAATGCTACATGACTAGGATATTATTATGCATATTTGGGCAGAAGAAGCAAGGACAGCTGTGTATGTATAGAACCGTACTCCTCATTGAGTACTTGACAACAAAACTCTTGAAGACGATTTATCAGGAGAGAAACTAGAAGTCTGTCGTATTAGGATATTTGGTTTCCTGGTGTACATACATATCCCAAATGATAAGGGTACCAAGAGCAATCCTTCTAGGAGGAAGATTATATTCATAGGATATAGTGATACATCAAAGGACTACCGAATATACTTCCCAGGATTGAAGAATACCAACATCAACATAGATGTAACCTTTGATGAAGACTTGACATACTTGAGATCCAGTAGGATACCTATTCAATAGGTCGAGGAACCTGAAGAAATGAGATTCTGAGGCATGGAAATTGGAGAAGCAATTCTAGAAGAACATGAATATCATGGCATTGCAGAACCACAAGATTCGGTAGAGACACTTATCGAGAAGGAATCCCATGAGAGGAAACCAACATGGGAACAAGATCTCATACAAGAAGCAAAGAGGTATGGAACTCCAAAAGGAATGCATAGAAGAATGAAAAGGCCAAAGCCTTACAACAACTATGTGTCCCTACTGTGTGACATCATTGAAAAGGAACCTTCCACCTATGAAGAGGATTCATAAAAGAAAGAATGGAAGGATTCCATGATGGAGGAGTATCAGTCGATCATGAATAATGATGTCCAGGAGATAGTTTCGAGACCATAAAAGAAGTACGTCTTGACTTCAAAGTGGATTTATAAGATCAATCATACTCCAGATGGAAGCATTAAGAAATACAAGGAAATATTCATAGCATGAGGCTTCTCACAAAAAGAAGGAATAGACTACGAAGAGACATTTGCACCCATGGAGAGGTACAGTTCCATTAGGACCATACTTGCATTAGCTACAGTTATGAAATGGAAGATACACCAAATGGATGTCAAGACTACATTCTTGAATGGTGTAGTCTAGGAGGAAGTGTACATGGAATAACCACTAGGATTCAAGACACATGACAGGCAAACTCATGTGTGAAAATTGAAGAAGGCCTTGTATGATTGAAACATGCACCGAGGAAATAATATGACAGGATAGATAGATTCCTGATGAGCCAAGGATTTACCAAGAGTAAACATTAGAGGAAATTTGGGGTCTAAAATGGGCCTTATAAGAAAACGTGCCGAAATAATTTTTTGTGAGTTGGAATTCAAGAACCAATAGAATTTCAATAAAATAAGTCAACCATAATGGTTGAATTGACATATTTGTCATTAAAAAAAACTACTTTTTTTGTTCGTATTTTCGACATATCTCATTGTGTTTTTACTCAAATTTCGATTGGGAGAGCTCGTTGGATGCAGAATTTGATTCCGCATCCAACGAGTACCCACACTGCATACTTTTGACGGACCCCTCTACCCCAAAAACAAGAAATACCTGAAAAAACGTGATGATGATGTCATCATCACATTTTTTCAGGTATTTCTTGTTTTTGAGGTAGCGGGGTCCATAAAAAGTATGCAGTGTGGGTACTCGTTGGATGCGGAATCAAATTCCGCATCCAACGAGCTCTCCTGATCGAAATTTGAGTAAAAACACAGGGAGATATGTCAAAAATACGAACACAAAAAGTAGTTTTTTTCTTTCTTCCTCCAAAATTAATCAATATTATTTTATTATTTTATCTATTATTTTATTATTTTCCTTAGGAGGCCCATTTTAGACCCCAAAATTCCTCTAATGGTGGATTCCAACCTTTACTTCAAGGTTGAAGGTAGAATATCAGTGATGCTCCTTCTATATGTCAATGACTTGTTTCTGATTGGTGAGGATGAACTCATTAAATATGGAAGGACTAGAATTTATACAGAATTTGAGATGAAAGACCTAGGTATGATGCACTACTTCTTAGGCATGGAGGTATCACAGAATGCAGATGGGGTTTTTCTTGGTCAAGGAAAATATACAAGGGAGATTGAGAAGAGATTCATAATGTTGGACTGCAAGGTGATAGCGACACCTATGGCATCAGTGATTGAAACTTCGGAATGTATTCATTTTGTGTCAATGTTGATGTATTTGTAACTTCAGAATGTATTCATTTGGTATCAATGTTGATGTATTTGTAACTTCAGAATGTATTCATTTGTATATATTATGTATTGTACCTCGATGTTCCTATCAGGAGTATCATTAATATAATCAAGTCATGTCATACCCCGATGTTCCTATTGGCAGAATGAGTAATGTAATCAAGTCATGTGAAGTCATAGAGTATAACCCTACTTATTGATCAAGGGTTAAAGTCCCCACAGTTGTGGGGAACTAGGGTTATTAGACTCTCCTAGAGAAGTCGGTCCTAGTGAGTTAATGTCAAGTCAGAAACTAGTATAAATAGAGAGTGAGCCTCTCTATTTAACACACAGTCACTCACCCTTAGTTGTAGTGCATGAGTGAGAGAGAAGGAGATGATAAGAGAGATAGAACAACTGCTGGAGATCATCTTTTATGTCTTTGGGTTTTACTGCTTCCATTGGTGATTATTCTATCTCTGAGGAAGTTGTGGGGTTTTCTCCTTTATGGTTTCCATGAGGAAAATATTTGTGTTCATTGTCTCTTATGATTGATTGTTGTGCTTGTTATTCTCTCAGTTAATATCCTAAGATCATATTACTTAAATGATAAAATTCTAGCACGGTATCAGAGCTAACTTGAGAAGAAGACACTGTGTAGCTGCAAAAGCTAGGGCTTCTTACTTTTTGGGTCTCTCTCCACATTCCATCAGCAAAAGAAGGCCAGGATTAATTTTCACTGAATAATAATTTTTGAGTGAGCCCAGGATAGGATTACTCTCCTCTTCAAAATTGAATTTTAGAGACAAAATCGAGGTTTTTGGTTGGGTAGAACTCTGGGAAAGTCAAACCTTAATCTGCCATAGAACCAGAAAACTAGCACTACAGAAGATCAACTCTAGATCCAGTTTTTAGCTTCTCAAACTGGTAATATCTAAATATTTTGTATTTCCATTTGAGGTTCTTTGTTAATATGTCTCATCACACCAATCTTGATGAAAATAATCAGGGAGATGATAACTTCTGATCCTAGAAGTATAGGATCTCTCTGGTCTTGGAAGAAAATGAATTAGACTCCCACATAAGTGGAGAGGTTCTAGTTCCAGAATGAGATGAGGCTAAGGCCTTACACAAGAAGAACTTGATCATGGCCAAAAGGATTATTGTTTATTCAATCAAGGATCACCTCATACCTCAGGTGTCCTCCCTAAACACACCTAAAGAGATGTTTGATGCCCTGACCAAGTTATTTGAAGGAAATAACATAAATCAGAAGATGAATCTGAGAAATCAATTGAAGAATGTAAAGATCCAGAATGCAGAGACCATACAGTCATACTTTACAAGGGTCTCTCATATCAAGGAACAACTTTAAGTAGTAGATGAAGAAGTAGAGAATGCAGAAATTGTGATGACCACCTTGAATGGTATCCCTAGGTCATGGGACTCTTTCATTCAAGGGATTTGTGCCAGAAAGAATCTAGTCAAGTTTAGTAGACCATGGGAGGAATTCTCACAAGAAGAAGCTTGAATAGTAGCTTGAGAAGAAAATATGGGAAGTGAAGATCAAGCTCTCATAGTACACTCCAAGAGAAGAAGAACAAACTATCACAAAGGTAAGCACTCTCACCAGAAAAGTAATCTTAGAAGATCTAAAAAGGATTTGTCTAAAATAAGATGCTATACATGTGATGAGAAAGGACATTATGATAGAGAATGTCCTAGAAACATAAATGGCTCTCACAAGAAGAACATAAGCAAGAAAAGATACCATGCTAACACTGCAGAGGATGATGAACCTCCCAGAAAGAAATCCAAAGAAGAAAGTGAAGATTCTTCTAGTGAACAAGAATATGTTCTGATTTCTACCCTCACAAGCACTGTTACACATGGAAGCAATGATTGGCTCATTGATATTGGGGCTTCCAAACACATGATAGGATTCAAGGAATCATTTGGGAGATTATCTGAACATGAATCACCCCACAAAGTAAAACTTGGGGATGACTACCAGTATCCCATAAAAGGTAGGGATGAATTCTCCTATAAGCTAGATTCTGGAAAGTGTATGAAGATGAAGGATGTCCTATTTGTACCAGGACTAAAAAAGAACCTTCTCTCCATCTCAGCGTTGGATGCAAAAGGCATAAGGGTTGCATTTATAGATGGCCAAGTCCTTATGTGTCCAAAAGGAAATACTATAGATGATGCAGTAGTGATTGGAGAACAAGAAGGAGGACTATACAAATTGAAGGGACAACCAGAACAAGGCTTTGGTCCATGACTTGGTAGATCCAAATGAAATTTGGAATAGAAGGATTGCACATGTGCACCATAGGGCACTACCACTTGTAAGAAAAGTTGTTGAAGGTATTCCATAAATGCAGGTAAAACATGAAGGTGTTTGCAAAGGATGTGTGAAAGGAAAGAACACAAAGAATACATTTCCAAGTAGCAAAATCAAAGCAAAAGAAATCTTGGAAATCATTCACTCCGATGTATGCAGTATGATGTCATATAGTTCATTAAGAGGGTATGTATACTATGTTTCTTTCATTGATGATTTTTCTAGGAAGACATGGATATACTTCTTGAAAAGAAAGGATGAAGTATTCAGCAAGTTCAAGGAATTAAAAGCCTTGATAAAAAACCACACAAAGAATAAAATCAATATCTTTCGATCAGACAATGGTGGAGAATTCACATCAAATTAATTCATATAATTATGCATAGATTCAGAGATTAAGAGGGAGTTTACCACTCCATATAACTAAAACATAATGGGGTTGTAGAAAGGACGAATAGAATGATCATGGAAGCATCAAGAGCAATGCTTCATGATCAAGATCTTCCTATCCATCTATGGGAAGAAGCTTCCAGGACAGCTGTGTATGTACAAAACCGTACTCCACATAGAGTAATTGAGAATAAGACACCTGAAGAAGTCTTCTCCACTAAGAAACCATAAGTCAGTCATGTTAAAATATTTGGCTGTCCAGTGTACATACACATTCCTAAAGAAAAGAGGACAAAGTTAGATCCTTCAGGAAAGAAGGGTATATACGTGGGATATAGTGAAAGTTCGAAGGCTTACAGAATATACTTCCCAAGATCCAAGAAGATCGACATTAGCAGAGACGTAAAATTTGACAAAGACTCATATTACAACAAATACAGAAAAATACCTATTGAATACTTTGAAGAAATAGAAGTACCCAAAATCCCTAATACAACAATAAATGAAGCAAATCCAGAAGAAGATCGAGAAATGGAAGAACCTCAGGAACCTGAAGATCCACCCCAGGAGAAGAATCCTCACAAGAGAAAACCTGCATGGGTATGAGAGGCTATCCAAGGTGTAGAAAGATATAGAGCTCCAGAAGAAACACACAAAGAAAGGAAGAGAACTATGTCCTGCTCTAGATATCTAGTCTATATGTGACATCATTGCTAAGAACCTTCCAACTATGAAGAAGCAGTGGAGAAGAAAGAATGGAAGGATGCAATAATTGAAGAGTATCAGTCGATCGTGAAGAATGATGTCCACGATGTTGTCCCAAGACCAAAAGGGAAGTCTTGACTTCCAAGTGGATCTACAAGAGCAAGCATGCTGCAGATGGTAGCATAGAGAGATATAAAGCAAGATTTGTGGCTCGTGGATTCTCCTAGAAAGAAGGAATACATTATGAAGAGACTTTTGCACCTGTAGCTAGATACACTTCCATCAGATTAGTACTTTCTCTAGCTGTAGTAATGAAATGGAAGATACACTAGATGGATGCCAAGACAACTTTTTTGAATGGTGTAGTAGAAGAGGAAGTGTATGTGGAGTAGCCACTCGGTTTTGAGACACATGATAGGGAGAATCATGTGTGTAAATTGAAGAAATCCTTGTACGGTTTAAAACAAGAACCCAAGACATGGTACAATAGAATTGATAGCTTCCTGACTAGTTTGGGATTTACCAAAAGTAAAGAAAATCCCAACATTTACTACAAGGTTGAAGAAGGGAACCCAATGATACTCTTACTATATGTAGATGACCTGTTTGTAACAGGTGAGGATGGGTTGATTGCTGACATGAAGAGGAAGCTTGCTTCTAAGTTCAAAATGAAGTACTTGGGTATGATGCATTACTTTCTATGCATGGAGACATGGTAGAATGCTGATGGAATTTCCTTGGGACAAGGGAAGTATGCAGGAGAGATCCTGAAAGGGTTCGAGATGATGGACTGCAAGGCCATGACCACACTTATGGTATCAAACCTGAAGCTATTGAGTGATTCTTCATTAGAGACGGTTGATGCTATGATGTATTGTTAGATGATTGGGTCCTTGATGTACCTGACAAATATGAGACCAAATATCTCCTTTACTGTGAACACATTGAGCCAGTTCCTGATAGATCCAAGACATGTTCACCTGATTTCCGCAAAAGCATAATCTAAGGTACCTGAAGGGTATAGTTGATTATGGGCTCAAGTATGAGGTGAATTAAAAGATTAACCTGGAACTTTATGTGGATTCAGATTGGGAAGGAAGTGCCATTGATAGGAAGAGCACTTCGGGATGCTACTTCAATATGGGATCAGGTCTGAACTATTGGTTTAGCAGGAAGAAATCATGCATGGCACTGAGTATAGCCGAAGCAGAGTGTGTTGTAGCTTGTTTGGCTAGTTGTGAGGCAGTGTGGCTGAAGAAGCTACTATATAATTTGTTTGATCTTCAGTTGGATGCTACTTGTATATATTGTGACAACTAGATCTATGTGAAGTTGTCAGAGAACTCGGTTTTCCATGACAAGTCGAAGCATATCGAGATCAAATATCACTATATCAGGGATATGGTGTAGAGAGGATCAGTGAATCTCATGTATTTTGTGATGGACGAGTAGATATCTGATGTGTTGATGAACCCATTAGCCAAAGGGAAGTTTGGATACTTCAGGGAGAAGCTTGGTGTTCTCTAGATTGAGGTTCCTTCCAAAAGGAGGTGATGAGTCCGAGATCCCTTCTGACATGGTAGGATTGGTTCCTTCCATGGTCAGTTGTAAGTGCAGATCCCTTCTGACATGGTAGGATTGGTTCCTTCCATGGTCAGTTGTAAGTGCAGAGCCCTTCTGACATGGTAGGATTGGTTCCTTCCATGGTCAGTTGTAAGTTCAGAGCCCTTTCATGGATGGTAGTAGTTGTTTCCTACCATGCCAATGGTTGTAAGTACAGATCCCTTCTGACATGGTAGGATTGGTTCCTTCCATGGATGGTAGTAGTTGTGTCCTACCATGCTAGTGGTTGTAAGTGCAGATCCCTTCCATGTATGATAATAGGTGTGTCCTATCATGCCAGTGGTTGTAAGTGCATATCCCTTCCATGGATGATAGTAGTTTTGTCCTATCATTCCAGTGGCTGTAAGTGCTGGGACTTTTCATAGATGATGGTAGGTGTGTCCTATCATGCTGGTGAATGTAAGTGCTAGGAATTTCTGGCATGGTTCTTGGATGTGTTCCTCCCATGTTCGGATGTGATTGATGGGCCTTTCTAACATGGTGGTAGATTTGTTCCTCCCATGGTCAAATGTGAGTGTTGGGCATGCCTTTCTGACATGGTGGTGGATGTGTTCCTCCCATGGTCAGATGTAAGTGTTGGGAGGGCCTTTCTGACATGGTTA
>LPNX010305060.1:40633-68893 GCA_001517045.1 Pseudotsuga menziesii | reverse complement strand
TTTGAAGAGGCAGTTAGATGCTTTTTACTAGTATGATTTTTGTAATTGAAACTCTAGAGGAGTTTTTGAATATTTATATGAACCATTTGTTCTTGTATAGTCTAATATCTTATCTCATTATGAATCACATCATAATTTCTTTGTTTCTATATGGTTATAATGGTGAAATTATTAGAGAAATTTGTTTTTTCTTTAATATGCAATTTTCTAGAAAGTTGTAATTTATCTCTTCAAGAATTTTTCCTTTTTTCCAATTTAAGGTTGATTTTAAAGTTTTGTTAAACAACAATATGGGATGTTTAGTCCATGGCTCTATTTTTTACCCTAAAAAAAAAAAACGTGTATACTGGTATCAACACTTTTCTATTTGGGGGGTGTTTTTGGTGTTTTTTTTGCAAAAATCATCGTTTTTATGGGTAGAGTTCTCGTTCATAGTATATAGTTCTCGTTTCATAGTATAAGTGGTTGGTTCTTGGATGTGTTCCTCCCATGGTTAGATATAAGTGTTGAATAAGATGAATACCTACATGGAGGCTATGCCTAGAACCAGCATGAAAAAGGGCTAGCTCTATAGAAATTCCTATGACGAGTAGAATTGAGAGATAGCACCATCTGTTTGAGATAGCGGAAGCAGCGACGATGATGACCCAAGATGATCCAGTAATGATCCAGACTTGGTAATTGTCCACTGATGATGATCCAGTGATGATCCAGTGATGATCTAGTTTTGATGATGATCCAGTGATGATCCAGAGTTGGTCCAGTGACGAATACTTGTGCTAATGAATAATGTCGAGAGAATACCTTCCAAGTTAAGAGGAAGTGTAGATGTATTTGAAACTTCAAAATGTATTCATTTGTATATCTTATGTATTGTACTTCGATTTTCCTATCGGGAGTATAATTAATATAATCAAGTCATGTCACACCCCGATGTTCCTATCGGGAGAATCAGTAATGTAATCAAGTAATGTAAAGTCATAGAGTACAACCCTCCTTATTAATCAAGGGTTAAAGTCCCCATAGTTGTGGGGCACTAAGGTTAATAGGTTATTAGACTCTCATAGAGAAGTCGACCCTCGTGAATTAATGTCAATTCGAAAACTAGTATAAATAGAGGGTGAGCCTCTCTATTTAACACACAGTCACTCACATTTAGTTGTAGTGCATGAGTGAGAGAGGAGATTATAAGAGAGAGAGAGAGAAAAACTAGCGGAGATCATCTTTTCTGTCTTTGGGTTTTACTGTTGAAATTGGTTCTTATTCTATCTCTAAGGAACTTGTGGGGTTTTCTCCTTATGGTTTCCCCGAGGAAAATATTTTTGTTCATTGTCTCTCATGATTGATTGTTGTGCTTGTTATTCTATCAATTAAGATCCTAAGATCATATTGCTTAAATGATTAAATTCTAACATTCTACATATTTCGAGATGAAAGACCTAGGTATGATGCACTACTTCTTGCGCATGGAAGTATGGTAGAATGTAGATGATATTTTCCTTAGTCAAGGAAAATACACAGTGGAGGTTGAGAATAGATTCAGAATGTTGGACTGCAAGGCGATAGCGACACCTATGGCATCAAACTTGAATCTTTTGATTGATGCTTCATTAGAGTCAGTTGATGCCATGATGTGTCATAAGATGATTGGCTCATTGATGTATCTAACAAATATGAGACCCAAAATATGCTTTGTTGTGAATACCCTAAGCTAGTTCCTAACAGATCCGAGACATGTTCACCTGATAGATACCTAGCATGTATTAAGGTACCTAAAGGGTACAGTGGAAATTGGGTTCAAGTATTATGTAAATCAAAATATTAACCTACATGGTTATGTTGATTCAGATTGGTCAGGTAGTTCCACTGATAGGAATATCACTTCAAGTTGATGCTTAAGTTTGGGATCTGGTGTGATCTCTTGGTTTAGCAGGAAGAATTCATGTGTGGCACTGATTAGAGCCGAGGTAGAGTATGTTTCCACTTTCTTGGCTATTTACGAGGCAGTGTGGCTATGTAAGATACTGTCTAATTTTTTATCTCCAGCTAGATGTAACTTGTATCTTTAGCAACAATGAGATTTACGAGAAATTGTTAGAGAAACTTGTGTTCCATGACAAGTTGAAGCACATAGAGATCAAGTTCCACTATATCAAGGATATGGTGCAGAGAGGAGTACTGAAGCTACAATACATGGCAACAGATGATCAGATAGTCGATGTGTTAACCAAGCCTCTAACCAGAGTGAAGTTTGAGTACTTCATAGAAAGACTTGGTTTGATAAAAAACGAGACCCCTCTAAAGAGGTAGTGATGAGTTCTAGAGTAGCTCAAGAGATAGGTTGTCTAAGGGTAAAATACTAGAAAATTTCTTAGGTTGCTAGAACATAATCAGTCCTATAGGTTTTCCTGGGATATAATAAGTCCTATGGAATCTCGCAGGTTATCCATCAATTAGATCATTCCTAATATATTTCTATGCTAGAAATAATGAGAGACCAAAAGATGTAGATGCATCATATCTCACATGGGAAATGAGATAGGTTGTCCGAGGGAAAAAGAGCTTGGTGTAGCAGGTTTCTCGGATGTAGTCAGTCCTATAAGTTGTCTGAGTGTAAATAGGAGTCCTGGCATGATACACAGGTTACTCAGATGTAATCAGTCTTGAGACAAGTTATCCAAATGTAAATATGATCCCTAGCGTGGTATACAGGTTATTCATATGTAATAAGTCTTGTGGGTTGTCTGAGTGTAAAAAGGATCCCTGGTGTGGTACACAAGTTACTTGGATGTAATACACCCTGAAGGTTTTCTGAATGGAATAGATCCTAGAAGCAAGTTGTTCAGATGTAATAACTCACTGAGCTTGACCTGGAACATAAAATCCCTATTGTAGCAGGTTTTTCAATCATAATCAAATATCTTTACATATATATCTATATATGTGTGTTCCCATGTTGGATATGATAAGGTAACGAAGCACATAATGTGCACCTAGAAAGTTCTTCTATGCTGGTAGAACATAGGTCGACCATGGAGAGATGTAATGCACTTTTTGTGCTCCAAGACGATTCTTGCATAGTGGATGTTATAGGTTGTCTTAATGACGTGAAATATCTTGGCATACTACTATGGTGTTAGAGGCATACTACTATGGTGATAGAATGTAGGTGGTATCCATATGAGATGTGTTATGTGTCCTATGTGTGTTTTGTTTTTTTTTTGTGCAAAACAAAAGAGATGATATGCATATGACGAGATAAATCTAGGATAGGCAGGTTATTACCATGGCAATGTAAAGAAGGTCCTAGATTTTTCCTACTTGGTGTCTTTCTTAGAGATGTGATGAAGACCTGGATGAGGACTAGGCCTACACCCAACATGAAAAATGGTTGGATCTGTAGAAACTATCGATGATAGATAGCACCTTTTGATGATCGATAAGAAGATGATGATGGAAGCAGCTATGATGATGATTCTGTGATGATGACTCCATGATCCTAACTGGACTAGATGTGTTGATGACTGTGGAAGAGAGAGAATACCTTCGTGTTTAAGAGGGAGTGATGATGTATATGTAACTTTGGAAGATATTCTGATGTATATTATCATTGTATGTTGTTTTACCCCCATCATATATGTGTTCACCTCCTTTTGGGATGCTATTATTGTGTATATACCTTGAGGTACAACCTCCATTGTAAGTCATATCAATAGTCCCAGTGAAACATTATTTAATGTATATTTTTAGTATCTCTAGGACAAATTGAACCTATTATGGTAAGAGGTCAGTCCCAGTCATGTAATAGGTCAGTCACTTGAAAGGTATAAATAGGGAGGTTCCCTCCCTCATTTATACACACCTCACACTCACTCAAGTCTGGATGAGAGAGAGAGAGACAAGGAAGAGAGATATATAATTGTTGAATACTTCTTATTACTGGGTTTGATCATCTTATAACAGAGTCTTCGTGACTATACTATTCTAAGGAAGTTTGCGGGGTTTTCTCCTTTATGGTTTCCCCAATGAAAATCTTTGTGTCTTCTGTATCTATTCTGTCTTATTCATATTGTTGTGCTTGTTATTCTTTTAAATAAATATCCTAAGTAAGCTAATGAGATATAAGAAAAACTAACATTTAGAAGTGAAATTAACCATTAAGTATGCATCAAATTTTTGTGATATGGGAACACAGTTTATGTTAAAATATTCAAAGTGATTAATTAATCCCGATGCCTCTCTTTGATCATTTTTTAAATGTATTGAGACACAATGGATTGTGTTCCTTATATACCGAACATGTATCTCTGAGTCGCCAAAAACTTTGATAACTTTATCTTTTAGGACTATTTCTTTCTTAAGCCCTTGAATCAGTGCCTCATATTCAGTGATAGTGTTTGTACATTCAAGTTCTAAACAGCAAGCTATCATAATTTTATTTCTTTCTAGATTAATCAAAACAACACTAGCTCCAGCTCCATATTGGGATGTGGAGCCATCAAAGAATAAATTCCAATAGGTTTTATCTAACTTAATATTGGTATTTACATTATATATTTTATGCATCATAGATTGATATGACTATATATGCGATAATTTTATACCTATGATTGGTTTTCTGATTGAGAAAAAGGGGATATATCAGCAGCTACATCCCCAAAAAATGTATCCGTAAAATAATTGTCCAAGTTGGAATTCATGGGTAAGGAAAGTTCACCAGGGTCATCAAGATCAATAACAACATGTTTTATATATGGTTCTGTTTTGAAAGAGAACCATATATAAAACCTTATATATGGTTAACTAAAAGAGTGGTACTCTTATATAGGTTTTTAAGTCTTATGCAGTTAATTTGAAATATATAGAAGAAGTATGGTACTCTTTATTTTCCTCCATTTGTGTTTTAATATCGACAAACTCCATATATTGCTATATTACCTTTGTCTTTGTAATACCTTTCTACCTTTATAACTATTGAATATGATCTTTTAATCCTTGCAATTATGAATTGTGTTGAGCTCTATGTTTTTCTATTTGTTGGTTTACGTTTTCTTGTAGAGTTTCTTTTTCATTTTGCATTTTCACATTCTTTTCTCTTTCTACATCTAGTGCTTTATTGAGAACATATAAAGAATAAAAATCATCTCCCACAAATCCACCAATGGATACAACCACTTCTATAGTCCAACCCTAAGGATCATCAAAGGATGATTTCCAAATTATTTTACTAGAAACTGGTTTAGCAAGAAATTGTCATTCTCTGCTTCTTTTTTAGCATCTTTTCATTATTTTTTTTTTCTAAAATAATAATATCCTAAAAGTACTACAAATTCTTCACCAAAATCTATTTATTCTTTAGTTGTACAAGTTAAAATGTGTATAGTAATAATGATGGGATATGACTGGTCATGAGTTGAAGTGACTAATTGGGTAGACTCTGGAAAGTTGTTTTGAACTTTAGTGACTGCTAATAGATCATCAATAGGAGATTGGGTATTTAGGGTAAGCAGATGATTTTTTGTTATCAAAGAAAGAATATCTGGAGTTTTGCTTTCAGAAACTTGCAAATCCTTTTGGGAAGTTTTTAGTTGCTGAGAAGTACTATCATCCATACGATATAAGTTGGCATGAGGGTGATAGAAAGTTTCATTAGGGTTGATAGTATGATCATCTAATTTTGTAGGAGTAACAGAAGGTTGTGAAATGTGAGTGGTGGGACCTCTCTTGACCTCTCTCAATAGGAATTTCTGAAGTTTTGGTCACTAGAGCTAACTAAGTATTGACATTGTCATTGGTAGTCTAAGTATATTGGGGATCATTAGACTGTTGAGGATCTAAGGTAACTAGGGTTGGATTGACAACATCTATACGATGTCCCTTTTCTAAGATATGGTCCTCTTAGCCATAGTGTTCTCTATAATCCTGCAGTAAAGTAAAACCGCATAAGTTCATGGAATTTGTTATAGGTTAAAGAAACTGATGAAAGCAATATCATACTTGAAAATTGAACATTTTTTCACTTGAAAGATAAATTCTTTATGCAACAATGGTGACAAATTCAAACTATGTTTAGGTTACTGATGAATTAGGGTTGTGCGGGATGTTAAAAATTCTCAAAATTAATGATTTAAACCATAAATTTCATTTAATGCATTCTGTATTCCTTTAACACTTAAATTTAAATTTGAAAAAAGTTTTCAGATGTGGGACCCGAAAAGTCAGGAATTAGGGATCAAGAGATAATATAGTGTACTGATTGTTCATCCTTTAAATTTTGAGTGTCGAAATGATTACGTATGAATCATATTATTAGGGGTTGAAAGTAGTGGTTTAATAAATAATGTATGTATCATCAATGCCGCATTTCTCATTTGCAGAGGTAGGTGTAAAAGTTGGATGTTGAAAATCAGTAGGAAAATGATAGTGAGAGTTAATAATGTCGTGACTAGTAATTTATGAGAGTACCTTGGGTGGTAAAGTAGGGTGTTAGTAGTTAGAACCTAATTTCAAAAGTCACAGGATTCCTTCCTGACTTCCAGCTTCCAAAAAATCGAAGTCGTAAAGTTGGTACTTGAATTTTTAAATTTCTTAGAAAACTATTTATTCCTAATTATCACAATTTATAAAATATGAATTTAGGGAAAAAAAATTGGGGAATTATATTAGGGATGTGATCATACAAAATTTTGACTCCTAGCTACTCTTTGTGCAATGAATCCATCGAAGAGTTGGAATTTGCTTAATGAAGAACTATTTTTCTTCAAATTTTATGCATTTCTTACTAGTTAGGAGACAAAAACAAACCAAAGAAAAAAAATAAATGATTGAAAATTTCTAAAATAAGGGGTTTCCCATCTTTTAGGAAGATGATATCGTTATGGCTACAACACTATTCTATTCCCATAAAGAAAACTTAATGCCAAAAGGAGTGAGAGGTCTAAAATGGCCCATTTTCATGCTTTTATTCAAATAAAAAATTTTAAAATCAATCAACAACATAATTCCTCACAAAGAGGCCATAAAAACGATTTATAGTCTATGCCCCTCAATATTTTTGTGTGAAACAAAAGTAGCTGTCTTTAGGATGCTTGAGAATCATGTTATATTAAATGTGAAAAAACCTAGATAAGAAGGTGTAGTTTCCCAGGACACTAAATCCAAGGTTAGATTGTTTTTTCTTTCTAAATTAAAACATCCAAATCATTTTGGAGAAAACCCTTGACCATTCAAGGAAAAATCATTTGTCCACAGTTGAGGAAGGTATCCTAGTCGCCAAAACCTAGAAATTTTAGTAGAAATTTTTAATAGATGGAATTTGTGGGGTTTATTTGCACCTAAATCAAGTTTTGTTGGTCAATGGAAGTGTTAATGATCCTTTGGGAACATAGACTTGATACACATTATTATAATTGATTCATTCACACCTTCACTATTAGTCGTATGTGGAGTCATAATCATCTAGTAAGAGAGATTTTGGAAGGATTGGTTACTCTATTAAGTGGAAGGACATTAATTAAATAGGAACACATTCTTGTTTCTTAAATTACAAACAACCCTATGTAGTTTCTATTATATACAACAAACAGAATTCACGTTGTCCTGAAACACATATTCATGTACCACAAATTAATTTCTTTATTTCACATTATAGTTAATTTGGTAGTGTCATTGTTTCCTCTTACATACTTCATTAACTCAGATTCCCTTTTAAATTTGGAATTATAGTGAAATCACCACCATTGTGACATTCCCTAAGGTTGTAATTATTTCATCATATTAGAGGAGGATGTCCATCCATAACTTATCCTCATCCTAGATAAGGGAAACCACCACTCAGCACCAACACATATGTGTATATGATCAGATCAATCATGCTTGGGCATACCTTCATTAGTATCCCCCATCATAAAACTCCTTCTATTTTGTCTACATCCAATGGACCCATTCCCCAACCAAAAACCATGGAGAGGGTTAATGCTACATAAACAACCCTTCAATTAATGGATAGTCTAAATCTTCCAGATTTATCAAAACTCATAAATGGTCATGTCCACCATGATCTGGCATGGCTTAACATCCTACATAATTTACCTTTAAATATCCCCGAATTCAAAGGAAAACAATGATATGATATCACTAACCATGTTATGTCATTTCACCTATGGTGTTCATCCAAAAGTATAGCTTAAGTCACCATTGGATTCAACTTTTCCAATGAATTTTTATGGGAACAATTTCCAAATGGTAAATCAATTTCCCTGCAAGTATGCATGCCACCATTGAGTAAATTGACACTATTTTCCTTACTTATTTCCACCTCTCAAATCACCACATCCTTGGACTAGAGACCTATTTGATTTTAGAAAAAACACTTCCACACATATCACAAATGGAACTACCGACACACATTATACAATGTTAAAATATAGCATGAATTCTTGGTTGATTGGTTTCTTAAATCACTCCTTCGCATGATAGTTAAGGATGTCACTACCACCATTCCAACAACTGAAAATGAAATTATCTTAAAATATCAATCTTTTGATCTAATTTATACCTACTCAAGGTATTTGTATGCTATCATTCTTGATGCCCCTTAACATCGATTTATTATGTGGCATGCCCTTAATAATTCTCACTTTGTTGATGGGATTTTTGGGTCCATTACCTTTCAAGGGTATTATACAAATCCCTATGGGTCTTACCCTCCAACTTATTCATATCATATCCCTCCTACACCTACAACTACTAAAATTCCACAAACTATACCTAACCTACCTTGTGGACAACCTACTTATGAATCATACAATCCTACTTTTCTCAACATGAGTATGCATAAAGTTACTTGGAACCCTCCTCCACATACCCACAATGCATCTTGTAATTCTATAAATTTTCCAACAGGAACCTCCACATCATATGTGTCCCCTAACCCTAATGGAGCACCCCTTCCTCTTAACCCGTATTATCCTTTTCTCAATCCTTCACTAGGCGTATCAACTAATCAAATAACTACACCTCATGTAGGAACGGATATCATTCAACCTTATTTGGTTCAATAGATTAAATTTTTGAATAGTTGAATGTATAAAACCACCCTAATCTACAAAATCAAGGGAAAAAGAAAAGAAAGAACAAACAACAGAATCAACTTTTAGAAAAAGTGGTGAGAACTATAACCAACATTATGGTAATAACAACCCACCTAAGTAAGAAAAAAAAAACCTTAGAACTAGTTTCCATTTCTTCACTGTGGTGAATATGGCCATTACATACATCATTGTCCTAAAATTGTTGATTGTAAGTGCATATTGAAAACATAGAATCAACCTAGCATAAATCCATCTAAAGGAAATAACATTTCCCAACCTCAAAAGTTAGTCTTACGAAACTACTTCCATCAACAAGGGGCCATAGATCATCAATAACAATTCTTGAAAACCTCTAACCCTGACCATGGATGTGGAGTATTCATACCAAAACATCCACATGAACTCAACATATATTTATGTTCAAACCTACAATCGAGCCTATGGAATTCCATAATATTATCCCACAATGAGAGGACTCATCAACTTCCTTTAGATTCCACACCCTAGTAGTGACCCTACTACTCGAGTACTAGATATTCCCCTAGACCATACTATCCATAACCCTCATGTGATATTTGTTCACAATTAATCATCTTAGATTATATATCCTAATCCTCCATTTCCATGTACATGATTGAGGTGATATAGTCTTTCCCCTCCTAAAATAAGGGACAAATATCACTATTAGGTTCCATAGAGTCATATAATCCATTCCTAATTACCTTCAACTTATACATGGGTGGGCCTAGGATGCCATCATCTATCATATGCCAAATCATCATCACAATCAAGAATATCATCAATAAAGGTGCTCCTACTTATTGGCATGTCCACCACTCTGTAAATGATTGGTATCACAAACATTGCACCATTCACAATCACCTTTCATGCATATGATGGTCATCCTCAAAACCATAAGGACTTTTGCAAAATGTGCATATTGATCTAGGGGGAATGATGGTTGTGCTCAATGCATATTTCATTGATTCCCAAATCCACTACAACCTCCTCCTTTCTCATAGTTATATGTACATCATGATGAGATTTACCTCTTCCATCTTCCATAACATGATGTTCCCCTACAATGGGAAAGTCATCAACCTTCACTATCCTACATATTACAAGCCTCATCCCACTAGAATATTAGGCAATATCCTACCAAAATATGGTATGAATTCCAAACTTCCTTATTATAGTGAGAGAGGCCCAACTATCTACAAATATTCTTTTCTACTAGACCCATATAGGGGACCACCATCAATCAACATACTGCTAAGTGATGCCCTCATGTGTACCATATTTTCCTCTATAAATCAACCATTCTCATCTTCTTTGACTTCTATATCATTACAAAAAATAGAAATCCCTCTTAAGGACTAATCCATTCACCACCTTTCTTCAATTTTACCAGCTGTAGAGGTACCTTTACTTTCCCCACTCGGCATCAAAGATACACCAGTCATGGATACCCTCACCTTACCAGGTCTCACCCTTAGGATACCCATATAATAATTTATTGTACTATATTGAATATTCATCAAAATTTGAATTTCATACTATTTTTTGTACATGAAGTGTCAATACAATTAAATATTTTTATTATGGTATATACATGGGGAAAAATGTCTACAAAAGGAGTAGTATAAACCTTATATGGTTTGGAATTTTTATAGATATCACCATGAAATAGTACTATATAATATTTGGTTGAATTGCAATTTTTCACATTGCATTTTGAATGCATAAATTGATTTAATTCTCTCCAATAATCTTCTTTGACTCCAATTGTGAATCTCAACAACTTATGTCTCCAATTCCAACAACTCTTCTAAATTTTTGGCTTGATTTTGCACATGAACTATTATAAAAATAAGGTCAAAAAAGGTCCAAATTGTAGCATGTTTAGACTATTGCTAAGAAAAATAAAATAAGTGTCTCAATTACATGGTATGGTTGATATATTTTTTACATGAATGAGTATATTTTTATATTAATAAAGGGACTATTGGAAATTCATGTAGTCATGATAATACAAAGGAGTTCCAAAAATCATAAGAGAAACCTCTACAGAGCTTATCCAAAATTATATTGTCTTCCTCAAAATGAAATATATTGCATGCAAAGTTTAAATCCTTCTTAGTATGCCTATAAATATATTGTTTAACATACTTTCCTAGAAACAAAATACAAGTAACTACCATAAGAGATATTAGTGTGACCAAATTTATGCTCATTATAATCTTCGTCCATTGACACATTGTTCCTTTTAGGGCCTTGTTTTCCATAGAACTTTTTATATCACAATAGAGAAATTGTAGTCTAATACACAATTCCTTGTTCGAAATCCTAATATTTCAATGATGTTATGGATACATTTGTAAATCCAACCATTGGTTGGGATCCCCAAGCAAATCCAAGATGATGTTGTAATGCATTTATAAGTCATTGGGAAATTTATCATATTTCAAAATTTGTTCCCTAAACTTGGATTCCAATTTATTATTTTTTCCCTCTTAATTTTCCATGTGAATACTCAAACATTCGATGGTATTTACTATTCCTTCTAATTTTCCTAACATTTATATCATTTTTTTTTATCTCATCATTTCCCTCATCAGTGTGTCATCCTAAATCAAGGAAGATTAACCATTTTGAGAATTATAGCACATATTGGTACTAACTGAGACCCCATAATGACTAAATTTAAAAGCGAGGTACATGAACTATCCGTGGACTCTTCCTGTGGAATGGATAAAATCCCCTTGAAAATTAAAGATAAATCCTGTATCAAATATGACTCTAAATTTGAGTGTAGTTCCACCAAAATATTATCTAGACACTAAAGTGCGATGGTCTCTACAAAGAAAAATGCAATCTAATATAGGAAATTCCACTTACCCCTATCGAAGCTTAACTAGAGGCCACTGACATAATAAGAGTAAATTGTATCCAAATATATTTCCACCTAAAAACCCATAAACACAACTTGCTAATAAAAGGTCTCTAAGGGGCCTTGAAATGAATATCTTCATAGAAATTCTATTGAATTCAAACCTCTAGAACCATTATCCATAAACATTATCCCATTTCCATACCATGTCGCCATTAATTATATCATAAATTGAACCATATTCCAATTTGCTAGCAAGTGTGTGAGGTAGCAATAAGAACATAGGAGAGTTAAATGTCCCTTACTCCCATTGCAATGACCTATATGTTATTCAAAATTTGTATCATGACTTTGACACTTGGCCAACACCCATCCTTTTCCACCTTCCATGAGATATAGGTGGTTGAATTACTTAGGATTATTGTGATTGAGAAATGATACCATGGGTGTTAAAATTATTAAAATAACATAGAGGGGGGGTGAATGAGTTAATTATAAAGTTTAAACCATTGTCAATATTTAAAACATTATTACTGATTACAAATTTACTGTTATGATAATGCACCAAGTATAACAGAAGCAATTATGATCATCAATCACACACACATGATAGAGACAAAAAAATATTCATCTTTATTTGAGCACCTACTCAAATGAGGTTGCAACCTCTGTTTACAAATTCCTTCTTACAGAGAGCACCTACCCTCATGTTTTCTCTAGCACCCACCAAAATAACATTCTCCAGCTACTACTGGGTGGAAGCACCAAATTCCACTTGTACAGGCTCCAACTTGTACAGAGAATACAACATGTTTTTCCTAGCACCACCCTACCACCCTTGTTCCTTAGATTTAAACGTGTTCATTACAATATGTAGAAAAACAATTATAACAATGCATACCAACTCTGTTTTGATCTACTTCTAAATTTTCTTATACACCTTGGTTCCCCTTATTATCTCTATTTTGGATATTCTTGAAAGAAATTGCAGTCCTCTTTCATTCTGCAATCCCCACTTCGATGATGATCCATGCACCATCTCTCTTCCTGCAAAGCGTAAACTTCCATTTTTCACCCTCATCCTCTGATACTTGTCAATTTTTAAAACCTTCACCTATTCATATGCTTGACTGTTCATTTTCATAACTGATAAAAATTGTTTGCTTCCTTATGACAGAGAAGGAGTCCAATCGATGTGTAATCATAAGTTTCTGCAATGCATCTTCGCAATTTTGGCTTCTTTCAACAAATCAAATTTTCTGCAATTCTGGTTTCGTAGTATTATTTCCGTGGGAATTACTCTACGTCATTGATTTCATCTAGCCTCTCTACTGACTGGTTACATGAAATAGGAATTAACAAACACCTACTTCCACACATCCTTTTCTGCAAACTTCTTCCAGGCCCTCGATATCTTGTGCACCATTTCTTAACTGTCGATCTTAGAACTGATGCGGATTGTGGATCCCGGGGTTTCCAAATTTGTTTAAACAACTTCCAAAATTTCCTCTTTCTTCCTTCTGTTTTTTTCCTTCCTCGTTCCACTGGCAGACTCCGTGTTGCAGAAACCCATATTATTTTAGACTTTGATTTTTCATCGTCTGCATTCCTCCTTCTGCTCTCTGCCTTTTTCTTTCTACCTTGTACTTTCCATATTCCTCTTTTCTTCTAAACCATTGATTTATTTGTGCATTCACTCTAATGCCAGGTTCCCTGTAACATTTTTTAAATGGACGGATTCACAATTTATTCTAGTTCTAATTTAGCATAACTGCTAAATCTAACCAACCTGGCTAATGTCCCAGCTAGCGCTCAATGAAGAACGAACTTCGATTCTACGGTGAACTAGATCTCACAATAATTTTGCATCCAACCTCTGTGTTAACTCACCTCCTATTTCCATGATCGAAATGAGTGATAACCCTTGGATATGGATCCATGTAGATCTACAGTGGACTCCAAATCTTATAGAGCATATTACATTAAAATTTCTCTCCCATCCTGATTGTTAACTCACCTACTAGTTGAATATGTGGAATCATTGAGGATCATCAGATCTAGATCGACGATGGACTTTAAATACTATAAAGAGGACTTCATAAATATTTCATGCACATAAGAATTTTATTAATCTGCACTAGTTCTCCTAGCAAAATCGTTGTCAGCCATTGATATGCTTCCATGATCAACCTCATATGTTTATCATGATCTCCTTCTTGGCTATTAGTTTTTGATTTCGCAAATGGATGTATTTTTTATCCTCCTCTCTCTTTCAACCAACGAAATTTATTATGTTTGTTGATCTTCACACCTTCATATCTCCACCACACAATCTACATATTTTTCTTATTTTTCTGAGTCCTCTTCTTATTTGGATCGTATTCTATGTTTTTCCCTCAATGATAACCATATCACAATCTGATCTGTTTCCATGTGATTGCAATACCTATCATAATTCCAACAATCTCCCTCTTTGGCATTGATGGAGACCTTCAAATTATGGATGCATGTTATACTTGTAATAACATACTATTTATCATCTATAAAAAAGACAAATTCTCCCCCTTTGAAATCGATGTCAAAGAAGAATCTATAGCATAGCACCCCCTATTAAAGTGGACATGTTAGTTGGATAAGATATGATTCCCATCTTTTGGCATAGATACTCAAATTGTGTCTTTGATAAGGGTTTAGTGAAGATTACATTAATCTGTTTTGTAGAATGAATAAAATTCAATTGAACCACTCTTTTTGTAACCTACTCCCTCAAAAAGTGATATGGAGTATGTATGTGTTTAGTCTTGGAATGAAAAACTGGATTCTTGGACATACTAATGGCGCTAGTATTATCACAATGGAGAGGAATGGGATCAACATATCTTACCTCCAAGTCTTCCAGTGTCTAGATCATCCAGAGTATTTGTGTATAGAAGGTGGCAACAACAATGTATTCATCTTCTATAGTGGATAAAGATATCGATCCTTGCTTCTTGCTCAGCCATGTAACTAAAGAATCACCCAAGAAGAATGCACCTCCACTTGTGCTCTTTATTTCATCCAAACAATTTTCCCAATCAGCATCTTAATATGCAGTTAACTAAAGATTCTGATTTCTAGGATACCAGAGACCATAATTCATTGTGCCCTTCAAATATTTAAATATCCTCTTAGCAACCACCAAATGACTTTGCTTAGGAGCATATTGAAATCTACCTACCATTCCAACAACTTGCATTATATCAGGATGAGATGTTGTGATGTATAATATACTTCCTATCATTGACCGATATGTTCTTTGATCAACATTAGGTGAGGCGTAATCATTTCTAAGTTTACAGCCAACAACCATAGCTGTACTAATAGAAAACGAATCATCCATTTGAAATCTCTTCAACATCTCCTTCATATACTTCTCTTGGGAGAGAAATAAACCTTCAGAACTCTGAATAATGCCAATGCCAAGAAAGAATGACAATTCTCCTATCATTGACATATCAAACTCAGATTGCATGGCATTTTCAAATTGCTAAAAAGAAGAATCATTAGTGCATACAAAAATAATGTCATCCACATACACCAAAAAAACTAATAGATTATCACCTTCATATTTGCTATACAAGTTACTGCCAACCGTACCTTTCTTGAATCCTTTGTCTTGTAGATATTTATCTAGTCTATAATACTAGGCTCTTGGGGCTTGTTTTAATCCATATACAGTCTTCTTCAGTTTGCATACATTGTTAGGATTCTCCGTCAGTTGGAACCCTTGAGGTTTCTCTATATAGACTTCTTCTTCTAGATCTCCATTGAGAAAAGATGACTTAACATATTTCTGATACACTTTGAAGTTCTTATGACTGACATAGGAAAGAAATATTTCGATAGCTTCCAATATTTCCATTGGTGTAAAAGTTTCATCAAAATCCTTTCCCTCAACTTGTGCATACCCCCTACAGACAAATTGGGATTTATTCCTCACAATTTGTTCTTGTTCATTCATCTTGTTTTTAAACACCCACTTGGATCCTATTACATTTTTATTTGTAGGTCTAGGAACCAACTCCTAAGTATTATTCTTCTCAATCTGATTAATCTCTTCATTCATGTATTTATTCCAATCTTCATCCTCACTGGCTTGTTCAAAATTCTTACATTCCATTGTAGATAGGAAAGCAATCTAAGATTGTTTTGAAGCTTTAATCAACTTCCTTCTTGTCTGAACTCCTTTACTTTTGTCAGCAATTATCTGATTTTAAGGATGATTCTTCTGAACAATTCTAGAAGGTGGTTTTGTTTCTGTCTGTTGTCTTGAATCTTCTTGAATGTTTGCACTTTCATCATCTGACTCTGAATCTTTTTGTTTTCTGATTCTTGGACATGTTCTTCCTTAACTTCAACTATATCTTCTGTATTTGGTTCAACACTACTTATTTGAATATCTTTTATAGGGATTCCTTCATTGATTTTAATGTAAATACAATAAACCAATTTATACAAACTCATATTATAATAAGTGTACCCTTCATTGTTTGCAACATATCCTAAGAAGGTACCTTCATTCTCCCCGCCATCATATTTTTCTAAGATGTTCATCATTATTTTTAATATAAGATTTACTTCCAAAAACTCCAAAGTGTTTGATAGAAGCACTTCTTCCAAACCATAGTTCATAAGGATTCTTGTCAATGTTTGGCCTTAAGTTAGATTTGTTAATAATATGGACAGCTATGTGAATTTCCTCTACCCACTATGTCTGATAAATTATCCTTTCATTCAAAATTGATATTGCCATTTGTTGTACTGACCTGTTATGTCTCTCAACTACTCCATTCTGATGTGGATTCCCTAGAATAGTGTATTCTCTTTTAATTCCATGTTTATCACAAAACTATTTAAAGTCTCCTGAACTGAACTCTCCTCTTCTATCAAATCTTATTTCCTTTAGTCTCTTTCATGTTTGATTATTAGTCCGAGGCTTGAAAATTTTGAACTTTTCAAACGCTTTAGATTTTTCTTTTAGAAAATCAACCCACGTGAGTCTATAATAATCATCAATGAAGAACACAAAATATCTTTCTCTTCTTGTGCCTTCCTTTCTTGATGGTCCACACAAATGCATATGTACTAACTAAAGTGGTTTGTTTGCTGATGTGAAGTTCTTGGATTTAAACTCTGTGTGAGTCAATTTTCCCATTTGACAAGGTTTACAAATAGAGTCATATGGCTTTGATATTTTTGGAAGATCTTTTACTTTTCCCCATTGTTCAAAATCTTGATTATATGATCAAATTTTAAATGTCCAAGTCTCCTATGCCAAATCCAACTTTCATCATACTTTCTTAGATGACATTCTTCTTTTACTTCTTTCAAGACATAGACATAGTTTTATGTTCTTATGCCTTTTGCAACCAATTTCCCTGAGGGTACATAGTTTATCTTTCAATATTTAGAGGTGAAAAAACTTCACATCCTTTGTCACAAACCTGGCTGACACTAATAATATTATTTTTTAGTCAATCTAGAAACAACACATCTTGGGCTTTCCCTTTTCCATTACTCAAATTGACCATTCCTTTTCATTTGTTTTTTACTGGAACATCATTTCCAAAAGTTACATTTCCTGATTTATTTTCACTTAGAGACAGAAACTTACTTTTATCACCAATCATGTGTTTGGAACATACACTATGAATATACTAGAGGCCTTTTTTCCTTTGAACAGAAAGCACTAAGCCACATTTGTTATTTTCTTTCTTCTTCCAAACTTTATCACTTTCAAAAGAGTAATTCACTCTTGGGTCTGTTTTGTAATCGTTCAGATGACAATTTGAAGCCTTATGTCCAAAATTATAACAAACATAACATTCTACCTCATTGTACAGTAGATCAAAAGAGTTGTTATATCTATCATGGGTTATTCCTTTACTTGTGAACTGATTTGTATGATGTTCTTGTTTACTTGTTGACTGTCTTATTCATATTGCAGCAATTGTTTGTTATTTGATTGCATATTTATAGAATTAAATGCACAGTTTGCACCTTTGTGGCCAAAATTATAACTACAATAACAGTAACCATGGAAAAAACTTGGTACCTGAATCTTGGTGGTCTTCCCTTTTGTTGACTGTGTTTTTGAGAAATCCTTGGTTGATAGTTCTGACCTGAATTTTTTATTCTGGTACTTGTTTCATTTCCTTTTGTTTACATAGTATGTTCTCATTCTGACTATTTGTTGCTTGAACCTTCTTCATAGCCAAGACCTATTTTTAACCATGGGGACCTTTGCTTACTCAAAATGTTGTTTACTTCTTCTGAAGCTCTAATAATTGACATATTTTGGTGATATAGAGCTTGAAATTTCTCCAATTCTTTCCTAGCTATCACTACTTCTTCCAAAGATTCAAAACTATTTTTCCCTTTTCTTAATTGTTGTTTTATAATATATTCTATTTTCTTTGCCTCTTCTAATTCCAACTTTAGCAGGCCAATATCTTTACTTGGTTCTTTACCATTTTTTCATACTACGTCAATAATTTTTTTTGTTTCCTCTTCTTTAGTCTGAGCCTGTTAATATGCTCCATAGCATTGATTAGTTCACCTTCTATATCAACCATATCTTCTTCATCATTCAGGTCACTTCCTACATATTCATTTACAAAATATTATATGGCCAAAAGCATAAAGTTATTCTCTTCATCTTCACAAGATGAATCATTGTCTGTCTCTTTTGAAGAATCAACATCATTTACACACAAACTTGTATTTTTATATTTAGCCTCTTTATTGTATTTATTGTATGTATAGTTTTCTTCATCATCATAAATCTACCTCTTTTGCTTGTCGGGACATTTAGATGCAAATGGCCTATTTTACCATAGTTAAAACATTTAAAGGGCATCTTGCCTTTGTATTTACATGATCCTTTCCTCAGCCTGCTTACAAATTTTTCCTCAGTCACATCCATTTCAGAATCAGTGTTCTTATCTACTTTAAAGGATGCTTCTCTAGTGGTGGATTTATCTTTACCAATCATCATTTCACATGCTTTCAACGTAACTAGGATTTCGTCAATAGGAAGAGTTTTAAGATCACTTTTTTCTTCTATTGCAGAGACTTTGGGATTAAATATTTCACGCAAAGATCTTAAAATTTTCTGAACTAACAATTATTCATCAATCTTTTCACCAAGACCCTTCATAACAATCATAGTCTCTTATATTCTTAAGAAATTTTTACTGACAGTTTCATCCTCATTCATCTCTAGTTGTTCAAATTTTAGTCTATATGTCTATAGTTTGGCATCCTTTACTTTTGCATTTCCTTCTTAAATGCTTACAAGTTTATCCCATATCTCTTTCACATATTCAAGATGCATCACCTTAACAAAATCATCCTCTGCAAGACCACTCAAGATAGCATTCATTTCCTTTATGTTAAGACTAAATTCCAACTTATCATCTCTGGAGGCTAGCACAACTGCCTTTACACTGGCCAATGTCTACTACAACCAAAACATCAACACCTAAGGACATTATGTAGGTTATCATTCTAACCTTCAAAAAGGAAAATTTTGTTCCATCAAATAGAGGAACCTTATTAGATGAATTCCCTTCATAACCTGTCATGTTTAAGATTACATATCTACCTTTAAATAAAAGGAACCAGCTCTAATACTAATTGTTGAAATTATTCAAATAACTAAGAGGGGGGGTTAATCAGTTATTTCTAAAGCTTAAACCATTTTCAATATTTAAAACATTATTACTGATTACAGCTTTACAGTTATGATAATGCACCAAGTATAACAGAAGGAATGATGATCATCAATCACACAAACATGATAGAGATAGAAAAATATTCATATTTATTTGAGAACCTACTCAAATGAGGCTGCAACCTCTATTTACAAATTCCTTCTTACAGAGAGCACCAACCCTCATGTTTTTTCTAGCACCCACTAAAATACCATTCTCCAGATCCTATTGGGTGAAAGCACCAACTTCCACTTGTATAGGCTCCAACTTGTACATAGAAGACAACATGTTTTACCTAGCACCACCCTACCACCATTATTCCTTATATTTAAACGTGTTCATTACAGTATGTAGAAAAACAGAGATAACAATGCACACCAACTATGTTCTGATCTACTTCTTGATTTTCTTATGCACCTTGGTTCCCCTCAATGTCTTTGTTCTAGATATTCTTGAAAGAAGTCATAGTCCTCTTTCATTCTGCAATCCCCACTTCGACGATGATCAATGCACCAGCTCTCTTCCTGTAGAGGGCACACTTCCCTTCTTCAACCCCATCCTATTATACTTATCAATTTTTAAACCCTTCACCTATTCGTATGGCGCTTGAATGTTGATTTTCATAACTAATCAAAACTGTTCGATGCCTTATGACAGATAAGGAGTCTAATTGATGTGTAATAATAATTTTATGCAACGTGTCTCTGCAAATTTGGCTTCTTCCGACAAATAATAGTTTTTTTTGTTATGGTTTTACAGGATTCTTTCCATAGGACTTCCTCCGCGTTGACGATTTCATGCGGCCTCTCTACTTAACCTTGATCTAAAATAGGACTTAACAAACACCTGCTTCGACACATCCATTTCTAAAAACTCCTTATACGCCATCGATTTCTTGTGCACCATTTCCTAATAATCGATCTTATATCAGATGTGGAATGTGGATCCTGAGTTTTCCAAATTTGTTTAAACAACTTCCACAATTTTTGTTTTCTTCCTTCTGCATTCCGCTGGCAGAATCCAGGTTGCAAAAACCCATATTATTTTAGACTTTGATTTCTCATCTTACGCACTCTTCCTTCTTCTTTCCTCCTTCTTCTTTCCACCTTCCTCTTTCCACCTTCCACTTTTATTCTGAACCGTTTATTTCTTTATGGGTTCACTCTGATGCTAGGTTCCCCTGTAACAGTCTTTAAGTGGACTGATTCATGATTTAGTATGGTTCTAATTTAGGAGGCAGTGCTCAATGAAGAACAAACTTCAATTTTGAGATGAATTGGATCTCACAATAATTGCTTGTCCAATTGTCTGCTACATTTCCTCACTCTCGTGACCAAGGCTAAAAAAACAACCAAGCACCAACAAAACACCCAAAGATATCATCCCAACATAGAAATCTCATTCAACAACACTTGCTGCACAGGCATAGTCTCACCCGAGATATCTTTCCTAAATGGGAAACTTCTAGAACCATGTTTCCACAGTTAGGAGAGGGATTATAGTCCCTTGGCACACAACCAAGGTACTCGACATAGTCAGAAGGTTGGAGTCCTTTTACTAATTCGACATTGGTGCAACAGGGTGACACATATTCTTCCTTAACACTTAACAATAAATGACCTTGAAATGATACAAAATTCTTCAATGATTTTGGTCATTCATTCATTCAACTCCTTTCACCAATATTGCAACATTCACTTAAGCAATAAATATAAACGATACAAAATAACCCACAAACATTCAACATGCACATTCAAGCGACACATTATGTAACGTTGAAACCCAACTGGGAAAACCCACAAAGGATCTCTTCATCTAGCATGAGAAATATATACACCTTTCAGTCTGTGACTTTACTGCAAACTATTTGAAATATGTCTTTCGGCTCACAGACTCTTTCTCCCTCTCATGCTCTCTAGTTTTATTATTATCTTCTTGTAACTACTACTACTAATTTGTACACATCCTGGATTGATTCTTCTAAATGCTATCTATGCACTCAGCTGCAGAATGAATCCTTACAAAAACTACCATTCGGAAACCCTTCTGCAAAACAAGTTCCACAACTCAACAACCTTCTACAACACTACTATCTAACTTCTTCTCTGATTTCTCCAACTATTTTCCAACCCTTATACAAAATAGTTTCCTCTTATTTATAGCTTCTACATGACCATGCAAGGTCGACTACATGCAATTTGTTTGTTACAGGTCATAATCAGCCGTAAAAAACAATTACAAGCTGTCATAGGCATGACTGACACAAGGCGCTATCAGCCTGACTTACATATATTCCTTCAGGCATGCAACATCCTTCGGCTTATGCTGGCTCTAGCATCCATGATATTTTGGAACTGTCACTTTCTAGCTGTTAATTTTATACATGCCTATAGATTCACTTTTCCTCTGTCACACTACTCCTTGCATCGTGTGCTTGCCTTTCCTTCCTTGCGCTTATGCTTCACTTTTCTCCCTATGCAAATTTTCTCCTAACTCTTCTACACTTTATTCCTACTGCTCTTTCCTGGCACAACAGGCCCCCAACACTCTCACGTGGCTTGTCCCGAGCCACTAAACATTTTTATGGCTCCGTCACTTCCTTCTCTTTGGTTTCGACCTTATCTAGAAATTCTTGGAGAATTCCTTGTACTTGGACAATTTCCTATCGTACCTCTTCTACATGTTTTTCTAAGCACTCCACTTGTTCAGAATTGATATGTTCCAAAGTCACATATGCCAATGACTAAGTTGTGTGCTGGATTTTGTTCTGCACTGGCTAAATGATCCTTCTAACTCGTTCTACAACTTCGTCATTTCTGCTTTGCTCCTGGTCATGTAGAGTTTTCACCTGATCTTGCATATTTTTGAGCTCTATTTCCTTTGCTATCTTTTTTGTTATAGGCATTTTCTTTATCTATATTTTAACCACAACTATTTGTAACTTAGTATGCCTCAAGTACTTTACGATTTTCTCTATTTTTCATCTTCCATTAGCAATCCTCAAGTCGCAGATACTTGGTCGATTGCTTCATTACATAATGTTTCTCCTTCTTTAATTTGATCAACAACTTCAGATGTTGTTTTCTAGTGCACTTATATCACCCCAAGAGGTGTACTCGATCTCTGTTGCACTTTAAGCTCGTCAACCTTGTTCTTTAGGTCCACCACAATCTTAGATAAGCCAGCTACCTTGGCTTATGTATCCATTTCTTCTTGGCCTTCTTCCTCCGAGAATTATGCAACTCCGTTGTTGATTTCTTCATTCAGTATGATATTTCTTTGTTCTTATGCCTTAACTTCTCACTCCTTTTGTTGAAGGAGGGTCTTGCACTTTTGTTCCTTCCTTGTCTCCTTCTCGGCCTGATAGGCGAGAGCACTTTGTTGTATTCTTATCTCTGTCGTAGCCTGTTGATCCCATATTTGTCATCAGTTTTGCCAGTTAAATTACTCATTTAAACATACATTTTATTATCTTTTATCATATATTATGTCACACGGATCACTATTCATTCTAGGTATAAATGTATTTAAGGTTTATGTAAAAACCTTTTATTATTATCAATATAGAATTTTATTGATTAAAATTAACATTGTTGAAGTGCATTTGATATATTAATTCATATGTACATTTTGCTTGCAGGTTATATAGTCTTTTTGGATGAATTAACAACAAACATGCATTCAGCTAGCCATGTGCACAGCATGTCCAACTCATCATCCAGCTCATTGTGCAATACTCATTGGCAAGGTTTCCAGGAATTGAAATGTTTCTGCTACAGACCTTAGTCCTTAGCACACCAGCAAACAAACATTGCATTTCATCTTAGATATGCGCACAACATATCCATCTCACGGTCTAGCTCATCGTTTAGCTTGCCGAACCAACCGTGCGTTGTTGAGAATTTATTTCAAGCATTAAGATCTTTGAAAATTCTGCAAACGATTTACCGTCCATGTATCTGGGTACTGAAGCTCACATTCTAGATGATCCTCCAACCCTCCTTCTCCTTCATCGACACCTCACCAACAGTCCACACATTGGGTTGATGTATTTTCCTGCATTCTAGAAGACTCACCTCTATGTGCTCTCCTCTGTTCAAAACCACTCCGCCTACTATGGTAAAGAAGGATTTATGCACCAAATCACGCACGTTGAAGAGATCCATTCACATTGAAGAAGGATCCCATGCGTTACACCGTCCAATGAAGAGAGTCGACGCGTGCTAAAGGAGGAATATGTTGTGCATTGGAGTTTGATTAGTTAGATGCCATTATGGTTGACTAAATTTAGAGAGAATTCGACCACTAAAGGGTCGACTTGCTCATCCATGTAAAATTTGTATATAAACACCTCCATGTGTAGAGTTAGGGAGTTGATCATTTCATTTCTTAGACGGTCATTTTTGAAGAGAAGAATTATGTAACTATATTCCATCATTTTAATAGAGCCATATGCTTTTTTGTTTATGATTTCATTTGAGTAAGCGTTAGCTAGGCAACACCTCTGATTGTTGAGAGGGTCCCTCATCAACCAGAGGTTCATTCTTTTGTGTAATTTTGTTCTTTTCTTTATGTTATAGCTGGTTTATCTTGTTTTCATTAGATTGTTGTAAATGTTTATCTCATTTATTTCCGAAAGTTAAATAGTTAACCGTGCGCATGGTTTTCTTTCAAATTTACTTTCAGTCCTTTCATTTCCAATTTATGGTTCAGTATTTGCAACTAGATAGAATAGAATTTCAATTCTGTTTATTTCCTTTCTGTTCTAAGTTTATACAATTTGAATTCTAGTTGGTTTATTAATATGCAGTGATTTCTTTATATTCATGAATTTGTTTAAGTTCATTTCATTGTTAAATTTGATTAATAAATAGGTTTATTTATTGTCTATATGCATTATATCTACATGTGCACGAATTTTGCTGAAGATTATATCATTTAGGTTAATTTCTGTCATTTTAATTGTACAGACTATCATTCAGTCAACATGTTTAAACTGTCATTCAGTCACCCCTTTCAGACCCACAATTCAGTCTGTCATTCATCCCATCGTTTTGTTTTTAGTGTTTTTAATTGTGTTTTGAAATTGTTTTAAGTTATGTTTCTTTAGTGTTTGAAGTGTGCTTTGACTGTAATAGTTAGATCACAGTTCTATTTTATATTAAAGTTAAATTTGGATTGTTTCAGGTTACTTATTAAAAGTTACCTTACCTCTTTTTCACCTTGAATTGTTTTGAGCTATTCTATGTTTTGTTTCTTGAGTTTGTATTTTATTTGTTTTTACTGTTGTACTGTGCTGTGTTCATTCCTTTGGACTAATTTATCCATTTGCATGTAAAATTCAGTATTACATGTGTTATCCTTAGTATGTTTTAATTAGGTTATTCCTTTTTCATTATGTGATTACTGAAAGAGACTTGTGGGACAGAATTCAAAGATATTCCTATTAAGTTTTCTACTTGTTTCTTTTTATTAAGTTTTCTACTTATTTATGAATTAGGTCTTCCTTGCATCCTAGTTTCCCATTTAAAAATTAGTTGTTGATAGCATCTTTCTCAGTTTGATGTTATTTGCTTATGAAATAAATTATTGATTATCTAGTTTATTATCCTGTTCCGTTTTAATTACTTTAATAATTGTATTCTTAGGAGTTTGACTTGGTTTTTCATTTTTGAAAGATCTTTCAATATTTTGTTTGTTAGAATATTTACATGACACCCTCTACCTTCCCATATATTTTGTATCAACTCTAATCCTACCAACCCCGGTCGATAATTAAATATTAGGTGAATTAATCTAGACATTATAACACCCAACATTTTGGCGTTGTTTCTAGGGAGTTGTTCTGTAAGGTAGAATAGGTAGAATTTCCTTATGAAGTTTAGTAATAGGTTGGTGGTGGGTAAGTGGTAAGATGAGAGGTAAGAACTTGCACATATGTTATAATAGGGTGACCCAAAACCTAGCAGGAATAATAGTATTGTAGGAATCTTTGTTTATTTAATCTTTTCATGAACATATTTGAAAGGTAACTAGTTCCCCCAAACCCATTGCTTTTCAGTATTTTGTTTCTTTCGTTGATGCAAAGAGTTAATTTGAGTTAATTTATTTCATTCAAGTGTAGTACTTATTTTACAATTAAATCACTTAGTGGTGTTGTAAGCACCACTCATCCTGCTAACAAACAGATAGGAACCTCAAGATAACACATGACAAACTACTTATGTTTTGGGAAGATATGATAGGAGAGAAGGATGAAGAATTTGTCACCTTTGAATTCCCTCTTAGAGATCCAAGAGGAGTGGCACAAATGCAGCGCGATCCCCCATCCATTCTACCAAATTTTCACGAACTGGAGATCGAAGATCCCGATGAATTTTTATTTAAATTGGAAATACTTTGTAGATGATATGATGTTCAAAATCTAAAAATGTTTCTTCTTACTTTGAAAGGAGCATCCCTCCGATGGTTCTTGAGCCTAGGTGGGAACTGCATTCAAACTTGGGAAGACATGAAACATATATTCTTGAAAAGATACCAAGAATATTGCAGGTTCAATGAATATATCTTCAAAATAAACCCCTAGAGAAGAAGAAATTTTGGAAAACTATGTCAAATGTTTTCAATACAACCTTCAAAGATCAAAACTAAGACAGTTGGGGAAAGACACCTTGAAATTTTTTTTACTCAAAGGAATAAGAAATGAATATTTAGAAATTTTAAGTCTGATGGGAATAAGTGATGTATTTTAGTTACAATATGATTATGTTTGTGAATTATGTAGAAGTATTCAAGATGAAAATTCAAGACTGGTAAGAATATGCCCTCTTCTTAGTTTTTGAAATCTACTGCAAAAGTCAGAGTTACAAGAGCTGAAATTGGTGATTTATTCGAAATACTTGAATCTGACATTATCAGCTCTCTAAAATCACAAATCAATATTTTGTAGGTTGGGAAAATGATGAATTTGATGAAATGATTTTCCCTCGGTGCCAAAAGAAACATCTTGTAAGGGATTGTCCTTTGGATAGTATCACAAATTGTGGCATATGTGACTTAAAGCATTCTACAGATTGTTGCCCATCCTTATCCATGATGAAAGAAACATCTCAAAGAGATATGGGAGTTGCAAAAAATTTATTGCAATGGTTATGGCAACCATGGCCTACATGTATGGTTCATAGTTCCATCCCTCCACTTCCCTACTCTCATAATCAACTAGTCAATAGTTTAACACCATGGCATCTGTTGCAGCCTCATCTTAACCCCTACCAACCTTGTCCACAAATCCTTTATGGCCCATCTTATGATCATAGGGAGACTCTCTCTTATGTTGCAGCACTACCTGCTCCTCTACACTTTCCACAAGATTTTGAACAATATCCTATTTACCCGACAGGATCAACCACACAATGCAATCAACTACACCTGCCACAATCACCTTCTCATAAACCACCTCTATGCCCTACATACATTCCTGCTAAATCCATTCCACTATCTAACAACAATAAAGTAGTACATTATGCTTACAGTGTTGAACTATAGCATTTACCCACCTTGCCTACCTCACCAACATTACTGCAGAAAATTTCATACGAGGTCTGGAGAGGTTATTAAAAGAAAGGAAGAAAAGGAATATTCTACTTGGCCTTATCCACAAGAAGATAAGATCAACATGGTATGCATCACAGTTGATGAGGGACAAACATTAGAACCTAAATATTCCCCATCACCAAACATAGATTATTTATGCATTCTAGAGTTTGATGAAAGACCTCTTGGCCTGAGAAGTGAAGCAGACAACTCAGAATACAAGGATTATATTGAGATCTAGTTCTACGAGGTAACCAAGCCACAATTCCATTATCTCCTTCAATGCTTCTTGATGCTAAATCAAACAGGTTGGTTGGTTCTTCATATCTAGGTAATCACTGCAATAATTTTCTTGTATGTGGATAAAGGTATATTTTTAATCTTGCTTCGAACTTGGTTACATTGGAAGAATTCATATACTTGAATATAATTGTTTTCTTTATTTCTAAGTAGAATAGGATATATATATATATATATATATATATATATTCTTTCTTAAATAAATAAGATTTATTTCTAACAACTGACTACATTTACACAGGGAATTTGTTCCCATGATCACCCTATGGAATCTTGTCAATTAGGACATGAAAGACTCTTTTCCTTTCCCTAATTTTGATAAATTTTATATATGTTTATATTATGAATAAATATGAATCATCTAACAAGTGGTTTTACAGATGGTTACAAGTATTTTATCTCTATAAGGAACTCATCGAGTATTATTTGGAAAATGGGAGTACACTAAAACACTCATAAGGTATCTTAACCTTTCCTGGGGTACTTTTGAAATTTGCAGCTCATAGTGACAATTAAAAACAATTCTCTGTATATCATTCTTAACCATTTCTTCTATAATTCATATGGTTTTTGGTATTCTGATTCAGACATGTATATTTATGATTTGCTATCTTGAACAGTTGCTTGACAG
>LPNX010305060.1:1456-40512 GCA_001517045.1 Pseudotsuga menziesii | reverse complement strand
ATATATATATATTACAACACAGAAACTTGATAAATGCAAGTAAACCCATTGGGGTACTGAACAAGCTTGCTGGCAGCGGGACTATGCTTGCATGGTACCAAGGTAAACCCACTAGAATACTGAACAGGCCTGCTGCCGGCGAGGCAATACCTGGTAAAAGAGATCTGGTTAATGCACTGCTATGCACATAGTTCGTAAAAAAATGATAATATAAAGAAAATGTTTTAGAATTTATGAATAAACATGTCATCTAGGAATGGTTGTAAGTTGGGCTTGACCCGGGCCATCTAATTCAACAAATACCTAGGATGTTATTATCCTAGAAATGGGACCCATAGCTGTAAATCTCACATATTGCAGAGTAAACTTAAATATTTTGTGATGATGGGATATCTTTAAAATAAGGCATGGATGACTAGCTTTTCCTGTGGCATTGTTTTGGTTATATTATTATCATTCAAGCGGTATTTCTAAGAATTGTTATATTTTTCATGAATATACATATCTGAATCATTTCCATTTACTAATTAGTTTTTCTTTTTCTTACAAAATAATAAACAACATGATAGAACTCTTTAATTTTTATTTTCTGGAACAATCAATTCTTCTCTCTTGTATGGCTTGAGGACATGCCATATCTTTGGTTTGGGGGAGGATTGGGAAAAGTTACACTGTTTTTATTTTTCATTATTTCTGACAGATCTATTTAACTCTAACAAATTAAAACTGTTTTTAGGATAATGTAAGTAGTGGAACTTGGTTATAGCATGAAGCATATTTTTACAGCAAAATCAATATGGAGAACTATATGAAGGATCGAATGAAGGTCCAAATGAAATACCAAATAGAGATTTGAATAAAACATTGTGATATTACAACACTTATGATTAAAATTTGCTAAACACATTTTGCTTTTTGGGAAAGTATTTTTTACCTCCATATCAATGCAAAAAAATTTAGTCATCATTCCACTATTGGTAATCCTATCCTCTTACCCAATTATGCATGTAAACTATCAAATGACCAATTTTCTTGTTGATCAATCTTATCTTAAATGTGATTTATACCTTTAGTATCATATGGTCAACCTATCAAAATTTTTACATTGGACATGGTTGAACTAATTTCAAACCTTATGAACTCACTCATTTATGCATATGGCCATTGCTGGCTCACGTCTCAAAATTCACTATGACAGTGTGATTTGTTATCTTTCTTTTTGCTCACTAGGACCTGGTGTTTCTTCAGTTTGGGGGAATGATGATCCCCAATTTGTCATCATTTTTGGTAGTTAAATTACTCATTTAAACATTTGTTTTATTATCTTTTTGCATATTTTATGTCATGCAGATCACTATTCATCCCAGGTATGAATGTATTTAAGGTTTATATAAAATCATTTTATTATTATCAATTTATGATTTTATTGATTAAAATTAACATTGCTGAAGCACATTTGATAAATTAATTGATATGTCCATTTGTTTGCAAGTTATATAGTATTTTTGGACAAATTAACAACAAACATGCATTTAGCTAGTCATGCGCACAACATGTCTAGCTCATCATCTAGCTCATTGCACAATACTCATTGGCAAGGTTACCGGGCATTGAAATGTTGTTGCTGCAAACCTTAGTCCTTAGCACACCAGCAAATAGACATCGCATTTCATCCAAGATATGCGCACAACATATCCATCTCACGGTCCAACTCATTGTTCATATCGCCGAACCAACCGCGTGCTATTGAGAATTTATTTTAGGCATTAAGACATTGGAATAGTCTGCAAACTATTTACTGTCCATGTATCTGGGTAATGAAGCTCGCATTCTATATCATCTGCCATCCTGCATCCTCCTTCATCGTCACCTCACCAATAGTCCATGCGTTGGGTTGATGTATTATCCCCCATTCTAGAAGACTCACCTCCATGTGCTCTCCTTTGTTCAACACCACTCCACCTACTGTGCTAAAGAAGGAGTTTTGAGCCATATCACGCATGTTGAAGAAGGATCCTATGCGTTACACCATCCAATGAAGAGATTCGACGCGTGCTGAAAGAGGAAGATGTTGTGTGTTGGAGTTTGATTAGTTAGACGCCATTATGGTTGACTAAATTTAGAGAGCATTCGACCACTAAAGGGTCGAATTGCTCATTCGTGTAAACATTGTATATAAACACCTCCATGTTCAGAGTTAGGGAGTTGATCATTTCATTTGTTAGACAGTCATTTTTTTAGAGAAGAATTATGTAACTCTATTCCATCATTTTAATAGAGCCATATGCTTTTATGTTTATGATTTCATTTGAGTAAGTGTTAGCCAGGCAACACCCCTAATTGTTGAGAGGGCCCCTCATCGACCATAGCTTCATTCTTTTGTGTAATTTTGTTCTTTTCTTTATGTTATAGCTAGTTTACCTTGTTTTCATTAGATTGTTGTAAATGTTTATCTCATTTATTTCTTGTAATGCAATTTTCTTTCTAAAAGTTAAATAGTTAACTATGCGCATAGATTGCTTTCAAATTTACTTTTAGTCCTTTCATTTCCAAAATATGGTTCAGTATTTGCAACTAGATAGAATAGAATTTCAGTTTTGTTTATTTCCTTTCTGTTCTAAGTTTATACAATTTGAATTCCAGTCGGTTTACTATCCATGTATCTGGGTAATGAAGCTCTCATTGTAGATGATCTGCCAGCCTGGAGCATCCTTCGTTGACACCTCACCATTAGTCCACGCATTGGGTTGATGTATTAGCCTGCATTCTAGAAGACTCGCCTCTTTGTGCTCTCCTCTGTTCAAAACCACTCCACCTGCTAAAGGATTTCTGCGCCACATTACGCACGCTAAAGAGATCCATTCACATTGAAGAAGGAGCCCGTGCATTACACCGCCCCATGAAGAGAGTCGACGCACGTTGAAGGAGGAAGATGTTGTGCATTGGAGTTTGATTAGTTATATTCCATTATGGTTGAATAAATTTAGAGAGAAGTCGACCACTAAACGGTCGACTTGCTCATCCATGTAAACATTGTATATAAACACCTCCATGTGTAGAGTTAGGGAGTTGATCATTTCATTTGTTAGACAGTCATTTTTGAAGAGAAGAATTATGTAACTCTATTCAAATATTTTAATAGAGCCATATAATTTTTTGTTTATGATTTCATTTGAGTAAGCATTAGCTAGGCAACACCCCTGATTGTTGAGAGGGTTCCTCATCAACCAGAGGTTCATTTTTTTGTGTAATTTTGTTCTTTTCTTTATGTTATAGCTAGTTTATCTTGTTTTCATTAGATTGTTGTAAATGTTTATCTCATTTATTTCTTGTAATGCAATTTTATTTCTGAAAGTTAAATAGTTAACTGCATGCATAGCTTGCTTTCAAATTTACTTTCAGTCCTTTCATTTCCAGTTTATGGTTCAGTATTTGCAACTAGATAGAATAGAATTTCAGTTCTGCTTATTTCCTTTCTGTTCTAATTTTATACAATTTGAATTCTAATTGTTTATTAATATGCAGTGATTTCTTTATATTCATGAATTTGTTTAAGTTCATTTCATTGTAAATTTGATTAATAAATAGGTTTGTTTACTATCTATATGCATTATATCTACATGTGAATGAATTCAAATGAAGATTAGATCCTTTAGGTTAATTTCTACCATTTTAATTGTACAGACTGTCATTCAGACAACCTGTTAAACTGTCATTCAGTTGCCCCTTTCAGACCCATAGTTCAGTCTATCATTCAACCCATCGTTTCATTTTTAGTGTTTTTAATGTGTTTTGAAAGTTCTGTTTCTTTAGTGTTTAAAGTATGCTTTGACTGTAATAGTTAGAGGATAGTTCTATTTTATATTAAAGTTAAATTTGGATAGTTTTAGGTTATTTATTAAAAGTTACCTTACTTCTTTTTCACCTTGAATATGTTTTGAGCTATTCTATGTTTAGTTTCTTGAGTTTGTTTCTAATTTCTTTTTACTGTTGTAATGTGTTGTGTTCATGCCTTTCGACTAATTTATCCATTTGCATGTAAAATTCAGTATAACATGTGTTACCCTTAGTATGTTTTTAGGTTGTTCCTTTTTCATTATGTGATTACTGAAAGAGACTTATGGGACAGAATTCAAAGATATTCCTATTAAGTTTTCTACTTGTTTCTTTTTATTAAGTTTTCTACTTATTTATGAATTAGGTATTCCTTGCATCCTAGTTTCCCATTTAAAATTAGTTATTGACAGTATCTTTTTCAGTTTAGAGTTATTTTCTTATGAAATAAATTATTGATTATCTAGTTTATTATCCTGTTCTAGTTTAATTACTTTAATAATTGAATTATCAGGAGTTTGACTCAGTTTTTCATTTTGAAATATCTTTCAATCTTTTGTTTGTTAAAATATTTACACGACACCCTCTACCTTCGCATATATTTTGTATCAACTCCAATCCTACCAACCCTGGTCTACAATTAAATATTAGGTGAATTAATCTAGACATTATAACACCCAACATGGCCGCATGCTGAACAACATATACCTTGACCATTTTCGGCTTGGAAAAATCAATAGACAATGTCCCCAACTCATGGGAAACATCATCAAATGCTTTCATCCCTGTTTCTAGTGCATGCGGTGCTAGCTCCACCTTGATCGGTGTCAACAGTATTGGTGTTTCCAATGTATCCATAGGGTTAGCTACATGCGTCTCAGCTTTTATTGCACTCCATACTTAATTGATGGCTTTGGTAAGCCTATTGACATGTGCTGTGATTTTATTACTTAAGCATGTATTTTTTATACTTATGCTCTGGAGGCTGGTCTCCACTACTTCCACAGCTACGTTTGCAATTATGGTGATGTCTTCCTCCTCTAAACTAATTGTATTAGCATTTTTGTTAGCTTCCTCTTCTTATGCTTTGGTTCATGTTGCTCCTTTTCCTGCTCTTTCTTTTGCTTCTCCACATCCTCGTTAGTTGGTGTGGAAGATGAATCATCTTGTGCAGAGTCCTCATTTGTTTCTTCTTCTTCTTATGTCTCTTACGACGGAGTGTCTTGTGCATCACCCTCACCTGCGCCTTGGTTTGTCTCCTCTTCAACTAGGATGCACCATTATTCAAGCCAGTCCTGGATGACAGCTTCTACATCCTGGTCAATAATCATGAAGTGCGTTGGTAGTGCTTGTTTCTTTGGGTTTTGTCATGGGTGTGGGATGACATTAGGGATTTTAGAATAGTAGATTCAAGATAAACTAGTTAACCTATCTAAGAAACCAACAACATATCATAAAAGATAAGAACAGGAAAAGAAAAGGACAAGAGAACATCGATATATGTGGTTCACCCTAATGGGTTACATCCATGGAAAGGTAGTCTTGTATTATCTCCAAAATGTCTTCTCTAATCTTACAAGAGAGAAAAGCACAAATACCCTAAAGAATATAGATGATGTACAATAGTGTCACAATAGTACCACTACTACATCAAGAATACATGATATGTATAGACTCACTTGACCCTATTATATACTAAGAGATGAGGAGGAATTACTCTCACATATTGCATGTGGGATAGCAAAATTATTCAAAATAACATCTCTTAATACAATACCATGGACAAATAATCTACACAAGTAAATACACCACCATATAACTATGGGTTAAATGTATTACTCTTTTACATAAGATTGTAGACAACTTCTGACATAATATAAAGACATTATTACCTTCCATGGAATATAATATATTCCAACAATGGACACCAGCTTGGAAAGTTATAAAAGGCACATATCTTTAGAATGTCGTAGTGAGCAGTCTATTTTGTTGTCGCAATACTTTTCTTAGTGCTTCCCCATGCAGAAAGAACTATATATTTTTATCCTTATGTCGAATCTTATCCTCCTTATTGAACCAAATGTTTTGATACTTTGTGCCTCGACATAACACTGGGATGTCCAGTGGTTGGTAATCTGGTGGTTCAAAACAAACTACAAAGGGAATCAACACAAGAAACCATGAGTAATGGAATAGTTCTTTACCATCTTCTTGCACTTACGCTGCATTATCTAGTAGCTCATTTAGAAAATACTCGGACCAATTGATCTGCACTCCTTCAATGCAAAGTTCATCTGGTTTAATTTTTCCCATAGTGCACTTAGTGGGTCGCATCTTGTCCAACAATTTACAAGATAATACTTTCACAGAGAACCTCACTATATTGTTGGTTATAGAGGCAATCAGGAATCCTCTTTTTGTGCAAACAAGGTCATACTTGTCTCTCATATTTGTTGTGTCCCGATCCTTTTGTAGATATGGTGTAGGGTCAATTCTAAATGTCGGAGACCCATGATCGATGCAATTAGCTCCACATCTACAGAATATGGTCTATTGAGAGATAAAAATCCTCCATGGAAGCATACTAGTAGTTGGTGCACTTTGCTTCAACCAAAATGAGGCATATATAGTAAGTTAACTAGACCCACCCTGTCTAGTCCTCGAGCTCACTCCACTGCAATAACAAGCTGTGGCATGGGTAGTGCAGCTGGAATAGTTACCATGTACTTCTCTTTTTCCAGGTCAGGATGCTTGCACGTATCATTGTCTTTAAACTTCAGCCTCGATAGCTTCGGTATGATGTCTTTTAGCAACAGAACACCAATAAAGATATTGGCTGCAACTAGGGAGGAGAGTGCTCTCTTCAGGAGCTTCACTTTTGGTGCTTCTGGTCTCCTTGGTTGAATGTATGGTGGTAGAAGGTTCCTTTCATCCAGACTAGTATTCATATCTCTTCTTGGTGGCGAAGATGGTGTTGCTTTGGTGAACTGGCACTTCTTTCCAAACTTCAGGTCTCTTACTTGAGGCCCTGATGGTCCTGGAAGATCCATGCTCAACAATCCGGTCTGTACATACGGTCCCCGACTTGTAGCTGGTGGATTTTGAACTGGGGCCAAAGAAGTAGTAGGATATCTTTGTGGATTCGGATGCACCATTGGTTCTGGTTCTTGTTGCGCTTGTTGTGCTTAAGGTGATATAGCCTCTTCAAGGATTGGGTAGGGTGATGCACACGTAACATCGGATTGTTCACTAGTACTGGAAATTGAAATGACTATCTCCTTCAACTCTTCACATTTGCAAACACTTGTGCACTCTTCCTCTCTCTCGCAAGTAAAATGCATCTTAACGATGAAGGCTTATATTTATAAGCAGTGCTCATTCTCCATGTAATCATTCGATGGCAGAGTTGCGTGTTGTTGATCACATAGGCTTCTCATTCGACCCATTTCAAAATTTACTCACACGCTTGAAATATGATTTGTACCTGTTAGGATAGTTATGGCAAGGACAATGGATGGGACCAAAAAGCACATCGCCATTTTTCCTCAGACTTGTCAAATTAATGACCTATGCTTTCATAACTGCCTAAATATTTTTTGGGTATCTACGCTTTAATGGTGTCCAGCTGTCATTTCCACTTTTATTGTGGTATTTGAATATTCGTGTCGCAGACGTGTGACAGAACAATTTCTTTTTCTCTCTTTCTTTTATCTTTTATCTTTTCTCTTTTCTCTTTTTTTCTTTTCTCTCTCTCTCTCTTTTTCTATTTCTTCTTACCCAACCATGTCACAGCTATCATGGTAATGTTTCAATCGACTTCCATTTATCATTCTTTCTACTAGTCTCCCATCCCGCTTATGTAATTTTACTGTGCCTACGTCAATGATGTGTGTGATCACATATGGCCCTAGCGAATGTGTTTTCAATTTACCTGGATGCTTCAAAAATTTGTTTTCGTACATCAAAACAAGTCCTCCAACTTCAAAATGCTTATTATTAATATGGCTATCATGCCATGCTTTCTATATTTTCTTTTCTATGTTTTGATGAAACCCTGCAAAAAAACATTCCTACTCCATTTCAATGATCTATGACAATATTTTCTCGACAGCATCCACATCGGTCATTTCAATTAGTGCAGAAATTTTTAGGCTAGGCACAATATATTCCATCGGAACAACAACTTCTTTTCCATATACCAATCTAAATGTAGTGTGTCATGTTAATCTTTTGCAAGTTGTGTGATATACCCATAGCACAACTAAAACTTTTTAATCCCAATCATCTCTACGCATGTTTCATACATTGGTTAATGCATTTTCCTATGGTGAATATGAGATTCTGCACTAAGCTCATCAATAAACTTCATAACAAAATGTGTACCTTGATCACTTAGAAGAATTTTAGGGCAGCCAAATCTTGTCCACATTTTCAAATAGAAACTTTGCCACAGTCGCAGTAGTACAATATTTAAAAGGTGTTGATTCATCCTAGTATTTTTCCCTGGTGGACTGATAGGACCAACAAAATCAACGACCCATTTATCAAACACTTGTATGGTTATCTACGGTGCTAATGACATTTCGTCGCGTCTTGACGGTTTTCCTGTTCTATGGAAAACATCATAGCTTTGAAAAAACTTATTAGTATCCATATGTATGGTTGGCCACCATAATCCAGCTTGCAATAACTTGCACACCATTTTCTTTCCAGCATAGCATCCTCCTGTGACATCGGTGTGTGCTTCACTCATTATCTAATGTCGTTCTTGTTCTAAAACACACCGATGTAATATTTCATCAGTGCCCAACTTGTATAGTTTTCCTACGATCAACATAAAATCAGCGGCTTTGATGACCAAGTGTTTCTTCTGCGCAGTGGTGAATCATTCAGGAACATAACTTGTGCTTAAGAGGTGGATGATATCCTGATACTACTTATCATACACGGTGATCACAAATAGTTGCACATCAGGAAAATTATCCTCCAGGTTGTTTGTCTCTTCACCACTTTCTATCTGTTAGCACCGGAAATGATCCGAAGGTTGTGGAAAGGCCCGCCTTCGGGTAACAGCAAAACTGCTTTTGAAGAGAAAATTGGCCTTCTGCTCTTCCAAGAGGGATCTCTCACTAAATGTATGACAGTTCCATATATATATATACAAATGGAAACTATGAATTGCTTATGAAATTGGTTGAAACAAAACACAACATCATTGGGTGATGGAGTCAAGATATATAACAAAATAATCAGAAATTAAATGCAAACATTTTCATCACAAGGGCAAGGTAGCCATTTGATCACAGTCAATTCATATTTGTCTGGTGAAAAGGAGGAACATGAACAAACCATTGATGCAGAGCATTGTGAGAAATGAATTCTTCATTAACTTTGGAAGAAACTTTGGTAAATACCTAAAACAACAGATGGAGCATAGCAAGTATGAATTCCGAGCTGTTATACCCTAAGTCTTAGATATGAAAGAAAACATAATGGAAAGGAAAACTAGAATAACATTCACATAAGAAAAGAAATAGCAGACTATAAGTGAGAACAACATAGGAATCCTTGTTTGAAAAATGCCGATCTTGGCTCTACGATTATATTAGAACTTTCTTGAAAAACATACACAGCAAAATATTACAATGGTTTCAACCCCTTCTCCCTTTTCAGGAGGTATATTTATAGCGTTTATATCTTTCCCAAACCAACACTTCGGAATCAAAATTGGTTACAATAAAGGATGTGTTCTAACAGCTTCTTATGTGTCATATCAGCTACGGCCTGTATGAAACGTCCAGACAATGATATATGGAGCATGGGGTGAAGAATCACAATAGTGTCCCATACTCCCACCTGGATGATTCTGACTGTATCGACCCCTCTGAGATAAGAAACCATTAGGGAAAGCATGCGACACTTGGAAAATATTTCGTGGAACTATCACTACTATTCCTACTGGGGTGGTGCGAGCTAGACGGATCCAAAGTGGCGGATGGTTTTCCATGTATCAGGAACAAGGAGTGGCGTAGCTACCATGTCATAAGCTTGTGCCCGGAGCTCCATTGCTTCTGAGTATGAAGTCATAGGTACCTTGGATCACGTGGCTTTAAAGTCAAACCATAACTTGAAATCATTGGCCAATCTGTCAAAGATGAACTTCCCGGATAACGCTTGTTCCATATCTCTAAATTTTTTGTGATCTGATTGGCAGTCTAATAGGAAATCCTTATAATCCATCTGAGATAGTAAAGGACCTCTCTCTTCCTAGAAAAAGGGAAGTCCTCTATTCACCAATGTCTTGAACATCTTAAGGATCTCTCAGATTTTTTGGTGAGTGACGTCTATTTAGGACTGCACCGTCTCCATCATCCTATGTTTAGTTATCACCCTTCGGGATCCATAGATAACAGTGACCCAGTTTTGAAGACAGAGACTATTAGAGGCTTCGTCTAATAAGGAGCTTAGATAGGTTATGGCCCTTTAAGCAATCTCCAAATGTCTTTTGTTCACTTCAGCTCCTACTTCCTAGACCTGTTTTTTGGTTTCCTCAACAGCTAATCCCAAGTCTGTAATAACATTGATATAGGGTCAGAACTTGTTGGATTCCATGATAATCCGGTCCCATATCAGATGCTTTGTGCCTTGTAGTGTATGCTTGCTGGCTCAACTTACTGTTTTGTTGGGTCAATTCTTGGCATTTTTCTTCAGCAATTTCTCTACCCTCTTTCTCTTGAACTCTTTCTTTTCCTAACTCTTCAATTTGTTGCTTTAATTTGATGAGTTTGGTATCCTTTAGGCCTATTTGTGACATTGCCTTGGAGAGGGAGCTGGTGTCTACTTCTTCAGTCACGCCCGTGAGCTGAATTGCCTTCTCAGCATTCCTGCTCTGAATCTCACTTTCCTTCGCTACTAGTCTAGCCTTTAACTCTATCTCACTATTCCTCAAAAGTTGGATATCTGCTTCCCATTTCCTCCCCTTTTCCTCAAGCTTCAGCAGCTTAGCTTGGCTATCAACAAGCTTGGAATTCAGTGCCTCTTTCTCCTTTTTGAATTCAGCCAAGTCATCTACTCTAGCGAGCAGAGAGCCGGGGATTCTTAGCCTCTTTTTCAAAGCCTGTATCTCTTTGTCTTTGTCATCGAGCAATTGTTAGACCATGCCTCATTTCTATCCACCTCCCTCCATCTGTATAGCTTCCTTCTGTAAACTATTGATTTGGGCTTTAAGTGCTTTGATCTCCACTCTCAATTTTCTTAAAAGATTAGAATTTTTAGCCTTACTTTTTTCTAACTTGGACAATTGTATGCTAGCTTTAATCCGTCTAGTATTCAGTATGTCTCTGATCTCTTTGCTCAAATGTATAATGTCTAAATTGGGAACCTTTGAAAGGTTTCAATTGACCTTGGACACCTTGCTCCCTGCTGCCAAAGCTAAGATGAGGGTATCAGTGGCATGATCCCTTACTGCTTTCAATGCCACATTGGGCTGAAGCAACCGTGAGACTTCACGTTACAGTTCTGCTATCTCCCCAAATATTTTGTCAGCTTTATCTCAGTAAGACTTCATCCACTCTTCTTTGGATGCTTGTTCACTTTTACCTTCGAACACATACTCCTGTATCTGCAATTTGGCCACCTAGGGCTCCACCTGTTGCTTTATTTTTACTACATTCTTCTTCTTCACCTGTCCCTTTTTAGCCTGCACCATTTGTTGTTCGAGCTCTATTTTTTGCCTCTTGGGTGTGCTAGTAGTGTCCATGGCCTCAATACCCCCTCTCTTTATCAAACTCGTCGAGTAACTGACCAATTATGAGTATCCCCCTGCAATCGCGACCACCCCAGCCAACTCCTCTTGGGGGCGATTTGCTCTGGGTAGCTGCGAGCCAGAGTCATGTTTGGCACTGGTATCCATTGGAACAGTATTAGGGAAATCGTCCCACTTCACTTTTTCTCTGAGTCCAGTTACCTCCATGTGCCCAAAGGGCTGGCATTTGAGGGTCATTCTTCTCTTGGAGATAACCTGATGAGGATCATATTTTATTGCTTGGTCTTAAGGAAATCCCATCTCTCTGAGAAATTTGGAGACCAAAGGCAATGCAGCCCTGTTTCTGATTGTATATGGTCCTAATTTCCAAGGAAGGACCAAATTCAAACACTTCTTGAAGTTCAGGAAGTGTTCTTCTTCGACCATGAGTTTTTTCCGGATTAACTCCAAATAGAATATCCTGGGGGTCAAGAAAGCTGGCAGGATGTATGGTGAATGTACAAAACCATACAGTCTTATGGTTGTCCCAAAATCTAAGAGGAACCAGTCTCTTATCCTTCTACCTTTTGACAGTTGCAGCATTTGTCTTATTTCAGGAAAAACCCTAGGCAGTCTTTCTTGGAAAAAGACTTCATATATTTCGTCCATCAACTGGTTCATGAATTTATTGTAATTAGTGGCCATTTCAGCAGTGACTACCAATTCTGGTAGTTGCACGTCTTCATCATTATCGGCTATGAACATCCTTAGCAGAAAGGACTGGAACCTGAATGTTCTGGCATCATGGAAGTTCGTTAACTAAGAACGGATGTTCTCGACTAAGAACTCATCAAACTTAAGGCGACAAGACTGACCTGACTATCTGGCCAATTTAGGTTTAGCCAAGCAGGTATCTAAGATGAAGAAAAGGCTCAGTAATGATTCTAGGATGTAGGCATCGGTATCTAAACCTATGAACTGACTAGTCAGGGTTATACACCTCTGAGTCTCTTTGTTGAACTGGCTAAGGTCAATAGGGTAAGATAGGTTGATGGGTTCACTATCAGGTTTAGAACAAGCTTTCAGGAAGGCTTCTTTACTTTCAATGAGAGATTCTCTAAAGCAACGAATAATGTCTTCTTCTTGATAGTGCTGGGTCTGATGGGAAAATTCGTCGGGGATATCCAGGGTTTTGCAGATGGCAAAGGCTTTGAGAGGATAGAGAATTTTGGACTTGGACTTATTCATGATAACTCCTTCAGTGACAGAGAAATTCTCTATGCACCACTCAACAAATTCAGGGCACAGGGGGGTTTGGCATGGGGGCTTCACTTGTTTTCCAATATCCTATCACATTATTTCATATTGTGGGTTTTAAAATTATCAAAAATTGAACCAATATATTGTAGGTATTGGGGGGATGAGGGTTTTAAGGTGGGGGTGGGTAGGGTGGTTTATAAGGATTGAGGTATAAAAAGGGGTGGGGAGGAGGTTTTAAGTATTGGGAGGGGGTTCAACAAAATGATTTTGGGTCAATATATCTCAAATATAAGGGTATTCTTTAATATCCTACAATCGCACATGCTATGTAAGAGGTTCACTAAGTGAAGTCCCCATGGGGTTTGGTCAACAAATAAAAAATGAAAGAAATAATTAAAAACACCGCAGGTATCCATACCCTAGTTCTTACGAAGTTCCAATTTTCCCCTGGCGGCTTCAATATTTTCCCCCACTAGGAAAGTATCGTAAACCTCAAAGTTTCCATCAAATAGATGTTCTTCCATATTCTGACCTAATACCTTTGGTTCTATATCAACTCTTACCCCCATTACTTCCATTGAGACAATTTCCAAATAATACTAAAAGAGTGTCAAGGGCCTACCTTGCTCCGTAGCATGGTTCCTTGGCTTATCCGGGCTGGTGCTTTGGATGTGATTTAGGTATTTGACATCTTTGAGGTTTCAGAAAAAACAAATCTTTGCAACTTCGTGTGGGACTTTTATAGCTTTTTACGCGTCATAGCTCTTGCATATGTCCCTGGTGGCTTACACTGTTGATTCACCCTCTATGTTCCTATACCATAGATCTATGGGGCTCCTATTTCTGCACATGTTTTTATTCTATGTGCAGGCTTCCAGGCCATCGATCGGGACCCTTCTTCCTTCGCGACCGTCGATTTAAGCGGGCCCCACCCCTTTTCAAGCAGTGGAGTTTTGTTTCCTATCGTGCTACTCCGGATTGCAAAATGAATTATAGCCATCGATCTACCTTTGCTTGTACCAGCATCGTTCATCAAAATGGCCTGTACTGCTTTTCACAATGCGTATTTGCATCTTACTCCTTGTAAGTTCCGGATGCGAAATGGCTCACCATCGTAGATATTCTCAAGCTCCAATATTGACCGTCCAATGTGCCTGATATTTAACTCATTTCACAAGGCTGGGGAGTCGCTTTTGGTTGGGAGATTTTGTTGTGCAAAAATATTTGACATTGTTGATCTGCCTCTTGGTTGTTTTCAGTCGTCGATCAGGAACCCTCTTTAATGCATCTAGCACTACCCTTTATCCTGGTTTTCCTTCTCTTAAGACCATCCTACTACTGGGTGCCACCTTGCAGGTGCCATCAAATCCATTTTGCTGTCTATTCACCACTCCTCAATGCGGCCAAAGAACGTGAGGAACACCCATGCCCAAAATTTAATTGGGTGTTAACAACCGGCTCCACAAGGGATGCTATCCTCCCAGTGAGGTAGCAAAGAACTCCCCATAGACCCAGTGCCAAAACCATTGAAAACCTCATATAACCTAACTGTATGAAATAAGAAAGCAAACTTTAAAGGATGGTTACCTCTTCTGATCTTAGGGCCTTCTCCATGGGATTCAAATATTCCGATTCACCATGAGTACTGATTGAAAAATGAAACATATTTACACTATGATACGTGGGCCTTAGTCCCCTTATTCCAAGTAATGTTTCAGGAACCTCCCATTCACTATTCCCCCTTCATATTGCGGCCCATCTAGATACTCTAAAACGAAGGAGTTGTCTCCTCTGTGAGCAACAATGAGGTAAGGACCTACCCATAAATGGTCAAAATTCCCATGTTTCCCTTGATGTTCGTGGGGGGAATTCCATTTTAGCACCAAGTTGCTAACTTGGAAAACATCTTCCTTTATTTTTCTATCGAATGTATCCTTCATCTTCTCCTGGTGCACTTGGACCTTATCATAAACCTTATCTCCCACTTCACTAAGCTCAATGATCTGGTTGATTCTTCTCTGAATGGGATTTGGCTCATCTAATGGATCTCGCAGCAATATCATGACTAGGACGCCCAGAGAGGCAGGGAAAATTACTTCGGTTCCATAAACTAACTGGAATGGTGACATGCTGATAGCACTCTTAGTACTGATTCTATCGGCTTATAAGGCATACTTCAACTTGGTGTGCCAAGATTTCTTGTTATCTTCTAATAACTTATTAATAATCCTTACAAGGCTCTTATTAGAAGATTCGGCCAATCCGTTCCCCTATGTGTAATAAGCAGTGGAGTGATTCAAGCTTATATGGTATTTGTGGAAAAAGTTTATCATCTTCTTAGATTTAAATGCAGGGGCATTTTCGGTCATGATTCTCTTCGGGCAGCCGAACCTCACCAGGATATTGTTTTCTATCACCTCTTCTATAGCCCTTCGAGAGGGTATATCCTTGATCCATTTTGTGAAGTAATCCATGGTAGTCATGATCCATTTGTGTTGTCCAGAGGAGTTTGACTTTATCTCACCGATGAATTCCAATCCCCACTGTTGGAATGGAGCCTCCACTGATATGGGGTTGAGAGGGAGAGACACCATCTTCCTTCTTCCTTAAAATATCTGACATTGGTAACACTTTGTGGTTTCCTTGTAAACATCTGAGAACAATGAAGGCCAATAAAATCTTTCCCTATGGATCTTGTTTGCAGTGACTTTCCAGGAATGATGACCCCCATAGTCCCCTTCATAAAATTCCTTCGCCATGCGTCAAGCATCATCCTCCAAAAGACAATTCAGCAATATCCCCCCAGGGTCCTTCCAATAGAGGTATTGTTCTATGATGCAAAATTTTTCAGCTTTCAACTTGATGGATCTAGCTCGGGTTTGCTTAGACCAGCAGGGGGTTGTAAATTCTACAATATAAAAACAATGTCAGTGTACCAAGGGGATGTAAAGAATGCCATCTTCACTTGCACCTTGACTTCCTTTGGACCAAACTGAGAGGAAAGAAAATTTAGCTGTAGAGAATCGCAATGAGAGTTGGTCATCATCTTAGCCAATCCCTTCCCTTTGACCAGCTTCGTGGGATTGATTTCTATGTCATACACTAGGAGTACCACAACCCACTTAGCTCTCTTCCCTTCTGGGTCCGGCTGGGTCAGTATGCTCTTCACAACACTGCATGGCTCAAAGGCAATGATGTGGGAATGGAGGAGATAGATCCTGAAATCTTTCAAAGCTTTGACCAAGGTCTATGCTTTTTTTTTCATTATGTTGTACCTCAACTCCCTGTCTCTCAATATCTTACTGAAGAATGCTATAGGCTGCTCCTCACCTCGATCATTCTTTTGTAGCAACACTGCTGCTACGGTGTGTTCTAAAGCGTAAGAGAATACCAAAAAATCCTTTTCAAAATCCGAGCTGATCAACACAGGAGCCTCTGAAATGGCTTGTTTTATACCTTCGAAGGCTTTCTTGGCCTCGACCATCCATTTAATTTCATGATCCTTCCTTAGCATGCTGGTAATGTCCATCAGTATTTTGGCAAAGCTAGGGATGAATCTTCTTAAGAAGTTGACCTGGCCGAGGAAGGATTGGACTTCTTTCTTTCTCCTCAGTTCTTCAACCTTCAAGATGCCTTTTACCCTGTCTGGATCGATCATGATCCCTTCCTTTGAGATGATGTGTCCAAGCAATTTCCCCTCTTCTAGTGTGAAATTTGACTTTCTGGGGTTTAAGGAAGTGCCATACCTTCTACATTTAACGAAGACCCTTTCCAAGTGCATGATATGGTCTTTAGCCCGCTTGGAGTACACCATAATGTCATCCATGTATATCACCACAAATTTTTCCTTTTCTTCTACAAAAGCGATATCCATGGCACGTTGGAAAGTAGCTCTAGCATTCATCAACCCAAATGGCATCTTTGCGTACATGAAAGTACCCCACGGTGTGGTGAAAGTGGTTTTTTCTTGATCTTCAGGTAACACCTTCACTTGGTTGTACCCAGAAAATCCATCCATTGTAGATATTATTTTTGATCCTACCACCCTCTAAAGGATCTAGTCCATTTTGGGCAAAGGGTAATTATCTTTCAAAGATACCTTGTTAAAATTCCTAAAATCCACACACAGCCATATTTCTCCGTTCTTTTTTCGAACGGGAACTACATTGGCCACCCATTTGGAAAACCTTAGAGTTACTATTATCTTTGCATCGAACAACCTCTTCACTTCCTTCTCAATGAGGGGTACTAGCTTCGGATTGATCCTCCGAAGATTTCACCTGAAAGGTTTCTCTCCGAGTTTAATTAGAATGGTGTGCTAGATGATGGAGGTGTCATATTCTTTGAGATCTTCATAAATCCATGCAAACACATTCATGTATTTCTTCATCAGCTTTGCATACTCATTTTTCTCCTCATTGAGCAACTTCTTGGACAAATTTATAATCTTTGGGTCTTCTTTAGTGTTGATATTTATATCTTCCACAGCATCTATGGTGGGCTCGACTTTAGGCTCTTTAGCTACATCATTTTGGTCGAACAAATACTCTAAAGGTATCAGGCCTCTGGGGATATGGTTTCTTTTCAACTGGACTATATCCTTGCCCCCTAAGGAGTCTTTTAGTTTTCCCATGCCAAAATATTCCTCTCCTTCCCCTTCGTCATCTAAGAGGTTATTAGTGTCAAATCCACCTTCATCAATATGAGTATTCACAAAATCGCTAGACATCTCCAAAAATATTTTGATCTACATATCATCTTCGAAGACCTGCTAATGTTTGGTGTTGTTTGGTATGGAAGGTCTGGTTACAATCTCCACCTTATATTTATTCTTTCGCGCTGCTGGAGCTTCAAACTTCCCTACTGCAGTCGCAAGAGAATCCACCACTGTGTTTTCATTTCTGGGAATCACTTGGACTTTGTGTTCGGTGAAGAAATTCCCAAACATATCCCACACCTCATTTCGGTAGGCTCTCATTCTCGGATGCTTAGTTTGATAAATATCATTCACTTGATTTATTACAACTTCTGAGTCCCCAAAAATTTGGACCCTCTTTCTGCCTACATCTTTCAGTGCACGTAAGCCTAGCAACAAGGCTTCATATTCTGCTACATTGTTAGAGCATTCAAAAATTAACTTGTAAGAATGAGCTTTGGCATCTTTAGTGGGGGAGATAATATACACACCTGCGCCAGCACCTGCTTTGGACACAGAGCCGTCAAAGTACATTTTCCACAGTCCTTCATCTTTCTGACTTTCTTCCTCGACCTTCAGCTCGTCGGCTCCTGCTTCATCTTTTTGTGTCCCGGCGATTTTGGAATTGCAAGGAAGCTCATCGTTGAAGAAGATAGAGGACCCCAAATCTATGTCGACGGTGTAGATGTGATGAATGTTGGCCTGAGCCTAACTTCTCACTACATAAGGAAACCTCTTCTCACTGTATAATCTCTTGTTTTCATTCTGAACAGGAATGGTAGCATAACTCATGTCCATCTGTAGGCTACCCTTCAGCTTCGAGGTCCAGGATCTCAACAACAGAATACCAAATTTGGGTGGAATGTCAGCCATGACGACGTCCATGACCACTACCTTATAAGGGAGCTTGTTTAAAGAAACCACCATGTCTTTGATCAGTCCCATACATTTCACTCTTTTAGAATCAAAGGAATGCAGGTCTTTGTAAGCCCTAGTAATCTCTGACCCCAAGCTTTCCACCACTCCTTTCGACATTAGATTATGCAAGGCTCCTAAATCCAACATGGCATTGTGTAACACCATATCATGCACGTTCAAGCTCATGTAAAAGGGGGGTACCTCTTCGTCCTCCCTATCCACGCTGTCAATTTTAGACCCCAGAAGGATAGTAGGATTGTCTTCAGTCAGATCCAAGATATCAGGGTGAGATTCCCCTTGATTCACAATCATATGCATGATAGTATCCCTATATTCTTGATTTCTCAACAATTCATTAAAAGGAATCGAGATCTTCAGTTTAGCCAGCTCATTTTGGAGGTCAAACATGGGACAGGCCTTGATAGGCTCGATAGGTGCCACTAGTTCTACCCTTTTCACATTATTGTTTTCCTTTACCACATTTATAGGTGCCATCGGCCCTTTCTGCTTGTCATTTTATTTCCCAGGACTGGTATGACTACTAGATGGTTGGTCTGGGTTTAACCCTCCTTTAGGTATAGTAGTGTCTCAAGCAAAGTCGCCACCTTTCTTCTGTATGGCCACGTTGCTATTTCTTAGTTTGATCTTCCTGACGTCATCGATAGCATGCATATAACCTTTATGATATGGCTCCAATTCCTCGGTCAAGGTTTCTCCATCTACTTGAGTGAACATATCATGTTCCTCTTCTGTCAAGTAAATCTCAGAGTCTAGGTCGCCGAAATGATGGATGTGATCTTCGGTGGAATCAGCTTCATCTTCAGCAGCTACATAGTTTTCGGGGAAAGTAGGTCTGATAGGATGCTCTTTAGGATTTCTCGGATTCCTCACATCCCTTGGTCTATTGGGTTAGAGTGGAGGAGGGACCAACCGCCTAAAATTAGGATTCCTTATCAGAGGCTCATTTGGTTCCCTGTTCACCGGCTTGGTTTCTACCATTAGCTTGTCCATCAACTTTTCCATAGTTTTGAGCATCAACTCAAATTTCACATCACTAAATGAAGAAGAGGAGGTAGAGGGATGTATCTCTTATCGACCTTTCCTCCCATCAATATCTTCCCTGGGTTTGATTTTTCCACATGCCATCATATTGGCTTCCACCTCTATGGCATCAGTGAACATGGCTGGGAAAGTGTTGGACTTTCTTTCTCTTAACAGTAAAGCAAAGCCATTGTCAAAGGAGTCTGCATAATTAAGTTTAGATACCCCGATGAAATATTTGATATCAGCATATATCAAGTTGTAAACCCAGATGAATCAGCTAGAAAATTCAAGGATGGATTCAAAACCTCCCTTCTTGAGATTGTTATATTGGGACAAAACTTGCAAGGGGCTCTGCTTATCGTCCCATTGCTCTAGAAATATGGTCTAAAAGCCAACGAAGTTGTGGATAGACCTAGGTGGTAAATATTTATACCATTTCTTGTTCTCCCCAGAAAAGCTCTGAGCAAATAACCACATCTTGATATCTTCATCATCTACCTCCTCTAGGTCAATGAAGTCATCAAACTTATCCACATGGTATCTTGCTGAAACATTTACCTCCCTGTCATAGAGTGCAATCCTATGGGCATAATTCATGGGAAGGTTGTGCAGGACCAGAGGTAGGGCTAACGGGGTGAATCTAGCAGCAACCATCGAGGTGGGTCAGTTAGGAACGGACAGGAAATTGGGCACTTGAGTATTTTGAAAGATAGAAGATATCTCTTCAGCTTTGGGTGGGGTTTCTAGGTTCAGCCTCAAAGAATCAAGCAGATAGGATTGCAGCGTATTAGGACCTACTCAAGCCTTTCTTAGATCAGACTCAGACTCAGACTTGGTTAGCAGTCTTTCAGCTCCAGCACCCCACTCGGGTTCAGCTAAGTCGTACCGGGCCTGAGATGACAAAGTATCAAACAATGGAGAACCCAACTTCTCCTTATTCCTGTTTCTTAGTATCTTTTCTGGGTTATCCACAATAAGCAAAGTTTCAGTCTCAGAATTACCTCTCATGTGTATCTTTCTAGGATCCAAGATAGCTTGTGCGATACTGATCACGGCGATCTTGGAGTCACTAGAACAAATGCACCACCTTTTAGCAACTTCCGAAAGTTCTGTCTCCAGAAACCTCGTCCTTACGATCACCAGTCTCCTCAGTGGAATCACCTCCTAGAATCTTTTTGTGGAGTCACCAAGAAAAATGACACAATCTTATTCACATGTAAGTATCTCTGTTTTCCCACAAAAACTCTTTATCCTTTGAATCTTTATCGTTCTTCCCAGGTATTGTAGCTACAACTATTTCCCAAAATTCAAAAATTTTGGGACCCTCCTTTAATTTGTTTTTGCTCGATTTTTGGTTTTTATTGATGCTTGAATGAAGATTAATTTTATGTGAGAATGTTTAAATGTTTGAATTAATTTTTTTCTTTACCATCGGAAGTGTTTTGGACTGCGAGTCAGAAGTCTAGTCATCTGCGCATCCGCCATTGCGGAGAAGAACCAGACATCAGGTCCGAAGTCAAATGTTTTTGGTCCCCGATGTATTTTTTCTTTATTGACAATTGTTTTGAAATCCCATCGGAGCCTTTGTCTATGCGACTTTCGTTGTTGCGGAAGGGGTTCTGTGAGGTGGTCCGAGAGTTGTTTCATACTCTTCCGATTCCCACCGTTTTTCCTCGCCGGTCTTTGGTTCTTGTCAACTCTTATCGTTGTGGCTCTAGAAGGAACTATGCTTCCAATAGTTTGACTTATTTGTTTTGCTTGATTCATATTTATTTTTGGACTCCTATTTTACTGGTCTACGGAACTTGTTTCTTTTACGGGTTCGCTACTGCGGCTCTCTAATCATCTTTTCACCCAAATCCCTAGTCTCATGAGCTTCAATGCGAGTTTGTTTTTTCCCACCAAAGCCATTGCAGGCACTCCATCATTTTCATCATCCAAAGTTGTGGAGGTGATATTGACATGATTGCCGACCCCATAGCCTTTTGCCACCTGATGACTTTATTTTTCTCGCCATTTGTAGTTGACCGGGGGATATATATAGTGGAGTTTAGGGGTTTTCATTTTTTATTATTATTTTGGACTTTTCTCTGTTCTGTCATTTTCGCTTGAGCAGACCGAGAATTTTGCTGTTGGTACCTTCACTCCAAGGTGGCTCTGGTGTGGAAGTTACGATTTTTCTCCACCAGTCGCGTAGCAATGCCAAGTAGGCCCTTATGCTCGTTTTCCTGTTCCATTCAATTGGACAAACTATTTTGTTGTCTCTGCGGTTAGTGGTTACTTGGGTTTTTCCGTCTTGGCATGTATATATTCTGAGGTAAATGATCCGTCCATCGGTTGGGAGGGTGTGTTTGTGATTTTGCTTGATGTTTTCTCTCGCGGCTGATATGGTTCTATATCCCACACTCGATTGCTAGGCAAAAAGGCACAGACGGCCGTTACGCTATCCGCACCAGTTTCCCCCAATTTGTGTTTGGCCATCCCGGGAGTGCTTTCATGGCTTTCTTATGAGATGCCACATTTATTTCCACTATATCATTGCTCTCTCTTTTATGAAGCAGGGTCGCAGTGGCGAATTTGTTTCGCTCAAATCTGAACCCTGAACCGGTCTAGGTTAGAATTTCATTATCCAGTCGGACAGTGAAGTGAGCATTTACAGCATGTAGCTTCCTCTTGTCTTCTAGTGTGCTATCACTTGCAGCATCCTAACTTGAGCTTGTTTTAGTTTAGGTGCCCTTTTTGTCTTTCGCGTAGCGTGTAGGTCGTGGTGCCGAGAAGGGGGTTCAGGACTATGTTCATATTAACGAAGGCCATGATTTTCTATATCCGAATTTTGTTGGGCTTGAGCTGGTTTTAGTCTTTGGGCAGGAGCATTTGGTTTTGAACATTGTTTGCTTATTTTTCATAGCTGCACTCATGTTTAGCACAGATGAGGTAAAATGCTTATACTATTGTCTTCATCTTTAAATGTTATCTAGAAATGACCTAACCGAACCTAAAATACATTCTTGTACATGACAAGGAAATTCCTTAGAATTCAAGATGTCTTAACGTCAGAATAAAAAGGCTCCCATAGTCGAAGAGGAACCCGAGGTCAAAATCGTTACCAGGGTCTAATACACTTGCGAAGACACCAAATGCATAATTGGTGTGGAACTCGAATATCAATGGGGGGATATTTATAGATTGATAATGCACCGAGAAGTACCTGACATAGGTTTCAAAGAAGAGACCATTTATGCAAATATAGAGAGGTCTTCATTAATGAAAATTGCCACCAGACCTGAGCTCTTTCCCTGCTCAGAGGTGATTGGGTGGATTCTTCCCAGGGCAGATGTAACCACCATGATTTTAGCAAATGTTGATCAACAGGGCTATGCTAATTATATCCCTGGGTATGTGGCTTTGGCCTACCACTTACCAAAAGCACAGGTGTACTTGACTGAGGACTGGCTAAAGGCAATCAGGATGGACTTAGTCTAGACACTAAAGAGGATGCTCATGCCTGGCAAGAACTTTACAACTAGGCCGACTGGAGAATATGACACTGCAAGTCTAAGAACCCCTTACAGGTTCATTGCCTTGATGTTGAACATGATCTTTTGGAGGGCACACCGTAAAATATTCAAATTGGAGTGGGTGGCTATAATTTTCTATGTTGCAACACAGGGGACCATGTTCAACTGGGCCAACATTGTTTCCAACAGCCTCTCGACCTGCATTGCATCAGCATTAGGAGGGGTGTCCCAAAAGAGATCAGAGTTCTATATGAGCTCTATACTGATTGATTGCATACTATGAAACCAACCCTTCCCCAATATAAGGTGTATCTGGGACCGGGAAAGAACACCTGTCTACTCAGCATACAAGCCACTGTGAGCCCACAAATACCACAGTCACTACAGGGAAGTGTGTGAGCACTTCATTATGCCATTGTATATACCAATTTTCTTGAAAGAGTGCAACTGCATGTCAGAGGAGGAATTGCAGGTGATTGAAGAGTATGCAGGCTATTACTTGATTGATGATGGACTATATTTTAGAATGTTTGGATTCTCTAGAGCACCCTAACTACTGCCTAAGTATGCCATAGACTATGTAGTCCACAAAGAGCCAGTTAGACAAGTATTTTTAGATGGCATAGGGAGATTTCTGTTTGAACATAAGAAAGCAACATACCCTCCTTTTCCATTCAGATTAGGAAGCTATAAGTTTACCAGGGTGAAGAAATCCGATGAATTCGTGGAAGATTTGGAGAAATTCCATTTTGGGGAAATGCGTTTCCATAAGAATGACTCCCGAAATAAGGTTGCAGAGCACTGCAAAGAGGCGAATGTACATTTTGAATACACTAGCCACTAGGACAAAGAGGAGTCCATTTTCCACAGTGCACAAAATATGACAGCCTTAAGAAGAAGGTTTAAAAATAAAATCACCACCAAAGGTGGAAAAGGACAGGATGAGCAGGCAAAGGCCGAGGAGGAGGAAACTAGAAAAAGAAATGAAGAGGCTAGGAGAATAGCCCAAGAGGATGAAAGCGAGCTCAAAGGAGAAGAGGAGGAAAAGAGAAGAGATGCACAAGAGGAAGCCAGAAAGGAAGAAGAAGCTTCCAGGAGCGAGGAAGAAGAAAAGAAAAGAAAGATAGATTAGGAGCTAAAGAAGTAGGAAGCGGAGAAGCTAAAGCTGACAGAGACAATGACAAATCATTCAACTTCCGATACAACAAACAGTCAGGCTCAGGACTTGGGGAACCCTAACATTCAAAATCCTGAGGCAGCTACTGGCAGTACACCAGGACAAGCTATGGTCCCCACCCTTAGGCTAATCCCTTTTGAGCAGAAGAAAGGGGAGGAGGTACCAAATTTCATCACTATCTATTATGATAGGGAAAGGAAGAGGATAGTAAAGAGGACCGAGAGGAAGGTTGAAACTAGGGAATAATATGGTAGAATGATAAATGATACAACTGTAGTGTATGGGACTAACAAGGACCCCAAGCTCACTATCAGAGCAAGACCTGCATTGATCCATGCTTTTGAAGACAATGTGGATAGAATAATGACTGATCTTGAATAGTCAAAAAAGTCCTCTTCCCAGCTCAAAGATACCCTGAGAAAGGAAAGAGAGGAAAATAATAGGTTAAAGACTAGAAAATTTGAAGACATACAACAAGAAGTAAAGTCTTCAAAAGCTAAGCTCTAGTCCCTCCAGGTAGAAAATATATCTATGGAGGCTACCCAAGAAATTCTAGAGAAGGTGCAGCAAGAATGTCAAGGGTTGAAGGCAGAGAAGTAGAAGCTACTAGGAAGGATAAGGGAGTTGGAATTGCAGAAGGCCAACTTGGAGGAATCTAAGAGGCAATCTCAGGGGAAAAATGCAAATCTCAAAGGACAAATTATCTCATTGATAGCAGCTCTAGGAGAGGCCAAGGAATAGCAGGTCAGTCTTTAGCCTTTCAAGGAGCACATTCTGGCACAGAGAAGCAAGATGCACCAATTGCAAGTGGCCATAGAGGAAGAGAGGTGCAAGGTCTTGCAAGTGGACAGTTACCTGAAAGAGATTTTGGAAACCTCTTCGTATTTTGTTGATAGATCATAGGACATATTAGAAGTCCTATCAGGAAGGATGGTGAGATTAGAAGTGAATGAAGAAACTCCTGCCGATCTACCTTCAAAAGATCAACAAGCCCTAAGACAAGACTACGATTTAAAGGAGTTTTCCATCAGCACAACTGAAGAATTCAAGAAGGATGTTAAGAATACAAAAGGCACTTGTACAGAATTATTTAGAAGACTTTTGATCACGTACAATCGATGTCAGGTAGAGGCTGAGCAAAGAATGGATACTTTTCCAGAACACAACCTGTTTTTTGAAATTTTACAAAGAAGGTATCATGAAGATGAAAAAAGGATACATCACATTAAATCTTTAGATGAATAGACCATGAGGAATGAAGTAGATCATTCCACAGTTAGTGTGCAGCTGTTAGAATACCAACTTCACCTAAGCACAGCTAGAATAGAATTCATAAAAAACCAGGCTGCTAAATTCGAAATAAATATTTGATTCCTGGAACCTTCTGAATTCGAAAGTATTCCTTCAAATGCTTCAGCATGGAAGAAATTTCTGAATAGTTAGGCGGGACAGTCCTCATGAGCATCTTATTCATTTTTTTGTAATATATTGTGATTTTCATAAACACTTAATGAAAGAAAATATGGGAGATGAAGAGTTGGGGAAGCCCAAGAGTCATTGCATGGGCAGCCCAATAGTTTTGTTTTTTTTGTATAAATATAGAAAATCTAGACAAGTAGAGGCTCTCTTTTTCCCAGTTAGATTGGAAAACATATTGTAAGAATAACTATTTCCTTTTGCAATAAATAATTACAGTTTTCCTATTGGAGAAATCCTGGTGGAATGTTCAAATGTTATACTATGGATTCATTGAAGAGGAACTATTTCATTTTCAGCTTTGTGTCCATTAACTATGAGATCGTTTTAACTCTTTGAACCTATGTCCTTGCATGGATGATCTATGGTTTTCTTTATGAATAATTTCCACTACAAGTAATGAATGTTGTTCCTAAGCAATTGGCTATCTGGTTGTCCAAATATCTCTAATTGTTCATGTGTTTAAAATAAGTATCAGCTATCTGCGATTTCTTTTTTATGATGCATGCACAAAATACATTACTCACTAATAAGTAACAATATTGCTCCCTGGGGATAGGTTAGGTAGTTAGTTTTAATTTCTCGCTATGTGTGTGATTTAGATGCAAGAGAGCCTAATACAAGAGGTAAGAACCTACGTATCACATTGTGAACACTCCTTGCATGCTCAATCATTCTGGATTTTAGATAGGCACCTGCATATCATACTTAAAGTAAAAAATACAAAATATATACAATGTACAAGGCCGCAACCGGTAAAACCTTTTAATTTTGTTACTTGACCTACAGTAGCTGGACCACAAACGAGACAGATTCCCTACACCAAACAGTCATGGGCTAGTTAGGAACATTAACTGGGGAGAATCCCTTGCTATTGATTTCTTGTGAATTTCCAGGCCTCAACAGTTTCTGTCGCTAGAAGGAGGGCCACCAGTGCATGGCTAGCCGAGGAAACCCATTTTCTCGAAATAACCCCACCATTGATAATTTTGAAAGCAGTTTGTGTACTGATCCAAATACTCAAGACAATATCAAAGGAAATATCGTCCTATATTGGAAGATTCAGTGTTAGTTGGAGACTGGGAATAGCTAGTAGAAGTAGCATTACAGGAGGTTGTTCAACCTTTGAATCAAGTAGGCCCAAACCCACCTTATGATTCAGCTGTTAATACTTCTCTTCCTTCTCCTCCTTGCTCTTCACACTGACTCATGGAGGGTGTAAATGAAAATCAGCCTAACCCACCAAACCCACCACTAGCTTGGAAATCCAAATCACCCTTGAACCTAACACCTCCGTTGCATAACTTACCTCAAGCTTTTGAGAAGTTGCTGCCTAAGTTTGATCCTAATGAGAAGATGTTAGTAGATGACCACTTGCAGATTTTCTATTTGGAAATAGAAGGATTAAGGGTTGGGGAATATGAGGATGTTGTTTGTAGACTTTTCCCACATACCCTTAAAGGATCAGCAGCATCCTGGTACTTTGGTTTTCCTGCAAACTCTATCCCATATTGGGATACCTTTGAAAGGATTTTTAGAAGCAAATATGAAGCCCAAAATATGCATTCAGCACTAATGAAAGGTTTAAGCGCTTTAAAAAAGGAAAGGACTAAGAAGGTACAAAATTTCACTCAAATATTTTCAACTTACCTCAAGAACTTCTCTGCAACTAATAAGCCTTCCGATAAAGTTCTTATTAAGTATTACACCTCAGCTTTAGGTCCTGACTTGGCTATGTTCGCAAAATATCAAGTTAATCCTACATTAGATGAGACTTATGAAGAAGCAAAAAGAGTAGAGGCTGAAAAATAAAGTATAGAGGATTATCCCGAGCAATCTGGAGAGAAAACTGCAGGTAAAAGAGCCTTAACACTGTCCAAACCTAGAGAGGAACAATCACATGCTTTTGAGGGAATGATAAAGATGATGCATAAGCTCTCCAATAGAATAAAAGATTTGGAGAAAGAAAAGGAAGCTCAGAAATATTACAAGCCTTACTAAGAGAAAAAGGAAGATAGCAACCAAGAGTCAAGGCCCCTTCACACAATTCAGAATCAATGAATCTGACAGAGGTAGGGATGGATAATTTCTGCACTTTTCACCAACAACCCCATTCTGAGAAGAATTGTCCTCAATGGTTAAATTCGATGACATTGGTAATGAATCAGCTTTTGGACTTCAAGTTGACTGAGGATAGTGATGAAGAGGAAAAGGACAATCAGACTATAGAAAAGAAGGAAAATGATAGCATGTTTTTATGGGATTGTGTCTCACTGTTTGATACAGAAAAAAGTATTTTTAACTCTGAGAATATGCCAACAACAACGAAAAATATGAGCTTGGTAAATAAATACAATTCCATAATTTCAAAAATTAAAAAGTTGCAAGAGAATGTCAAGAGACAACCAAAGGACAATGTTGAAGATAAAGTACCCGAAATTACCATTTTCAGCCCAGAGACAATGCAAATAAACAAGCTTGCTAAACTTATGGAATAACAAGTAGGTGTTAACAAAGAGAACACCGAAAATCCTAGAGATCCAGAAGAAGAGATTCCCATTGAAAACCAACCTATAGAAGAAGAGGTCGAATCAATTGGGGAAGAGAAAGCTAGAACCCCACCTTTCCTTTTGACTCTGGAAATGCTAAATCACAAGGTGCATAATTGTTTGGTAGATTCTAGATCATCAATGGATGTTATGCCACTTGTAGTTTGCAAACATATTAATGGACAGCCAAAACCTATTACTTGGGAAGTCACTCAACTAGACAAAACAAATGTCAAAGTAGTGCGAGAAATGGAGAATGTTCTCATTCGTTTATTGGAAAATAACAAGATATGTCAATTTATTGATATTGTGGTGGCTGACATACCGGATGGATATGGGATTATTCCAAACCATGACTGGTCCACAAGGTTAAAAGGGTATTTCGCTTCATATTGGTCACATTTGTGGTTTCCTCATAAGGGGATCCCAAATCGGATCGAAATTTTGAGAGAACCTTACATGAAACACAATGTCACCAAGTTGGAAGAAGGTGACGAATCTGCTAATTCTATTTTTTAGAATTATCTAACAGAGCTTGAACTAAGTTATCATACCTCAGGAAAAGCTAGCAATATGACTGACATTCAGCCTGATCTCCTTCGACTTTCTCAGGCTAATGAGATTGATTGTAAGTTGGTAGACATGGTTTCGGTTTCAAAAATAGCAGAATTAGACCATGATTAGGTATCTCATGTTTGCAATCCATCCTAGCCCCTTGACTCGTCAGTGGTAAGATTTTTAGGGGTGGGAACATTTTTATTTTTCTTTTGATTTCATGACCTTGCACATAAATAATTTGATGCAGTTTTGCTTTGATTTACTGCTTTTATTTCTGGTTATTTTGGTTTGTTTTTGAATAAAGAGGCAAACTTTTGGTTGCATGGAAAGCATCAGGGTCCTTGATTAACTAAAATATTTGGGAAAAGACTATGTGTTTTACTTTGAAATTATAGAATGTCTTCTAGAAGGTAGTTTTCCTACGTGGCTATGCACTCATTGAAGTCCTTCTTAACCCCTGAAAATAACTCAAAATTAAGAGGTCTGGAATACCATTTTGAGGCTCCATCCATTTCACATCTAAGATGTCTTAGGGAGTGATGGAAAAGGACCCACAGAAAGGAAACAAGGTAAACATTTTATTATATATAAATGATCCCATGCCATGATTTCAAAAGCCTAAAGGCTGTTAAGAGTCAAGACTCCTTAAAGAAACAATACATTTCAAAGCAAAGTATCAGAAATATGAACATCAATCTGCTAACAGTTCTTCTCCGTCCGTGAGCTAAAAGGTAAATACATCTCTCACACAAAAGGACACTATGGATGGAAGAGCCTGAATAATATAATTAAAAAAAAAAAAATTCAGAAAGGAAAGCAGATGGAGGACTCATAAGAACAAAAGTTCAAAAGGGCACAAAAGTGCAAGTGGCATGGGAATGAGGAACAAATGAATAGTTATGTTTGCCATATGTTATGATCCTGTGGTGTCCAAGATAGAAACTACCTATAGACAGAGGTAAAATAAATCTCATCTACCAAGCCTCCAAAGACTTATCCAGACTTTCAAATATTTTGGGTGTTCCCATTTCTGAAAGAATGGATTGTTCTCAATGATTTCAATGCATGTCTCTGCCATCTTAGGAATACAAGCAGCTGGAAGTATTCAACTTATGAGCTGAATGATTAAACATTCTTTTACTGGGAATAATTTAAGTAAAAAATATGGGGTTCACCATGTAGTCGCCAATTGTTGCAGCTGCAACTATTTCCCAAAATTCAAAAATTTTGGGACCCTCCTTTAATTCGTTTTTTCTTGGTTTTTGGTTTTGCTTGATGCTTGAATGAAGATTAATTTTATGCGGGAATTTTTAAATGTTTGAATTGATTTTTGATTTTCCATCGGAAGTGTTTTGGACTGTGAGTCGGAAGTCTATCCATCTCTGCATCCACCGTTGCGGAGAAGAACCAGACATCAGGTCCGAAGTCAAATGTTTTTGGTCCCCGATGTATTTTTTCTTTATCAGCAGTTGTTTTGAAATCCCATCAGAGCCTTTTTCTATGCGTCTTCCGCTATTGCAGAAGGGGTTCCGCAAGGTGGTATGAGAGTTGTTTCATACTCTTCTGATTCCCACCGTTTTGCCTCGCCGGTCTTTGGTTCTTGTCAACTCTCGTCGTTGCAACTCTAGAAGGAACTTTGCTTCAGATAGTTTGACTTATTTGTTCCACTTGATTCATATTTATTTTTGGACTCCTATTTTACTGGTCTGCAGAACTCATTTCTTTTACGGGTCCACCACTGCGATTCTCTAATCATCTTTTGATCCAAATCCCTAGTCTCGCGAGCTCCGATGCGAGTTTGTTTTTTCCCGTCAACACCATTGCGGGCGCTCCGTCGATTTCATCATCTGCCATTGCGGAGGCGATATTGACATGATCACCAACCCCATAGCCTTTTTCCGCTCGATGACTTTATTTTTCCCGCTATTTGTAGTTGACCGGGGCGTATATATAATGGAGTTTGGGGGTTTTCATTTTTTATTATTATTTTGGACCTTTCTCTGTGTTGTCATTTTCGCTTGAGCAGACCGAGAATTTCAGTGTCGGTACCTTCGCTCCTAGGTGGCTCCACCATGGAAGTTACAATTTTTCTCCACCAGTCGTGTAGCAGTGCCAGGTAGGACCTTATGCTCATTTTCTCGTTCCGTTCAATTGGACAAACTGTTTTGTTGTCTCCGCGGTTAGTGGTTACTTGGGTTTTTCCGTCCTGGCATGTATATATTCTGAGGTAAATGGTCTGGCCATCAGTTGGGAGGGGGTGTTTATTATTTTTCTTGATGTTTTATCTCACGGTCATTATGGTTTTGCAGCCTGCACTCGACTGTTGGGGAAAGCGGCATAGACGGTCATTATGCTGTCCACACCAGTTTCCCCAAATTTGTGTTTGGCCATCCCAGGAGTGCTTTCATGGCTTTCTTATGAGATTCTGCATTTGTTTCCACTATATCGTCGCCCTCTCTTTTATAAACCAGGGTCGCAATGATGAATTTGTTTTTCTCGAATCTGAACCCCGAACCGGTCTAGGTTAGAATTGCATTACCCAGTCGGACCGTGAAGTGAGCATTTACAGCAAGTAGCTTCCTCTTGTCTTCTAGTGTGTTATCACTTGTAGCGTCCTAACTTGAGATGGTTTTAGTTTAGGTGCCCTTTTTTTCTTTCGTGTAGCGTGTAGGTCGTGGCGCCGAGAAGGGGGTTCGGGACTGTGTTCATATTAATGAAGGCCGTGATTTTCTAAATCCGATTTTTGTTGGGCTTGAGTTGGTTTTAGTCTTTGGGTAGGAGAATTTGGTTTTGAACATTGTTTGCTTATTTTTCATAGTTGCACTCATGTTTAGCACAGATGAGGTAAAAGGCTTATATTGTTGTCTTCATCTTTAAATGTTATCTAGAAATGACCTAACAGAACCTAAAATACATTCCTCTACATGACAGGGAAATTCCTCAGAATTCAAGATGTCTAAACGTCAAAAGAAGAAGGCTCCCGCAGTTGAAGAGGAACCCAAGGTCGAAATCATTACCAGGGTCGAATACACTTACAAGGACACCAAATGCATAATTGGTGTGGAACCCGAATATCAATGGGGGGGGTATTTACAGATTGATAATGGGCTAAGAAGTACTTGACATAGGTTTCGAAGAAGAGACCATTTATGCAAATATAGAGAGGTCTTCATTAATGAAAATTGCTACCAGACCTGAGCTCTTTTCTTGCTCAGAGGTGATTGGGTGGATTATGCCCAGGGAATATGTAACCACCATGATTTTAGCAAATGTCGATCAATAGGGATATGTTGCTTATAGCCCTGGGTATGTGGCTTTGTCTTACCACTTACCAGAACCACAGGTGTACTTGACTGAGGACTAGCTAAATGCAATCAAGATGGACTTAGTTGAGACACTAAGGAGAATGCTCATGCCTGGAAAGAACTTTAGAACTAGGTCGACTGGAGAATATGACACTGCAAGTCTAAGAACCCCTTACAGGTTCATTTCCCTGATCCTGAGCAGGATCTTCAGGAGGGCACATGGTAAAAGCTTCAAATTGGAGTGGGTGCCTATCATTTTCTATGTTGCAACACAGGGGACCGTGTTCAACTGGGCCAACATTGTTTCCAACAGCCTCTCGGCCTGCATTGCATCAGCATTAGGAGGGGTGTCCCAAAAGAGATCATAGTTCTATATGAGCTCCATACTGATTCATTGCATACTGTGCAACCAACCCTTCCCCAATCTGACGTGTACCTGGGACTGGGAAAGAACACATGTCTACTCAACATACAAGCCACTATGGGCCCACAAATACCATAGTCACTACAGGGAATTGTGTGAGCACTTCATTATACCATTGTATACCCTGGTTTTCTTGAAAGAGTGCAACTGCATGTTGGAGGAGGAATTGCAAGAGATTAAAGAGTATGCAAACTATTACTTGACTGAGGATGGACTATATTTTAGAATGTTTGGATGCTCTAGAGAACCCTCACTACTACCTAAGTATGCCACAGACTATGTAGTCCACAAAGAGGTAGTTAGACAAGTCTTTTTAGATGGCATAGGGAGATTTCTGTTTGAACATAAGAAAGCAGCATACCCTCCTTTGCCATTCAAATTGGGAAGCTACAAGTTTACCAGGGTGAAGAAAGCCGATGAATTCATGGAAGAGTTGGAGAAATTCCATTTTGGGGAAATGCGTTTCCATATGAATGACTCCCGGAATAAGGTTGCAGAGCACTACAAAGAGGCGAATGTACATTTTGAATACACTAGCCACTAGGATAGAGAGGAGTCCATTTTCTGTAGTGCACAAAATATGACAGCCTTAAGAAGGTGGAAAAGGACAGGATGAGCAAGCAAAGGCCGAGGAGGAGGAAACTAGAAAAAGAAATGAAGAGGCTAGGAGAATAGCCCAAGAGGTCGAAGGCTAGCTCAAAGGAGAAGAGGAGGAAAAGAGAAGAGTTGCACAAGAGGCAGCAAGAAAGGAAGAAAAAACTACTAGGAGCAAGGAAGAAGAAAAGAAAAGAAAGATAGATGAAGAGCTGAAGAAGCAGGAAGCAGAGAAGCTAAAGCTAACAGAGATAGTGATAGAGCACTCAAATTTTGATACAGCAGACAGTCAGGCTCAGGACCTGGGGAACCCTAACATTCAAAATCCTAAGGCAGCTACTGGAAGCACACTAGCACAAGCTATGGTCCCCACCGTTAGGCTAATCCCTTTTGAGCAGAAGAAAGGGGAGGAGGTACCAGATTTCAACACTATATATTATGATAGGGAAAGTAAGAGGATAGTAAAGAGGACTGAGAGGAAGGTTGAAACTAGGGAACAATCCGGTAGAATGATAAATGATACAACTGTAGTGTATGGGACTAACAAGGACCCCAGGTTCACTATCAGAGTAGGAGCTGCATTGATCCATGATTCTGAGGACAATGTGGATAGAATAATGACTGATCTTGAATAGTCAAAGAAGTCATCTTCCCAGCTCAAAGATACCCTAAGAAAGGAAAGAGAGGAAAATAATAGGTTAAAGAGAAAATTTGAAGACATACAACGAGAAGAAAAGTCTTCAAAAGCTGAGCTCCAGTCCCTCCAGGTAGAAAATATATCTATGGAGGCTTCCCAAGAAAGTATGGAGAAGGTGCAGCAAGAATGTCAAGGGTTGAAGGCAGAGAAGGAGCAGCTGCTAGGCAGGATAACGGAGTTGGAATTGCAGAAGGCCAACTTGGAGGAATCTGAGAGGAAATCTTAGGGGTAGAATGCATATCTCAAAGGACAAATTACATCGTTGACAGTAGCTCTAGGAGAGGCCAAGGAATAGCAGGTCAGTCTTCATCCTTTCAAGGAGCACATTCTGTCACAAAGAAGCAAGATGCACCAGTTGTAAGTGGCCATAGAGGAAGAGAGGTGCAAGGTCTTCCAAGTGGACAATCGACTGGAAGATATTTTGGAAACCTCTTTGTATTTTGTTGACATATCACAGGACATCTTAGAATTCCTATCAGGAAGGATGGCGAGATTAGAAGCGAATGAAGAAACTTCTGCCGATCTACCTTCAAAAGATCAACAAGCCCTAAGACAAGATTACGATTTACTGGAGTTTGCCATTAGCACATCCGAAGAATTCAAGAAGGATGTTAAGAAGACAAAAGGGGCCTATGCAGAATTCTTCAGAAGACTTCTAATCATGTACAATCGATGTCAGGTAGAGGCTGAGCAAAGAATGGATAGTTTTCCAAAACACAGGCTGTTTTTGGAAATTTTACAAAGAAGGTATCATGAATATGAAAAAAGGATACAGCACATTAAATATTTAGATGAACATACCCTAAGGAATGAAGTAGATCATTTCGTGGTTAGTGTGTAGCTGTTAGAAGACCAATTTCGCATGAGCGCAGCCAGAATAGAAGTCATCAGAAACCAGGCTGCTAAATTTGAAATAAATATTTGATTCCTAGAACCTTATGAATTCGAAAGTATTGCTTTAGAGGCTTTAGCATGGAAGAAATTTCTGAATAGTCAGGAAAGACCCTCCTCATGAGCATATTATTCATTTTGTTGTAATATATTGTGATTTCCATAAACACTTAATGAAAGAAAATATGGGAGATGAAGAGTTGGGGAAGCCCAAGAGTCATTGCGTGGGCATCCCAACAGTTTTGTTTTTTTTGTATAAATATAGAAAATCTAGACAAGTAGAGGCTCTCTTTTTCCCAGTTATATTGGAAGACATATTGTAAGAAGAACTATTTCCTTTTGCAATAAATAATTACAGTTTTCCTGTTGGAGAAAGCCTGGTGTAATGTTCAAATGTTATACTATGGATTTGTTGAAGAGGAACTATTTCATTTTCAGCTTTGTTTCCATTAACTGTGATATCATTCTAACTCTTTGAACCTATTTTCTTGCATGGATGATCTCTAGTTTTCTTTATGAAGAATTTCCACTACGAGTAATGAATGTTGTTCCTAAGCAATTGGCTATTTGGTTGTGCAAATATCTTTAATTGTTCATGTGTTTGAAATAAGTATCAACTATCTGTGATTTCTTTTTTATGATGCATGCACAAAATACATTACTCACTAATAAGTAACAATATTGCTCCCTGGGGATATGTTAGGTAGTTAGTTTTAATTTCTTGTTGTGTGTGTGATTTAGATGCAAGAGAGCCTAAGACAAGATGTAAGAATCTACGCATCACATTGTGAACAATCCTTGCATGCTCAATCAATATACATTTTAGATAGGCACCTGCATATCATTCTTAAAGTCAAAAATACAAAATATATACGGTGGACCAGGCCGCAACCGGTAAAACCTTTTAATTTTGTTACTTGACCTAGGGTAGCCGGACCGCAAACCGGATGGATTCCCTACAACAAACAATCATGGGCTAGTTGGGAAGGTTGACTAGGGAGAATCCCTTTCTATTGATTACATACGAATTTCCAAGCCTCAACAGTTTCTGGTGCTAAAAGGAGGGCCGCCAGTGCATGGCTGGCCGAGGAAACCAATTTTCTCAAAATAACCCCACCAGTGATAATTTTGAAAGTAGTTTGTGTCCTTATCGAAATACTCAAGACAATATCAAAGTAAAGATAGTCCTATATTGGAAGATTCAGTGTTAGTTGGAGACTAGGAAGAGCTAGTAGAAGTAGCATTACAAGAGGTTGTTCAGCCTTTGAATCAAGTAGGCCCAAACCCACCTTGCGATTCACCTGTTAATACTCCTCTTCCTTCTCCTGCTCACTCTTCACCCTAACTCATGGTGAGTGTAAATGCAAATTAGCCTAACTCACCAAACCCACCACCGGCTTGGAAATCCAGATCATCCTTGAACCTAACACCTCCGTTGCATAACTTACCTCAAGCTTTTGAGAAGTTGCTGCCTAAGTTTGATCCTAATGAGAATATGTTAGTAGATGACCACTTGCAGAGTTTCTATTTGGAAATAGAAGTATTAAGGGCTGGGGAATATGAGGATGTTTTTTGTAGACTTTTCCCGCATACCCTTAAAGGAACAGCAACATCCTGGTACTTTGGCTTTCCTGCAAACACTATCCCAGATTGGGATACCTTTGAAAGGATTTTTAGAAGCAAATATGCAGCCCAAAAGACACATGCAGCACTAATGAAAGGTTTGAGTGCTTTAAAAAAGGAAAGGACTAATAAGGTACAAAATTTCACTCAAAGATTTTAAGCTTACCTCAATAACTTCTCTGCAACTGATAAGCCTTCCGATAAAGTTCTGATTGAGTAGTACACCTCAGCTTTAGGTCCTGACTTGGCTATGTTCGCAAAAGCTCAGGTTAATCCTATGTTAGCTGAGACTTATGAAGAAGCAGAAAGAGTAGAGGCTGAAAAAGAAAGTATAGAGGATTATCCCGAGAAATCTGGAGAAAAAACTACCGATAAAAGAGCCTTAACACTGTCCAAACCTAGAGAGGAACAATCACATGATTTTGAGGGAATGCTAAAGATCATGCAAAATATCTCCAATAGAATAATAGATTTGGAGAAAGAAAATGAAGCTCATAAATATTACAAGCCTTACTACAAGAAAAAGGAAGATAAGAACCAATTCAAGGCCCCTTCACACAATTTAGCATCAATGAGTTTGACAGAGGTAGGGATGGATAATTTCTGCACTTTTCACCAATAACCCCATTCTGAGAAGAATTGTCCTCAATGGCTAAATTCAATGACATTGGTAATGAATCAGATTTTCGACTCCAAGTTGATTGAGGATAGTGATGAAGAGGAAAAGGATAATGAGACTATAAAAAAGCAGGAAAATGATAGCATGTTTTTATGGGATTGTGTCTCACTGTTTGATATATAAAAAGTATTTTTAAATATGAGAATATGCCAACGACAACGGAAAATATGAGCTTGGTAAATAAAGACAATTCCATAATTTCAAAAATTAAAAAGTTGCAAGACAATGTCAAGAGACAACCAAAGGACAATGTTGAAGATAAAGTACCTAAAATTACCATTTTCAGCCAAGAGAGAGTGGAAATAAACAAGCCTGCTAAACTTATGGAAGAACAAGTAGGTGTTAATAAAGAGAACACTGAAAAGCCTAAAGAGCCAGAAGAAGAGATGCCCATTGAAAAACAACCTGTAGAAGAAGAGGTCAAATCGATTGGGGAAGAGAAAGCTAGAACCCCACCTTTCCTTTTGACTCTGGAAATGCTAAATCACAAGGTGCATAATTCTTTGATAGATTCTAAATCATCAGTGAATGTTATGCCACTTGCAGTTTGCAAACAAATTAACGGACAACCAAAACCTACTACTTGGGAAGCCACTCAACTAGACAAAACGAATGTCAAAGTAGTGGGAGAAATGGAGAATGTTCTCATTCGTTTATCGGAAAATAACAAGATATGTCAATTTATTGATATTGTGGTGGTGGCTGACATACCAGATGGATATGGGCTTATTCTAAACCATGACTGTTCCACAAGGTTAAAAGGGTATTTCAATTCAGATTGGTCGCATTTGTGGTTGCCTCATAAGGGGATCCCAAATCGGATCAAAATTTTGAGAGAACCTTACATGAAACACAATGTCAGCAAGTTGGAAGAAGGTAACGAATTTGCTAATTCTATTTTGGGGAATTATCTAAAAGAGCTTGAACTAAGTTATCATACCTCAGGAAAATCCAGCAGTATGACTGACATTCAGCCTGATCTCCTTCAACTTTCTTAGGCCAATGAGATTGATTGTAAGTCAGTAGACATGGTTTCGGTTTCAAAAATAGCAGAATTAGACCATGTTTAGGTATCTCATGTCTGCAATCCATCCTAGCCCCTTGACTCATAAGTGGTAATTTTTTTAGGGGTGGGCACAATTTTATTTTTCTTTTGATTTCATGACCTTGCACATAAATAATTTGATGCAGTTTTGCTTTGATTTACCACTTTTATTTCTGGTTATTTTGGTTTTTTTTTGAATAAACAGGCAAACTTTTGGTTGCATGGAAAGCATTAGGGTTCTTGATTAACTAAAATATTTGGGAAAAGACTGTGCATTTTACTTTGAAATGATAGAATGTCTTCTAGAAGGTAGGTTTCCTACATGGCTATGCACTCATTGAAGTCCTGCTTAACCCCTAAAAATAACTCAGAATTAAGAGGTCTGGAATACTATTTTGAGGCTCCATCCATTTCACATCTAAGATGTCTTAGGGTGATTCCATGAATATGGGTAACACTTTTTGGCCAAATTTGGCGATGAAAACCTGATTTTTTACTCATGTGCTAGATAGAAGCCCTCAAAACGCATATATGCCATGTGAATTTTGACTTGCAGTAAGAAAACAAATTGTAGAATATTATGTTGGCTTCATAGTGATATTTTTTTTTAAATATTCCGATGTCATTTAATGTCTGAATTTTTGCATTTAATGAACTGTGTGACCTTAAAAATTTGAAGAAGCTAATAAGTGGCTCGTGTCCACGTAGAGTAATTTAATCTTGCATTAATAATTCTAAAAAAATAAATATATGAGCATGATCTACATAAAATGCAGTGTGATGTGCATATTTTTTTGTTAATTTTTTTCGCATTATACATTTATTTATTATTTTTCGAAAGTGTCCACATTCGATTTCAGCGTCGTTTTAAACACATATTTGTCCACGTAAAGGAATTTTTTCTATTTTTTCAAAAATTGAAAAACCAAAGATACCCTTCTGAAGAGGACACGTCGATGTGTGATGTGTGCATTTTTAAGAAATTTTTGGCTGTGTATTTTTAACTCTGCGGATTTTTCTTTGC
>LPNX010305047.1:696527-760059 GCA_001517045.1 Pseudotsuga menziesii | reverse complement strand
TTATACACCGTGCTACTGCATTTTCAGATCCTTAAGCTTGGCCTCTAAATCACCATCACTGTCACTGCTCTCATTTCCATCATCATCCTCATCCCCATCCCCTTCCTCGCCCTCATAGTCATCACCTTCGCCCTCTGCATCATTATCTTCCAAAGATCCAAGCACAGAAACACCCTTGACACTTCTTCTCAGCACATCTTTAACAACAACAATTCCTTCTTCCGAAATGCAGTTTCCATCAATATTCAGCAGATCAAAGTCGGGCTTATTGATCACAGACTCAGCTGCAACCTTCGCCCCTTCTGCACTAATGAAATTTGAACTCAAATCAAGTTCCTTCAGATGCTCATGGCCTTCCACAAGTGCTCCGCAGATCACAACAGTTCCCTCATCCTTGATATCATTCTCTGACAAAACTAACTTTGTAAGCATTTTTTTCAAACCAAGGCACTCTGCCAAAGCCGGAGCTGCTTTAGCAGTAAATTCATTGCCTGCCATCTCGAGAACCTTGAGGGATGGAGCCCCTTCCTTGAGGCTGTTGGCAAGAGTTATTGTCCCCTTATCCTGAAAACCAAGATAGCTCAAGTAAGCCTCTGTGAGACCCAAATGGCCTGAAAGGGCTTTGCTCAAAGCAACCCCACACTTCTTCCCAAACATGTTATCCCTTAAATCCAACTTCTTCAATTTATCACCTGCTCCTAGAGCTTCTACTAGAGCTATACCACCCGCAGCACAAACCCTAGTAGATGAGCATCTGAAATCCTCCAACGCAGTGCAGCTCCTAACAAGCCCTGAAAGTGCCTCTGCCCCTTCATCCCCTGTCATATTATTATGGAAATGCAGAACCCTAAGCCTCTCAACGGAGGGCAGAAGCTCACAGATGGCTCTAGCATCCTCCACAGAGATACCATTGTTCATAAAATACAGTTCCTCCAACGTTTTCTAAGATTTTAACAGAAACCCAAAAGCCCTAACGCCCTTCTCACCCAGTGCATTGTCAAAAAGATTCAAGGTCCTCAATACACACCCTTGTAAAACGGATGAAAATATGGCCATTACCTGAAGGGCCTCGTCCTTGCCTCTTCCCGCCATGAAATATGAAAGATCAACATCAGTCAGATTACTCTGAACTTCCATCAAGATTCTCTCTGCAACACGAACAGCATCGAGACCAAAGCTTTTGTTGCTGAAGCATATCTTGGTATAACCATTCCCTTCCTCTTCTAACGGCCTCAGGAGCTCCTTGGCAAACGAGCTCGCAGGCACAGGCACAGCTCGCAGCTCGCAGGCACAGACACGCGGCAAGGCTCGGAGGACTCGGCACAGCTTGCAGGCACAGGCACGCAGGCAAGGCTCGGAGGACTCATGAATGGATCAGGCCAAAAATTTGAACAAAACGTGCCCCAACATATTGCATATTTAAATAGTAAAAAAAAAACCCTAGTTACCCCTAATATACCCTCAATATATTAATTTTAATTTTTAAATTTTAACCCCCCCAATATGAACGGACGTGATATCATATTGGTTCTTAGGTGACGCCCCCGTGATATATTGATTCAACATTAAAAAATATAAATCACAATTAATGGATATTAGTTGGGTCCTAATCATTAACTATCCTAAATGTTTCAACCTCCTCAACCTTCGAAACCATTCTATTTCCCAAAGTATAAATAGAGGCCTTGGGGAGGGCATTAATCAATCAAGTTTGGAGAGCAAAGTTATGCTTGTGGTATATCTTTAGAAGTCTTGGAGCAGCAGAACTAAGAGCCCTTTGGTTGTAGAGGAGTCCTTGTATCAGAAGCTGGGTTGTGCTCTTATCTCATCCACTGATTGTTAATAAAGAGAATTCTTCTTCCAACATGAGTCTCTTTCATGTATCATGGTTGATGAATATATTTGATTAGATACTGGATATATTGTTTATCTAACCTTTCATATATACATGTATAAGATTGCACTTGGAGAATTTTCTCTTTGCAGGTGAAGGAAGTGCATCCCTGGAAGCTTTGGAGAGAAGAGGAGCAGAAGAAGATCAAGCTTGGATCAACTGTCGGTAATCAGGTGAGTCAAGACTTTCTTCCTATTTCCTTTATGTTCTCTATTAAAGCTGATTGTCTGCAAGGTTAGTAGTAAGTTGGTAACCCCAGAACCTAGGTTACAAGGGTGTTTAATCCTGAACAATAGAACTGGCGACTCCGCTGGGGAGTCTATCCTGTTATGGGTTAGTCCTGTAGATCCTTGCCCAGTATTTGCTTTGATTCAGTGTGTGGTTTTTTTTCTTGGTTTGGACTTGTAGTGGTGTTTTAAATACCTTTATAATTTTTCTTTTTTTGAAAAATTTTACTCTTGTACGTGAGTTGTTGTGCTACACAGTCGCATACAGAGGTTTGTATATGCAGGTTGTTGTAATGAACAGTCACGTACAATACACAGGTTTCTCAACTAGACAGTCACATACATACCTTAGCAACACAATTTTTGGGTAGGGTTGTTTTTCCCTATCCTTTTTTGGATTTTGTATTGCTTTGTGGTCTTTAGTACTAACATTTCTCTGTAAGTTTGAAAGCCCTGTTAGCCATATTTCATGCTTTTCAGTAAGCCCTTGATTTTTTGTTGGTTGGATTGTATTTCTTTTAGCAATTTGAGGTGGATTTTCCTATTGGAGGTGGATTTTCCTATTGGGTGATAGGTCCAAGTGTTGTGTGTCTAAATCAGTGATCATGGTTCTAGATACCGTGTATCCCATGCTATTTCCAAGTAGTGTCGGTTTGTCACTTGCCTTTTATTGATTTCAATGGATTTCATTCATTGTGTCTTCCCAGGCTAAGTGTTTTCCAAGTCTTCCTTAGGTGGTTGATCTTTGGTTCTTATAAGTTTGCTATACTTCATTTTGCTTACTTTATATAGTTTGATTATTCAAGCATACTCAATAATTTTTGCATTTAGGTGCATAGTAAGTTTTGAAGAATTTGAAAAGTGAAAAGAAAAGCAGTGGAAACATTTGCATTTTAATTGCATATGGTAGTTTTAATTTCAGTTTTTAAATAAAATCTCAAAAATTACAAAAATAAGTCTTAGTTTTCTCTTTTCTAGTTTCCTTTTCATTAGTTCATATTTACAAAAAAGAAAATGAAGCTTGATTTAAGTAGTGATAATTTGTTTTGGTTTTCATTTATACACCTATTTTACTTTTCTTATCGAGTCTATAATATCATAGTCATTCACGCCACTTACCCTCTGATTAAGAACAACCCTTAAAATGAACACTATAATTTAAAATTTATTAGTAAGTTTTTGTTTTATAGGGTCTTACACCTACTAGCTTAGGCTAGACTTGTGGGATAGGAAGTGTAAAATCCCCATGAGTACTTAAATTCAGACATAGTTGGGCAATCGATAGGTAAATCCTTCTCTATGTAGACCAAGGTTTTTACGCATCTGGGGATTCTGTCCTAGACAAAGTTTCAGGCTTTGCTACCCTGCCCATGCGTACGAATTAGGCTTGAGATTATCCTCCCAGACTATTGATATAGTTAAGGTAGCCTCTAGTCTCTTGGACATCTAGGGTTTATACACAGGTAAACCGGAAGGCTATTTTTGGTTCAGCTTGGATGATCTTGGAAGGTAACCCTTGTTGAAAGTTTAGGAGGGCGGTGGGTGATTCCTTCGCTTGTGCCTAAGAACCTCTTCAAGGACGCCAAGAAACTGTCTCTCAGCTTTCTTCAAGAAGGAATATCTTATACCCCTTATGATTGTTGAGACTTTAGGAAACTTTTTGTAGTGATTTCTCTGTGGTTTGTCTGTGTTTTTAGCTAACCTTGGGGTGTGAAAAGTCAAATTTACAATCGTGGAGGACCAATCTATCATAAGGTCATGAAGGTTGCAAAACCTTCCTCCGCTTATCAATTTGGAACCTCCACCTCCCCCTAAAAGGTAAACATTGGACACAGATGGTTCTTTTGAACCGATAGGAGTTAGTGAAGTTCCGGGTGAACCAGAACTTAGGGAAAACTGTTTTAATTTAAACACAGTTGAGATATAAGACTTGCAGGCTGACTAGTTTGCAAGGAATTTTAATTCACCTCTAACTGACTTAAACGATACGGTGATCGTTCAGGTTCGTCCCTTCAATCAGCCCGTGATTGGTGTCCCTTTGGGCAGAATAATGTCTACTATAGGGGAAAGTTCTTATACTTCCACCTCAGCCGCTCTGGCTGAAGGTGTGCTATTTCCCCTGATAGGTGCCCCTAGAATAAGTATACCTACTACACCATTACCTCTAGCTAGCTGAGTGGTTCAACCACTGGCTCCCACAAGTTTAGCAGGTGCTTCTGGTGGTATAGTCACTGAGATTCCTAGTGTACCTACAGTTCCTACTTCCTTCATACACACTTCCCAAAGTGGTCCTACAGGATCCTCGACTTTTGTCCAAGTTTTTCCTTGGAATGGGGGGCACATTCCCCCATCCACTCCATACGTAGGCTCAACACCCTCATATGTAGAGGTGCAATTTGGAAACCCTAATCCTTATGGTCAAGGTTTTCAAACTCTGGTTTCAACTCCATTTATGAGATCTCCTTTTTATCTTTTCAGCGGAGGGATACCTACTACTGTTTCCAAACCCAAGCTTCGACTAGGGAAGCTAGAACCTATTATACTACACCGCACATAAACAATCCACTGGATTATGGATTGAATACATTCCAAAGCAGCCCACCCACTTCACAACTGGCAACAGGGGGCAACCCCACCTTCACATATGGGAATATGAGGGCAAGTCCATCTAATCCCCAAACTGGTACTTTTAGTGCTCCGGTTAGACCCAAGATTCCTTTCCTGGCAACGTTAAACTTGCCATATTTGTTGAAACTAATGAATGACATGGTGAGACATGACCCCTCCTGGCCACCCGCCCCTACCAAGTTGCCCTCGGATATCCCAAAATTTGAAGGAAAAGTTGGTGATGATCCTAGAGCTCATGCCACCACTTTCCATTTATGGTGCTTTTCCAACTCACTGAACGAGAATTCAGTTCGATTGAGTCTGTTCCAAAGAACTTTAACTAGCACTTAGCAAAATGGTACATTGAATTTCCTTCTACTGCGTTTAGCATTTTTTGGGACTTGGTTAATGCATTCCTTAGTCACTTCCAACTTCCTATATGTTATGATTTTGGGACAGACTTGTTATCTACCTTCCGGCAGGACAAGGCCACTCATATTTCAGATCACATCAAAGAGTGGAGAAGACAGAAGAGCCTTATCAAATCCTCTATTCCTCCCGAGTTCTTATTAGAATGGTTCCTTAAATCCCTATTGCCTTATATATCTAAGGAAGTATCTACTTCGAGAGTGATGAATGAGGAAGAAGCTATCCTCAGGGCCCAGCAACTAGATTTGATATATTCTCATCCTTGGATCTTATATGATATTATCCCTGAGGCACCGAGGCCAACGCACAATGTAGAGATACCTAAGCCTCGACCCCATGGAAATGGTGTGGTTGGTTCTGTGAATTATCCCACTATGGAATCTTTGGATAAACAAATCCATAAGTTGTCCGCCAAACATTCTATGGTGGAGGCAGCAAAGCCTGCCCCCTCACCCCAAAAAGCAAATTTTTTTACACAAACCTCTCAGAAGGGAAATCAGCAGCCCAGTGGGAAAAAGAAGAGAGGAAAAAAGGGTGAGGGAAACCAAAACAAGCAAAAACTCACAAACAATGCTAATGGGGGCAAGAAAGAAAAGAAGAAGGTGAAATTCCCATGTAAGTTGTGCCATGAAGATCACCTGATCCATCTATGTTCCCTTATGGAATAAGCTCAGAAGTTGTTAAAAGGCCAACAACTGGCTGTCCTGAAGGATCCTTTTCCCCTAGGAAAGAATTATGCTTCAGCTTCAAATGTAGAAGGGGCACCCCAATGCTCCTGACCCAAATTATATCAACATGGTTTGATCCGAGACTTTACTATAGACTAGGAACAAGAACTCTAAAAAAAGAGACCTTGGAGAAGGGTAATTCGATAGGTGAAACTTCTAACCCTCTCACGATTGAGAAACCTGTCGAAATTATGCCCAAGATACCAAAAGGTGTCTTTAAGAAAACCTTACATAATCCCAATTCTAGGGTTGTAGCCAACTACTCTGTAGTTGAAGACTTAGCCTAGACTCCTTGTGCAATGTCGGCTTTAGAGGTGTTACAGAGTTGTCCCACCCAACAGGATGCACTCTTAGAAGCCTTAGGCAGTATGGACTCATCGAGTCTCATGGAAAAATTTAATTTGTTTGATGTCAAAATTATCCTGCCATATCATGTATCCTTATCGATAGATGTCATCCATGGTGGAAAGACCATTGGAAGGGTAGTTTTCGACGAGGGTGCTTCTACATGTGTTATGTCCTTGTCTTGTTGGAAAGCTCTTGGATCCCCAGAGTTGGTTCCATTGAACACCCTACTTACTACTTTCGACGGAAGGTCATTCCCTCCACATGGTATCCTACTAGCTTTCGAAATTAAGTTGGTAGGGAAAGCGGTGTCTATTAAGGTAGAGGTGATTGATGCACCTTTGGATTATAACTTTCTCTTGGGGAGAAGTTGGACTTATGCCATGTCAGCTATTGCATCGGCCATTTTTAGGGTGGTAGTGTTTCCACACAAATGGAAGTTGGTTACGGTTGACCAACTCAGTTTTACTCGAAAAGGCCGCATGGAAACTAATAAGTCCACGATACCATTGGTTGATCAGGTTAGACCTGCTTGAGAGAGCTTAGGATCTAGAATGTACGCATCATTGATGGGCACATTTGATTTTCCAGCTCCAATTAATTAGATAGGTTCTACTAGTGTGGGGAAGTCCATAGCAACAGTTGTTGATAGAACTGATCCTTGGTATCTTCCATCCCACCATGAACCTGAAGTGACCTTACCGACAGCAAAAGTGGCTTATCAAGCTATCATCGATACCATTGTTGATCCCATTCCGGTCCCTCTCACAGTCTCAGAGGAACTATTAGGCAGCTTTAGAGCCTGCAGGGGAAGTCCAATTTCCTTTGATGTTTTATTGTAAATTATGCCAATATTACTAATGGTTTCATGCGCCTGTTGAAACAAGAAACCCCATTTATATGAGATGAAATTACACAACTCGCTTTTGAGGCATTACAAAAATCTTTGTTGTCGGCACCATTATTGCATCTGCCAGATTACTCTAGGGATTTTATATTGTATATGGCCACATATGAGTTAACCATAGGGGTAGTACTAGTCCATGAGGACGATAAGATCCAAGATCATGTCATCTACTATCTCATATGTGCTTTAGCCAGACCTAAAATTAGGTATTCCCACGTCGAGAATTTGGCCTTAGCAGCTGTGTATGTTGTTCAAAGGTTGCATCACTACATCTTACTGAGGACCACGATGGTAGTGGCGGATGTTAATCCTTTTCAATTTGTTTTGTCTCAATGGATAGTTGGAGGCAAATTCAATAAATTCATAGTCATTCTCCAAGAGTTTGACTTGGATTTTCAATCTGCCAAATCCAAAAAATCCTTATTTTTTGCTGAGCTCATTGCAGAATTTCTAGTAGAGGAAGATGTAGCCATTGAAGAAGACTCATTCCCAAATGAGAATATCTTTTTGATTTCCACCTCTGACCCCTTGTACGGATATATACTTATCTATCTCCAGACTTTGAAGTACCCTACAGCCTTCTCGCGAGAAGAACGACGTAAACTACATGTACATGCCAAGAACTACCTCATTATTGGAGATACTTTATATCGTAGGGGGTTATATTCCATTTTGTGTCGATGTATTACCCACGAAGAAGAGATTGTCCTAATGATTCCCATAGTGGAGCGTGTGGGGGTCATTTATCTCGATTAGCAATGGCCTAGAAGATCTTACATGTCAATTATTTTTGTCCCATGATCTTTAAAGATTGTGTGGAATTCATGAAGTGTTGTCATCCTTGTTAGCTTTACACCAGAAAGATGTGGTCTCATCCCACTCTATTGTTTCCCATCATCTCAGTGGGCCCCTTCATGAAGTGGGGGATATATTACGTGACGTGCAACCCAGTATCGGCTGGGGGGAACAAACATAGTATTGTCTCTATAGATTATTTCATGAAATGGGAAGAGGCAATGCCCACGTTTAAAGCTGATGGGGAAACTACAAATTTTTTCATTTCAACCAAATTATCACATGATTTGGTATCCCTAAAGTGATTGTCACTGACCATGGCAGTCATTTCCAAAATGGTATGATGACTGAATTGACCACTATGCTAGGGTTTAGACAAGAACATTCATCTTCATTCTAACCTCAAGCAAATGATCAAGTCGAGGCTGTCAATAAAACTTTGAAGACTATTCTCAAATGTATTATTAATGCAGCCCGTTCCAGCTGGCACATCATGATGTATCCTACACTTTGGGCATATTGGACCAATGCGCAAGCTGCTACAGGGCTTTCTCCTTTCCAACTCGTTCATGGAGTGGAAGCAATTACCCAAGTCGAATGCAAAATCCCATCCTAAAAAAATGTTATTCATGTGTTACCTAATGTGATTGAGATGGAAGAATGTTTATTACATTTAGAACATCTAGATGAACAACGTAGAGATGTGTTGACAGCAAACAAAGCTCATAAAATTAGGATAAAAATCCAATACGATAAATCGGTCAAGCCTCAAATATTTTCTGAAGGGGAGCTTGTTTTGCTCTGGGATCAAGACAAAGAACCCCTAGGGGCAGGAAATTTCAGGTCTATGTGGTTGGGACCTTATGTTGTGTCAAAGGTGTTAAAGAAGGGTGCATATGAATTGATTGATTTCGAAGGGAATAAGCTGCCTGAGCCTAGAAATTGGCTCTATCTGAAAAAGTACTATGCTTAGGCTTAGCGCTTTTTCTTGTATTTTATTGTATGTATTTTTATGTACAATAGTTCATTGGTTTGTATTTTTATACCATCTACTGGTTGTTACAGATGTCTTCCGAGTGGTTTGTAGGTTTCGCCGATGGCTCCAGTCGCCACACTTATAATTTGGCTTCAACTGCATGGGTCATTTATTCACCCTCAGGACAGTTAGTTGCCTCAGGAGGCATTTGCTTAGGTCCTGCTACCAATAATGTGGCTGAATATAGGGCTTTCATTGAAATTTTATGGAATGCTTTGTCACGTGTTATCACTCAGCTGTAAGTCCGATTGGACTCTCAGCTGGTGGTTTCCTAGCTTAATCGAGCTTATCAGGTGTGGAACCCTATTCTACTATGTCAGTTTATGCAAGTTAGGTTATTGGAAATAAATTTTGAGTTTATTATATTCAATCATACTCCAAGAAATCAAAATTCATTAACTAATGCATATGCTAATTATATTTTGGATTGGCATTTAACACATTTTTCATAAAAAAATATACAACAGACACATAAAAACATTTGTAAATAAATCGGCAATATATATATGTGTGTGTGTGTGTGTGTGAATATCTATCCATATAGATAGGTCGAGTTTCTGATCCTCAGATCTAGTCATAAGTGTATAATATACAAAAAATATACAAAACATGGATCAAAGTCCACAAAATGGTCCTAAGTCTAAGCTTGACCACCCTGGTCCCCATGATCACCCTGATCACCCCACTCTCAGGCTTGTTGAGCCTCCTCGGCTTCAGCGGCCTCAACATCATCAGTATACACAAGTACTTCTCTCGCTACGTGCCTCATAAGGCGTATCCAGACATGTGGTATACCAACCACTAGCTCTTGCATGATGACAAGGATATGATCAATGTGTAAGGTAGGTACTCTTTGGGTAATCCTGGCCAGCTTTCCCTCAATAACCCTAATCAAACCCTGGTCCTCTCCCAACATAGGACACACATACATGCGTGGATGCCCAGCAGGGAGAACTGGTCCAATATCTTCATTTTGACATTTTAAAAGGATTAAAACTCTTATACATATGTATATATCTTTATAATTAAAATTCATAAAAATTTTAAAATTTTGGAAATAAAAATACCTGACTCTCCTCATGATCCTCCAGGAGGGAGGATAAGTTCAGTGTCACCTCCAAAATCTAACCCGGCATATGGAAACTGCTCCAAGGCTGGTAACTATCTCTCCCACCAAAATTAGAAGTTGTCGTCATAGACACTCTGGACCGATCCACCACCTCCCTAGTAGAGCAATATCTCTCCCTACCTACTCAATCCAGGATGACGGGGAGAACGAACTGAAAATGGTACTACAGGGCTCAAACCTTAGACCCTCTCAAAGAAAAATGCTACCAACATGCTAGAATAACCAAAATTATCCTGCCTGCCTCTTTTGCAGTCAGAGAGTTGTTTCCTCATTATCAGGATCACTCCCGAACACCAGTCATATAGGGCTCCCTGTATACAGTCCACTACTAGTCTCATTTGGTTCCGAGTTGCAAGGTGAAGTAATTATGACCCTGCAACCCTCACTATAGTTCTCGCCAATACCTGTAAGGGAAAGTTGCGAATGTGAACAATAGGGATGTAGCTACCCCTCTTTTGAGTGCCAGGCTCACAGTATATGTCTATGTAGTTCTATACACTTAGAAGGTCACCACCTCTATCGGTACCTTCCAAGTTCACCGAAGCTCCCCGCCGTGATAAACCGAAAATAAAGTAGACATCTTCTGAAGTAACCTCTAGAAACTCACCTTGAAGGTCAAACATGCCAAGATCAAGACCCCAATAGTTTATCAAAAACTCTAATAGGCAGACATTTGACCGCATAGATGAGTTACAAAAGAATTTCAATAACCCACCCTGACGTAAAACATTCACCGTGGGGGCATATTGTATAGATTCTTGGTCCATGTCTTCATGTTCCCTCTCCCTCCACTCAAGCACCATCTTTCAATCTAATAAACAAGCAATTTCAAACCATTAGATTCATATAAAAAATTGAATTTTTGACCCTGTATATTCTTTTTCTACCTCGCACAGTGTTGGTTTTTCATCATATAAGTTAGCGTTATGATCTTAGGATCTTTTCACTAAGAGAATAACAAGCACAACAATAAAACATAAGCACATCACAAGAGAAAATAGACACGGAGTTTTCCTCGGGGAAACCATAAAAGAGAAAACCCCGCAACTTCCTCAGAGATAGAATCAGCACCAAAATAGTAAAACCAGAAAACAATAAGATGCACTCCCAATAGTAGTAGTATTCTTCTTGTCTAGTCCCAGTGTATTTCCTTCCTCACTAATGCGCCACACTTGAGTGAGTGAGTGATGTGTTGCAAATGATAAATAGAGAGGCTCTCACTCTCTATTTATATTCTTCCGTTCACTTGAAGTGCACTCCAACATGTCGGCCTCACTTAACAATTACTTACTAGAGCCAGCATGTCTAGGAGTGTCTCATAACCCTAGTGCCCCACCACTTATGGGGACTTTGCCTCCTTTGACCAATAGGAGGGTAACACAATGGTGGGGACTATTGCCCCAACTTACAATGACTCACCTAGGGTCGACTTCACTAGGATAGTCTAATAACCCAAGGGCCCCACAAATATGGGGACTTTAACCCTTGACCAATAGGAGGGTTACCCACAATGACTTGACATGACTTTCTCATTATAGAAACTTCCCGGAATAAACATCGGGGTATGACATGACTCAAATACATAATAGATACATCCCAGAATGAACATCGGGTTACAATAGATAATAAATACAAGTGAATACATTCCGAAGTTACAATTACATCAACACACAGTGTACGTGATTGTCCTTTGCACAAGTCGCATACTGTACGCTACTTTCCTTTGGGAAACCTGCGTACAGAATGTGTGTACGTGACTATTGATATACCATAGCCGTGTACACAGCGTTCATGCTTTGAGGGCACTTGATAACATAAAATTTGGGCCAAAAATTAAAATTTTCTTGGATCAAAGGAAAGAGCATGGAGTGTAGTTTTATCTGGCACTTGCGGTTTCGAGAATTATCCACCGAGTCGTCCACACCGAGCAATCAAAGGTAGAGGTAAAACTTGTCTTTTTTGGATAAAAATAAAATGGTGAGTTTTTTATTCATATTTTGAACTATTTATAGAAAAATTATTTTCAAAGTGGGTTTTTTCCCTATAGTTCATATTTTTTAAACTAATGCCATATCTTTTCTTCCATGTGACACTTTTATGGTCATTTTAAGTTGTTTTTTGCTCATATAGGATGGTTTTTTGGTCATTTCACATGCATTCTGAATTTACCTAATCCATCTTAACCTTAGCATTAACACTTCAACCACGGACTATGGTATCTTTAACCATTAGTTCCTCATTCATACCATTGTTCTTCCATGGATAGGACTTTCCTCCCATGACTATCTTCATTTAGAACCTACTTATTTTCTTTCGATACTCATGCTGCAGTTGTCATAGGTTCAGGGGAGTCTTCTTAGATATTTTTCACACCAAATTGAGCCTCATTTTGGTCTCTTTTTACAAGCTATCCCTTTATAAGACTCCCCACCCTTATGGAGTTTCTTTAGGCCCAGGTATAACTCCTGAAAATAGACTTGACTGCCGAGTAAACTTGCCCGTTCAAGCTCGTTAAGAATATGTGAATGGGCATCTGCATTGGTGGTAGGTTATATCTTTCTTGGACCATGCAGAATAATACAAGAAAGGATCACTCTCTTTTATACGGAATTGAGAAGAGTATTCTCATGTATAGGTTTATCGCTTTTTCGGACCTGAGGGACTAAATTTACGGAAAAGGAACACTCGGTATGAGCTCAATTTTCTATTTTTCATGCTATGGACCTAAACATGAAAAATATTATGAGTGTACTTCATGTCTTTATCATGCTCGTTAAACACCAAGAACAAAGCATCAAGTTTATTGTTGTAAGTCCCATTTCTCGTACTCAAATGGATCTTTCTGAGTGATCTTGCTTTCCTTCACACTCGTAAAACTCAAGCTATATACTGCTCTTGAAGGAGTGTTGGGTAGGTGGTAATTTAACCTTTTTAGGACCTCCCTGACTAAGTATGAAAAAGGTTCACCTTTTCTTCTACAGAAGTTAATAGAGTTCTTTTGTGGTATGTTTTATACTTTTTCAGCCTCAAGTGACTAAATTGCATGAAAAAGGACCCCTCTGGAGTCTTCTTTGGAGTTTTCAGACTCTCTAAACATGAAAAAACCAAGTGAGCATGTACTAGTTTCAGCCCATAAAATCCACAAATCAGTGATACTATCAAGCATTATTCCCTGTTCTCTTCAATCTTATCAAAAAATGAAGAGAGACTTGAGTTGACTTTCCTAGACTCGTTAAAATTTAATAGGGAATATAAGGAAGAAGTTTTCTTTTGGTTCTCAGTCAGTGGCAGCATGTCATCCTTGAACATAGCACTCTCTATATTTTTCGATACTCATGTCTCAGTGTTAACTTTTAGTTCAGCTATGATTTTGAGTTTCTTACTCAACCTCTTGTCAGTTTCTACCTGGGGAATCTGATCATGTTTCCTACATGACAGATAAGTCTAGTTGTACTATCTACAAAGTTAAAAGCTACCTTGGGTCATCTTTGTGCCGTGCTCACTGTTCAAGTAATTAACACCGTATCTGATCTATATCCTGATTCCATCATTGTCTTATCTATTATTACTTGTGTTTCCCTTCCTTTACCCAGTTCCTAGTCACTTTTGTGATCCGTTGGAGGATCTATTACCTTCCTCATCACAGTATGGTTCCGCATCAGCACTTCCTGAAGACGAAGAACTAGAGTTTTTGACGATCGTACCTTAGGATTCACTTTCATTATTGGTGAATTCCTTTGCTTCAGTTGTCGATTATCACCTATTGGTTGACAATCTGTTGAATCCTATCCATGTTTGACTTCAATAACATATATTCACATGGATTGGATTGTACTGGTTCTTTGGTATTTTTGATGAAGACCTTAGGTTCATATCTATGGACTAAGTTGCACAAGATTATGTTGTAGTTACTTACACAGCTTCCAAATATTTGAAGACTCATCATTATCGTATATTGTGGTTTCGATCCACCTTTGTAATATATGTGGTCTTGTACCCATACTATATGATGTACTCAAATATTGTAAAGGAGCTAGTTTTCCAGTATATTGAACATAGCATCCTCAGATATGACTTTGTATATGACATTATTATGTATTTGTTTCAGGTACTACCTCTGCTCCATTGGACTTCTGAGTTCTCCAAGATAATGATTATAATGTATTTCGGCCATCGTTTCCCTCTAACCTCACACATTAGGGGGCATCTGTTATCAACCCAAATGGCACTTCTCCGTCTGAGTGCCGACATTCCTTATGTTGGTACACAAAAGGACATCTTAGGATTGAAGTTTTTCAAAACACTATAGATGGGCATGACATGGGATACATTTACCCTTGAACCATCTTACGATATGATTTTTCTAAGTGTTGAGTTGCGTACGCAACTATCTCATTGAAACTCGCATACATATGCGACTATTCCCATTGAAAACTCGTGTACTGTACACGACTATCTACATTGCAACCTGCGTACATCAATGTACGTGGGTTTCCTTTAAGCAACTCATGTGTCATACGTCGGTTTCCTATATCGATAGCCATGTACATCTTGATTTGACAATAAAAAATATAAATCACAATTAATGGAGATTAGTTGGGTCCTAATCATTAACTATCCTAACTGTTTCAACCTCCTCAACCTTCGAAACCATTCTATTTCATAAAGTATAAATAGAGGCCTTAGGGAGGGCATTAATCGATCACGCTCGGAGAGCAAAGTTATGCTGGTGGTATATCTTTAGAAGTCTTGGAGCAGTAGAACTTAGAGTCATTTGGTTGTAGAGGAGTCCTTGTCTCAGAAGCTGGGTTGTACTCTTATCTCATTCACTGATTGTTAATAAAGAGAATTCTTCTTCCAACATTGTGTTGAGTCTCTTTCATGTATCATGGTTGATGAATATATTTGATTGTGTACTGGATATATTCTTTATCTAACCTTTCATATATTCATGTATAAGATTGTACTTGGAGAATTTGCTCTTTGCAGGTGAAGGAAGTGCATCCCTGGAAGCTTTGGAGAGAAGAGGAGTAGAAGAATATCAAGCTTGGATCAACCGTTGGTAATCGGGTGAGTCAAGACTTTCTTTCTATTTCCTTTTTGTTTTCTATTAAAGTTGATTGTCTGCAAGGTTAGCAGTAAGTTGGTAACCCCAGACCCTAGGTTACAAGGGTGTTTAATCCTGAACAACAAGGTGTCGTGGAAATATTTTAACAAACACGGATCAAAAGATCTTTCAAAATAAGAAACAAAGTCAGACTCCTAAGAATTCAACAGTTAAGAAGATTAAGCTAGGACACATGACTAGACTAGTGTAGTATCCAGTTATATTACTCTACTTTATACATACTTATTAGAAGGATACAAATAAAAACAAGACAACCTTATAATAATAAACTATCCCTTAAGATCTATTCTACTACTTTAAACAACTTTGCAAGCTAACTATACAAAGGAGGATTTACAAAATTACATCAACTAGGATATTTAACTAAGGATATACATGGAACTTAGACTAATTCCACTCTCCTGGGTTGTTTTGCGGATAAGAATTTACAGTGCCTGGGACAGGGGTAGAAGGAGAGTCAAAATTTCTTTCAAATGAGGTATAGAAACTAAAAGGAATCAAGTCTAACTTTACCTCTACGAAAATATGTAAACTAAGAAATGCCCAGATGCAAGTAATGGTAAACATGGTTCTTTATGTCATGGACACTTAACAAAAGACAAAACAGAAATGCAAAGGAGCAGACCTGACTTATAAACAAACATAAAACCTAATGAAGATGATCTTAATGCTTATTTAGTAACCATATAACTAAAAATAACAACTTCTATTTATAATCGATCAACATATCTACCAAATTATTAATATAACTAACCCTGAATCACATATAAAGAAATGAAATCAATTCAAGCTAATATTACAAAACATAATCATATGGTAAAATGAAATAAAAACTTAATAAGTACTCTAGATAATTTGATCACAGACTCTTAAAAGGAAATATAATCACTGTCTAACTATTCTAATCAAAACATACTCAAGGAACTGAAGAAAACAGACTTAAACTATGTAAAATATGCCAAGGAATGGATGAAAGACTGGACAACAGGTTGAAATGGGAGTCTATATAACAGACCAAACAAACTGTCTGTATACAAAAACACTTAAAAGTTTGAAAAAAATGATTAATCTAGATGATCTCGGGCGAGCTGACTCATGCATGTAATAACTAGAATGTAAATACGGGAATTTGAACCTATTTAACAACTAAATTTACTCTACAAGATAATTCAAATACAACTCATAATTTGAAAACATCGCTACCTATTGCAATTCTAAAAGAAATTGGAAATTAAATAAATTCAGAACATACTAAGAATTAGCAGAATTGAAACTAACTATGATTAAATTCTACAGTATTGAAGCAGTATACTCTATTAACATTAAATCAAACAATGAACTGGAAATGCATCAAAAGGAATTACAAAAACTAATTATGATTAAATTCTACAGTATTGAATCAGTTTACTCTATTAATGTTAAATCAAACAATGAACTGGAAATGCATCAAAAGGAATTACAATCTAGTCTATATGCAACCGGTTGCTAACTTAAAATCAAAGACTATATAAACATCATAATATTGAAATGAAATCAAAGCTACAAGAAATAATATAAACAATTACAAGATGAGCATCATAATACTGAAATGAAATCTAAGCTACAAGAAATAATATAAATGATCACAAGAATGAAATTACATAAACAATCTATGAACAAAGCTATACTAATTACAAAAAAGGAAATGATATAAAATATACGAAAATATAAAACTCTAATTGGCAGGGGGCCCTCCCAACAAACAGAGTCACAGCATGCTAAACGCTAATGAAACACGATCATAGACAATGTGACGGAACTTCCATTAAAAATAATAAATGAGTATTACAGAGTTTGAATTACATATGAACTTTCTAAGCTAAAAACTACTCCCTCCTTTTTGCATACAAGCATTCTTATATAGAATTTTGAGAAGGCGAGCGAGTTGACCCTTTAGTGGTCGACTGATCTTTGAGATGAGCCAACCATTATTACAATCTGTTGCTCCAATGCCAACACATAGTCTCTTTTCCTCCCTTATCGCGAGTTGGTTTCCATCGGGCATGAGGTGGCATACAGGCTTCCCTTTTTTAGCGTGAACTAATGGTGTGATGTCAATCAGAGAGGTATGCTGGAAACCTTTCAGAACAAGGCTCGTGTTAACACTTTGACATGTGGACAACAAGCGGTTTACAGGTCACTCCATACTTAATTGCCGAAGAATCAATTAGTTCCAACGTGCGGTTGTTTTGGCGAGTGAAATGACGAGCTGGATATGCTATGCGCATATCTAGCTGAATGTGTGCCTGTGTGTCAAACTTGCCCAAAAAGTATGCTCTGTAATTAATGAATGCATTTGTTAGAAATTGCATCAATTAACATCGAATTTATTCATTAAAACAGTAAAATAATCAAGAATGAATCAATCTTAAATAAATCCAAAATAATATTATACCTGAAGCTGAATGGTAATCTGTATGATGCAAAAGACGCCAAAAGATAAAAAAAAATATGCATTAATCATAAGGTTTTTAGCTCAAAAATGTGACAAAATGGGGCTCAACATACCCTCAAACCAAAAGGATTCCAAGTCCCACTGGTACAAAGTAAGAGATATCATTGGGAAGAAGGTAGAGCTACGCCAACAGATGCCTTCGACCTTGTTGATGAAGCAGGTGGCTTATACTTCAACTTCTTGGCCTGTGCCTTCAAAAGGGAATGCCTTGTGTGCTGATCCCTCTGTTATGTACTGATGGTCTTGTGAAGATCCTCCATAGTCTTAATCTGTAGTTGTAACTTTTTGTTTTCTTCTCAAAGCTCTGAGATTAACTTGACATACGCTTGGTTCTGCTTAGTCGACTATGTCATCTCAGAGGTTAGCTGATCTATTGTTGGATGCACTGGTTGACATGGTTCCGGGGACTAGTTGCAATCCCGTGGAGGGTTTTCTTCTTTGGTTAGCACTTCAACATCGGCATCTAGAACTTGACTATCATGGTTTAAATATTTAACAGGTGTAGAAATACCTTCATGAGCAATGTCATTCAACAAATCGACTGAAAGGTTAGCCAACGCGTATAAAGATGAATCTGGGTTAGGCATATATGTTTCAGCCAGACTATCTGGATGGTCTCTCTGTATGTTGGGCTGGATGCTTGACTGTACCAAGGGCCAGACACGAGGTTGGTGACTGATCTGTGCAAATTCCACCTTCTGTTTCTTAGTATGGGGTCATGACAGAGGTATGAATTCATCAAGAATAATAGGGGAAGATCGTGTAGATGGGATTTCCTCTGATACATCATCATCTACATGAACTATATTAGGTTTTTTCTTCCCTATTGATAGAGATGGACTAGATTCTTAGCCATGAGGATATCGGGGGCGCTTGCGAATGTTCAGATGAAAGTTAAGGACCTTGAAAATGAAAGTATCCCATGTCTGGTTTCACTCCTTGAGTTGATCAAGGATGAGAAGTTTTATTATGCTATGGTGGTATAGGCTGCTTTTGGGATGAAGGGCGTTCTTCCAAACCAAATTCAACATTTTTTTAAGACTCTGCAAAAATAAAAGTGGGAAATTTAGGTATTTCTAATCCACAATGTGAGCCAATAGATGCAAATGACAAGATTTAAAAACACTAAACTTACCTTCGCAGTTAACTAGGTGGATAATGACTATCAATGGATTGAAATAATCTGGTCTGATCCAACTGTGATGGTAGCCTTTTCTTCCTGATACATGACTACATTTAGGTTTCAATGCAAAATTGTGTGATGTTCTTGAGACAAACCAATGTGTGTGCCAACGTTCCCCCTCTCGAGGAAGCTTAGTGGCACGGGCTATTGACTCCTCAGTGACCGAAAAAACTAAATGGTCGACCCTTGCTTCTCTCCCATCAATGCCCATTACGAACAGTAATGAGATATCCTCGTCAAATCACTGCAGTTGATGGAGAAAAGGGTTCCATCCTATGCAAAAAAGATTTCATGACAGTCTCTAAATTTGGGTATCTGGAATAGATCCTGGTAACTTTTTGGTTCGAATCGGTTTGGTATGATGAAGCCAAGGTGATGAAAACAGAGCTCTATGACAAATGTGGGGAAAATATGGCGATAGGATTATACAGTAGTAACGGTTATACGAAAACAATGGAAAGGATTCACATCATATTGATTTAAAACATGCCACATTCAGTTGATCAAATGATCATGCAGCCAGCTTGACGTATTTTGGATGATCGTGCCATTATGACAACCCTTAAAACGTATGTCGTTAAAATGCATCTTCTAGCAAGTTCATAAGGTTTTAGTTGGTTCGACCCTATCCAAAGTAAACTTTGGATAGGTTTAACATTAAACTTAATGCAAACATATGACCATACTCATTACCATAATCCTAATTTTAACGAGAAGATCGATTATCTAACAACTTATGCGTACAAATGAAAGACGTTTAGCAGTTTATACGTGCGAATGAAAAATGAGATGAGGTGATGAAAGCATAGTAATTATTAGAAAGTACCCTAAGGTCTTTTCAAGCCTATATGAGGATAAAACAAAATAATATTAGATCAAGATCGTACCAAGTGATGGGTCGAAATTTAGTAAAAGTACCCTTATGGATATGATTTTTTTAATAATGATTATATGACTCAGCCAAGTTGAAAATTAAGCTAACTTTAATCATAGGAAAAATATCATCATGCATATTCAGAACATCATTTGTCTTTTCATTCAGGTTGTTATTCAACCCTTCATATGATCCTTCATTTAAATTTCCTATAAGAAAATAAGTTTTGCTTGATCATATCATACTACTGTTAATCATAGTTTTTTTTCTAAGCTTCAAACCTACAAGGAGATCACATAAAACAATTACTTTGATCCTTTTGATTGTATTTCCATGATTTTTAGAGAAATAAATCGTCATTTTTATAAAAGGATAGACAGTCTGATACTCCCCCCCAAACCAAAGATATGGCGTGTCCGCAAGCCATACAAGAAAATTGAGTAGTTTCCAAAATAAGATAAGAAAGTCCAGTCATTGTTATCCACTCAAATGGAACTTCTCCATCCGAGTGTCGACATTTCCCATCTTGGCACACAAAAGGACATTTATGGATTGAAGGTTTCCTAAAACACTATAGACGGGAATGTTATGAAATGCATTCATTATCCATCTAGCTTGCCATTTTTACCTTTGAATATGTCAATTGTTGTATGCACCTTTGCCTATATGCAACCCGCGTACATATGTGACTTTTCCTACAGCATGTCGCGTACTGTACGCAAGCATTTGTGGTTGTAAGCCACATACAGATCTATACGCGGGCTTCCCTTAGAGAAACTCACGTGTCATACGTGGGTTGCCAGTATCAATACCCGTGTACGCTTTCCTTTGACATTAAAAATAATAAATCGCAATTATTTGAGATTTGTTAAGCCCTTAACTATAACCATCTTAACTGTCTCAACCTCCTCAACCCTCGAAACTGCCTTATTTCACTAAGTATAAATAAAGGCCTTTGGGAGGGTATTAAGGAATGATACTTGGAGAGCAAAGTTATGCTGGTGGTGTCTATTCAGAATTATTTGGAGCAGCAAAACTCAGAATCCTTTGGTTGCAGAGGAGTCCTTGTCTCAGGCATTGGATTGTAATCTTAACTCATTCACTATTGTTAATAAAGAGAATCCTTCTTCCAAATGTGTTTGAATGTCTTTCATGTATCATGGTTTGATGAATATTTATGATTAAGCACTCTATATTTTGTTTATCTAACCTGCCCTATATACATGTATAAGCTTGCACTTGGAGTATTTGCTCTTTACAGGTGAAGGAGAAACATCCCTGAAAGCTTTGGAGGAGAAGCAAAGTGGAAGAGGACAAAGCTAGGATCAACCGTCGTGAATCGAGTGAGTTTATATTATCTTCTTGTTTCCTTTCTGTACTCTAAAGTTGATTGCCTGCAAATTTTATGAGTATGTTGGTAACCCCAAACCTTCGGTTATAAGGTGTTTATTCCTATACAACAGAACTAGTGACTCCGTTGGGGAGCCCATACTGTTGTATGTTATTTCTGTCACCCTTGACCAGTGTTTGCCTTGAAGTTTATGTGTGGTATTTTGTCCTGCTTCATGCTTACCATAGTAAGGCCTTGTGGATTTTCCTTCTTTTTTAGAAAAAAATTGTACCTGTACGTGGGTTGCTCTCATACACAGTCGTGTACAGAGGCCTGTATACACGGGTTTCTCTCTTGGACAGTCGCGTACAGTACGCGAGTTGCCCTTATACACAGTCTCATACAAGCCTAGAAATAGGGATTTTTGGACTAGGGTTTGCTTGTCCCTGTCCTTTTGTAATTCTTGTTTGTTAGTTGGCCCTCTTTATAAACACTATGTAGTCAGTTTGATGGCCTTGGTGGCCACACCTTGTGCTTTCTTGTAAATCCCTTGGGTTTCTTTTGTTTGGATTGTTTTTTATTTGCATTTTGAAGTAGGTTGACCTGTTTGGGTTATAGGTTGAAGTGTTTTGTCCGAATCAGTGATCAGGGTTTTGGGCAATGTTTTTCCAGTCTATATTTTGATAGTGGTTGGTTTGTCACTTACCTTTGCAAGTTTGCAGTGATTTCTTGTCATTGAACCCACCCAAGCTAGGGTTCCCGGTCTTCCCTTGTTGGTTGATTCTTGGTATTATTGACCTGTTTACTTCAGTTTGCTTATTTTATACAGTTGATTTGATCCAAGTATACTCAAGTTTTAGTGCATTTTAGGTGCATAGTAGTGTTTGAGCATTTTAAAAAAGTGGAAAGAAAAACAGTTTCAAGCTTTTACATTTGCTTTTGCATAAGTAGTTTTCATTTCAGTTTTAAAATATAATCTCAAAAACTGCAAAAACATAGTCTTAGTTTCTCTTTATCATTTGCATTTGTTCATCAATCTATATTTACAAAAAGAAAAAGAAGTTTTCTTTAATAGTGGCAATTTGCTTTGAAAAAAAAATACACCTTTACTTTTTTATTTCTTATCGAGTCAAAAACACCATAGTTCATCACTCCATTTCCTTCTGAGTAAGAAAAAGCCCTTTAAAATGAACGCAATAATTAAAATTTACTAGAAATTTTTATGTTTAGGGGCCTTTCACCTACTAGCTTAGGCTAGACTTGTGGGATAGCAAGTGTAAACTTCCCATAAGTTTTAAAATTCAGACTTAGTGGACCATTCTTTAGGTAAATCCTTGTCTTTATCAATTGTATCTAGGAAGCTCCTCTCAAAAGGGAGTCAAGCACGAGGCCGCGTGGAGGCATTGGACTGAGGAGATAACCCTTCGATTCCTTTTCAAAACGTAAATCAAGACTTTTATGCATCTGGGGATTCTGTCCTAGACAGAGTTTCGGGCTCAGCTACCCTACCCATGTGTATTATTCAGGCTTGCAACTGTCCCCCTAGACTGTTGGTATAGCTAAGGTAGCCTTTAGTCTCTTGACATTTAGGGTTTATACCTAGGTAAACTGGAAGGCCATTTCTGGTTCACCTTGGATGGGCTTGGAAGGTAACCTTTGTTGTAAGTGTGGGAGGGCAGTGGGTGATTCCTCCGCTTGTGCCTAAGAACCACTTCAAGGACGCCAAGTAATCATTCTTCATCTTTCTTCGGGAAAGCATATCTTTTACCCTTGTTGACTGTTTGAGGCTTTAGGAATTTTTTAGTGTGTGCTCTGTGGTTTTTCCTGTGTTTAGTTAGCCTTAGGGTTTGATTTGTTAAATTTTTAATCGTGGAGGACCAACCCATGAGAATGTCAAGAAGGTTGCAAAACATTTCTCCTCTCATCACATTGGATCCTCCTCCTCCACCCCAAAGGCGGAGATTGGACACGGACGGTTCTAGGTGAACCATCACTTATGGATAGCAATCTTAATCTTGATACAGTTGAGATAGAAGACTTGCAGACTGACAAGATTGCAAGGAATTTTAACACACCCTTGATGGATTTAAATGATCCTGTGATCATTCACGTTAGACCTTTTGATTCACCTATTTTAGGTGTCCGTGTGTGTAGGATTATATCTTCTACGAGAGAAAGTTCTTTTGTGTTCACCTCAGCCGTTCCGGCTGAAGGGGTACTACCTCCCCCGGTAAGTACCCCTATATCTAGTATACCTTCTACACCTTTGACTCCAGTGAGCCGGGTGTTCCAACCACCGGTTCACTCAAACTTAGCAGGTACTTCTGGTGATATGGTTACTGGGATTCCTAGTATACCTACTGTTCCTTCTTCCTTCACATACACTACCCAGAGTGGTCCAATAGGATCCTCGACTTTCGTCTAAGGATTTCCTTGGAATGGGGGGAACATTCCTCAATCCACTCCATACATAGGCCCATCACCTTCTTATGTGGGAGTATAGTTTGGAAACAATACCTCTTATGGGAAAAGTTTTCAAACTCCAATTTCGGCCCCATTTATGAGCTCTCCCTTTTCGTTATTTAGTGGAGGGATACCGTCTCCTGTTTTTCAGACCCCAGTTTCGATTGGGACGACCCAAACTTCTTATACTGTATCTCCCACTCACAACCCTATGGATTACGGATGGAACCCGTTTCAGAGTAATCTACCCACTTCACAACTGGTGGCAAGGGGAAATCCCACCTTTACCTATGGGAATTCGGGCGCAGGTCCCTCTAATTCCCAGACTGGCACTTTTAGCGCCCCGGTTCGACCCAAGCTTCCATTCCTGGAAATGTTAAACTTGCCATATTTGTCTAAGTTGATGAATGACCCAGTGAGGCATGACCCCTCATGGCCACCTGTCCCCACCAAATTGCCATTGGACATCCCTAAATTCGAGGGCAAAGTTGGTGAAGATCTTGGGGCTCATGCCACCACATTTCATTTATGGTGTTCTTCAAATTCACTGAATGAAGATTCAGTCAGGTTGAGGTTGTTCCAGAGAACCGTAACAAATACCGCAGAAAAATGGTATAGTGAGTTACCTTCTACTGCTTTCAGTAGTTTTTGGGATTTGGCTAGTGCATTTCTTAGCCACTTTCAGCTTCCGGTCCAATATGATTTCGAAACAGACTTGTTATCTACCTTTAGGCAAAACAAGGCTACCCACATGTTGGATCATTTCCAAGAGTGGAGGAGGAAAAACAACCTTATAAAAGCCACCATCCCTCCTGAGTTCTTACTAGAGTGGTTCCTTAAATCCCTATTTCCCTACATACCTAAGAACGTATCCACCTCAGGAGTGACGAATGAAGAAGAATCCATTCTCAGGCCCCAGCAATTGGATTTGATTTATTCACAATCTGGGATCTTGTATGAGATTATCCCTGAGGCACCGAGGCCTACCCACGATGCAGAGAAGCCTAAGCCTGGACCCCATGCCGATGCTGTGGTTGGCTTTGTAAACTCTCCCACCGTAGATTCTTTGGCTAAGCAACTTCATCAGTTATCCGTCAAGCAGTCTACGACGGAGGCAACAAAGGCTGCCCCCTCCCCCTAGAGTGAAATTTTTTTTGCATAGACCTCTCAGAAGGGCATTCAGCAACCCGGTGGGAAGAAAAAGAGAGGAAAGAAAGGAGAGGGAAACCAAAACAAGCAGAAGCCCGCGAATAGTGCTGATGGGAGCAAGAAAGAAAAAAAGAAGGTTAAGTTCCCATGTAAGTTGTGCCATGAGGATCACCTTAATCACCTTTTTCCCCTTATGGAACAAGCCCAGAAGCTGCTTAAAGCTCAACAACCGGTTGTCTTGAAGGATCCTTTTCCCCAAGGACAGAACTCTGCTTCAGCTTCTAATGTAGCGGGGGGCACTCAAAATGCCCCTGACCCAAACTATATCAACATGGTTCGATCTTCGACTTTGTTATATATGAGGAATAAAATTTATGAGAAAGAGACTTCTGAGAAGGGTAAATCTATAGGTGAAACCTCTAACCCTCTCATGATAGAAAAGCCTACTGAAACTATGTCGAAGATACCGACAGGTGTCTTCAAGAAGACCTTGCATAACCCTAACGATAGGGCTACTTAAAACTACTCTGTGGTTGAATATCTAGCCCAAACCCCGTGTGCAATGTCAGCTTTAGAGGTGTTACAGAGTTGTTCCACCTATCGGGATGCCCTCTTAGCAGCTTTAGACAGCATGGAATCATCAAGTCTCATGGCGAAATTTCATTTGTATGATGTTAAAATTCGCCTTCCTTACCATGTAGCCTTATCAATACATGTCATACATGGTGGAAAGACCATTGGAAGGGCAGTTGTTGATGAGGGTGCTTATACATGCGTTATGTCCTTGACCTTTTGGAAAGCTCTCGGTTCCCCAGAGCTGGTCCCGTCAAACACTCTACTTACTGCTTTCGATGGAAGGTCCTTCTGTCCGCATGGTATCCTGTCAGCTTTTGAAATTAAGCTAGCAGGGAAAGCAGTGTCTGTTGAAGTGGAAGTGATTGATGCACCTTTGGACTATAATTTACTTCTAGGAAGAAACTGGACTTATGCGATGTCTGCTATTACGTCGGTCGTCTTTCGTGTAGTGGTTTTTCCACATGAGGGAAACTTGGTTACTATTGACCAACTTGATTTTACTTGAAAATTCCATTTAGATTCTAATGAGTCCATTGTGCCATTGGTTGATCAGGTCAAACCTGTTGCACAGAGCTTGGGGGCTAGAATGTACACATCACTGATGGGAACATTTGATCTTCCAGCCCCGGTTAACTATATTGGTTCTACTAGTGTGGGGAAGTCCATAGCCATGGTTGTTGATAAGACTGATCCTTGGGTTCTCCCTTCTCCCCACAAACCAGAGGTGCCCTTATCGGCAATGGAAGTAGAGTACCAAGCTATCACTCAAACCACTGTTCACCCCATTCTAGATCCTCTCACAATCTCGGAGGATCTGGAAGAAGTCTATTTGCCTGCATGGGCAGAAAACTCTTTGCACTCCACGGACTGTTTAGATATGGTTTTACCTTCTGATGAAGCCATATTGGAAGCCATGAGTGGACGTGGTAAGATCTGTGAGGATCTTCACCATCGATCCTATTTTCTTCCAGAACTAAGCAGAATAGAAAATCAAGAGTTTCATTTGAGACTGTCAGAAGATGTTGATGCACCCATTAATCCCTTACCCAGGGAAGGAATGTTTGCCAAGGGGAATATGGAAAATATTTCTGCTACTATACCTATTAACATCTCTGTAAATCCTGATGTCGTGGAAAATGTATACATAGGTGCAATCTGCTCTCCTAAAGAGATTTCTATCTATACTGCCTTGTTTAAGGAATTACGCGATGTCTTTGCCTGGTCATATGAGGAGATGCCATGCATTGATCCATCGATTGTTGAACACGAAATCCAAACATATCTTGATGCCAAACCTGTTTGACAAAAGTTAAGACCTGTTATCCCGCGCAAAGCGGCATCTATGAAGGATGAAGTTGAAAAACTATTGAAGGCTTGTTTTATTTATCCCATAGCTTTGATAGAATGGGTATCCAACCCTATTCGTGTTGATAAGAAGCAAGGGACTATCTGGGTTTGTGCTGACTTCAGAGATTTGAATAAAGCCTGTCCTAAGGACAACTATCCCATGCCATTTATAGACCATATTATAGATGCTTGTGCAGGAAGTGAAGTGTTCTTGTTTATGGATGGTTTCTCCGGATACAATCAAATTCAAATAAAACCAAAAGAAAAACATAAAACTGCTTTCATGTGTCCCTGGGGTACCTTCGCGTATAAGAAAATGCCCTTTGGATTGAAAAATGTTGGGGAAACCTTTCAACGAGCTATGAACTTTTCATTCCATGATATTAAAGCCTTTGTCGAACCTTACCTTGATGATCTGCATGCACATTCTCGTAAGAGGATTCAACATCCAGATCACTTACGGTTGATATTTGAGAGATGTAGATATTATAAAATTTTCTTGAATCCCCACAAGTGTGTATTCTGTGTTGAATCAGGAAGATTGCTTGGGTTCATTGTCTCTATTAGAGGCATCCAGGTGGATCCATTAAAAGTAGAGGCCATTGTAAGCTCGTAGAGCATGTCGTTTACTATATTAGCCGTGCTTTGGCTAGACCTGAGCTCAGGTACTCCCATGTTGAGAAATTAGCCTTAGCAGCTGTCTATGCTGTTCAGAGGTTACGTCACTACATTTTACTTAGGACCACAACAGTATTGGCAAATGTGAATCCGTTTCAATATGTTTTGTCCTGAAGGATTGTTGGGGGAAAATTCAACAAATGGATAGTCATTCTCCAAGAGTTTGACTTGGATTTTCAGTTCTCTAAGTCTAAGAAATCCTTAGTTTTTGCTAAGCTTGTAGCAGGTTTTCCTACTAAAGAAGATGTAGCCGTTGAAGATGACTCAATCCCAGATGAGAACATCTTCTTGATATCCACCTCTGATCCTTGGTATGGGGATATTCTTATATATCTCCAGAATTTGAAGTATCCTGTAGCTTCCTCACAAGAGGAACGACGTAAATTACACCTTCATGATAAGAACTACCTCATCATAGGGGATACATTATATCGAAGAGGGGTAGATTCCATTTTGCGTTGATGCCTTACATATGAGGAAGTAGAGATTGTCCTGAATGATTCCCATAGTGGAGCGTGTGGGGGTGATTTATCTGGGTTAGCAATGGCCCAGAAGATACTATGTGCCGGTTATTTCTAGCCCACAATCTTCAAAGATTGTGTGGAAGCAGTGAAGCGCTGTCATCCTTGTCAGCTTTACACTAGGAAAATGCGGTCACATCCCACTCCGTTGTTTCCCATTGTCTCGGTAGGCCCCTTCATGAAATGGGGGATTGATTACATGACATGTAACTTAGCCTTGGCTGGGGGGCATAAATATATCATTGTCGTTGTTGACTATTTTACGAAATGGGAAGAGGTAATGCCTACTTTTAAAGATGACAAGGAAACAACAGCTTTCTTCGTATTCAATCAGATTATAGCACGGTTTGGTATACCCAAAGTGATTGTCATTGACCATGGCAGTCATTTTCAAAATAGCATGATGACAGAACTGACCACTATGCTCGGATTTAGAAAAGAACATTCATCTTCGTACTATCCACAAGCAAACGGTCAGGTTGAGGCTGAAAACAAGACTTTAAAGACTATCCTTAAACATACAATTGATGTAGCCCGTTCTAACTGGCACATCATGCTATATCCTGCCCTTTGGGCCTACCGAACTAATGTAAAAACTGCTACAGGTTTCTCCCCCTTCCAACTCATCCATGGAGTGGAAGCAGTTACCTCGATTGAGTGTGAAATCCCATCTCAAAAAATAGTTATTCATGTGTTACTTGATACGACAGAGCTTGAGGAACATATGGTACATTTAGAACACCTTGATGAACAGTGTAGAGATGCACTGACTACTAATTAAGCTCATAAGAATAGGGTCAAAACTCAATATGATAAAATGGTCAAACCTCGGGTTTTCTCTGAGGGGGAACTTGTCTTGCTTTGGGACCAAGACAAAGAACCCCTGGGGGTAGGAAAATTCAAGGCCATGTGGTTAGGACCTTATGTCATGTCGAAATTCTTGAAGAAGGGCGCATATGAGTTAATTGATTTTGATGGGAACAAGCTACCTGAGCATAGAAATGGGCTCTACCTGAAGAAGTACTATGCCTAGGCTTAGCACTTTTTCTTTTATTTTTATTCTATGTATTTTTATGTACATTAGTTTGTCAGTTTTGTTTTTTATACCATCTATTGGTTGTTGTAGATGTCTTCTGAAAGGTATATAGGTTTTACCAAGGCCACCAGCTGCCACACTTGTAATTTAGCTTCAGGAACATGGGTTATTTACTCTCCCTCGGGACAGCTACTTGCCACTGGAGGCGCTTGTTTAGGTCCTGCTTCTAATAATGTTGCTGAATATAGGGCTGTAATTGAGCTTCTATGGGATGCTTTGTCACGTGGTATCACCCAGCTCGAAGTCCGTCTGGACTCTCAACTGGTGGTTTCCCAGCTCAATCGAGCTTCTTAGGTGCGAAACCCTATTCTATTACATCAGTTCATGCAAATTCGGTTATTGTAAAGAAATTTTGAAGTTATTATATTCAATCACATTCCAAGAAATCAGAATTCATTGACTGATGCATATGCTAATTACATTTTAGATTGGCATCTAACACACATTTCATAAAAATATACAGCATGCTCATAAAAAACACTTGTAAATAAACCGACAAATATATATATATATATATATATATGTAAAATATTTGTCCATAGATAGGTCGATTCTGATCCTCAGATCCCGTCATAACTGTATAATATACAAAAATATACAAAAATGTGGATTGCAGTCCATCAAAATGTCTTAGATCTAAGCAGGACCACCCTGGTCACTTGGACCACCTTGGTCCCCATGGTCTCTCTGTACTCTGGCTTCCTCAGCCTCTTCAGCTTTGGAAGCCTCCACAGTATCTATGTATAAAAGAACCACTCTGGCCACTTGCCTCAAAAGGCATAACCAGACAGGTGGAACTCCAACCACAAACTCCTGCATGACGGTCGAGATATGCTATATCTGTAAAGTGGGAACTCTTTGGGTAATCCTAGTCAACTTCCCCTCTAGAACCCTAATAAGCCCTAGTTCTTCTCCTACGACAGGACAAACAAACATATGTGGATGCCCCTCAGGCCAGACCGATCCAATATCTGCATTTTGACATGTTTATAGGATTAAGACTTGTACACATATGTATATATCTATCATTTTAAAATTCATAAAAATTTTAAAAATGTTAAAAATGAAAAAAAAAATATACCTAGCTCTCCCCATGCTCCACCTAGAGGGAGGACAAGGTCTAGATCACCTCGAAAATCCATGCTGGCATACGAAAACTGCTCTAGTGCCGGTAGCTATCGCTCCCACCAGATATAGAAGTCATCAACGTACACACTCTGCATTGTGTATCCTCCTCCTTGACGGAGGAAGATGTCTCCTCATCTGCTCATCCTTGGCTGACGTGGAGATTGGACTGGCAGGGGTATGGAGGGGCTCAACCCTGGTACTCTCTCTCGAAGAAGGCAACCAATATGCTAGAATACCCAAAGTTCTTTCGCCTTCCTCTCTTGCAATCAGAGAGTTGTCTTTTCATAATGGGGACAACTCCTGAACACCAATCATATAGGGAACCATGCATACAATCCACCACCAAGCTCATTTGGTTCTGTGTAGCTAAATGTAATGAAGAGGATATTACAATCCTCACGATGGTGCTCGTAAGTAGCTGTAGTGTGAAATCATGGATATGTGCAATAGGGACACAACTCCCTCTCTTCTGGGTACCTGGTGTGCAAAACACATCAATGTAGTTCTGGACACTTAAAGGCTCACCGCCCCTGTCGGTGCCCTCTAAGTTGACCATTTCTCCTCGTCATGACAGACCGGTAATGAAATATATGTCCTCGGAAGTAATTTACAAATTCTCACCTTGTAGGTCAAACATCCCTAAATCATGATCCCAGTAGTTTATCATCAACTCCAATAGATGGACATTGGCCCGCATGGGTGATGTGCAAAATAACTTTAATAACCCACTCGTTCGTAAAGCATGTACGGTGGGCACACTTTGGAGTGCTTCTCGGTCCATAGTTTCATGTTCCCGTTCCCTCCATTCCAACACCATCTTCACACCTAGCAAAACAAGTATTATGATTTATCAATTTCATATAAAATTTCAAAATTTTTTCCTTCAATTAGCCTTTTATCCTTCACGCAATACACGTGACTTTCTATTTAGACATGTCACGTACTGTACGTGACTGTCTCTAAAAGCAACCCGTGTACAGAACGCATGTACGTGAGTGTTTACATAGTGAACCCAAGTACGCAACGTGACATACTTTAGGATGCTTTAACAACGAAATTGGGACTCAAAATTGAAAATTGTTAGGATCAAATTGAAGAGCTCAGGGTGTAGGCTTACCTGCAACTTGAGGAATTTGATTTCGTCCACTAGATTGTCCACACCGACCGAATGAAGGTAGAGGTAAAAACTTGCTTCTTATGGCTAAAATTCAAAATGGTTAGTTTTGTTTTGATTTTGAAATATCTATAGAAATTTTATTTCTCAAAGTGGGTTTTTTCCTATAGTTTGAAATCTATTCAACTAATACCATATCTCTTTTTCCCTTGAAAAATGTTTTTCATCATTATAAAATGTTTTTTGCTCCCATAGGGTGGTTTTGACATTTCCAATGCATTTTTTGCATCTATACTTAATCCACATTAACCTTAGCAATCAAAATTTTTCCATGGACTGGTATTTTACCATTAGTTCCCTGTTTTTACCATTGTTCTTCCGTGGATAGGACCCTTTTTTCATGAGTATCATCCTTTAAAACCTATGTAGTCTTTTGATACTCATGCCGCAATTGTTTCAGGTACAAGGGTATCCTTTTAGCTATTTTTCACGCCAAATATAGCTTCTTTTTTAATCTCTTTTTACAAGCTATCCATTTATAGGACTCCCCACCCTTATGGAGTTTCTTTAGGCCCAGGTCTGACTCCTTCAAAATAGACTTGACTACCAAGTTAACTTGTCCGTTCAAGCTCATTAAGAATATGTAAATGGGCATCTGCATTGGTGGTAGGTTATCTCTTTCTCGGACCATGCGGAATAATACGAAAAAGGATCCCTCTCTTTTCTATTTCAATTGAGAAGAGTATTCTCAGGCATAGGTTTATCACTTTTCTGGACCTGAGGGACTAAATTTATGGAAAAGGAACTCCCGGTATGAGCTTAGTTTTCCCTTTTTCGTGCTCTGGACCAAAACATGAAAAAAATTCTGAGTGTACATTGTGTCTTTTTCATGCTCATTAAAAATTTAAGAACAAAGCAACGAGTTTATTGTTGTAAGCCCCATTTCTCATAATCATTTGGATCTTTCTGAGTGATCTTGCTTTCCTTCACACTCATAAAACTCAAGCTATTCATGCTGTTCTAGAAGGAGCCTTGGGTAGGTGGTTATTTAACCTTTTTCGGACCTCCCTGACTAAGTACAAAAAAGGTTCACCTTTTCTTCTACAGAAGTTAAGAGAGTTCTTCTATGGTATGTTTTATACTTTTTCGGCCTTAGGAAACTAAATTGGATGAAAAAGGACCCCCCTGGAGTCTTCTTTGGAGTTTTCAGACTCTCTGAATGTGAAAACACCAACTGAGCATGTACTAGTTTGGGCTCATTAAATCCATGAATCAATGACACTATCAAGCATTATTTTCCCTTCTCTTCAAGCTTGTTAAAAAATGGAGGGATCCGAGTTGACTTTCCTGGACTCGTTAAAATTTAACAGGGAAGGTAACGAAGAAGTTTTTTCTTGTTTTCAGTAGTGGCAGCATGTCATCCTTCAACATAGCACTCTCTTTTTTTTTCGATACCCATGTATTAGTGTTCATTTTCAGTTCAGCTATTACTTTGAGTTTACTACTCCTCCTCTTGTTCGTTATACCTAGGGAATCTGATCATGTCTTCTACATGACAGATAAGTCTAGTTGTTCTATCTATGAGTTAAAAGCTACCTTGGTTCATCTCTGTGTCGTGCTCATTGTTCAAGGACTCACCCCAATGTTTGATCTTTATCCTGATCCCATCATTGTTATATCTGTTATCTATTATGTCTCCCTTCTTTCACCTTGTTCCTAGTCACTCTTGTGATCCATTGGAGGATCTATTGCCTTCCTTATCACAGCATGGTTCTGTTTCAGTACTTCCTGATGATGAAGACCTAGATTTTTGATGATCATACCTCAAGATTCACTTTCATCATTGGTGAATTCCTTTGCTTCAGTTGTCGATTATCACCTATTGATTGACAAACTGTTGAATCCTTTCCATGTTCGACTTCAGCCTACATTTATTCACATGGCTTGGATTGTACTGGTTCTTTGGGATTGTTTATGAAGACCTTAGTTCCTCACTTATGGACTAAGTTGTGAAATATTATGTTCCATTTATGTACACAGCTTCCAGATCTTTGAAGACTCATCATTATTGTATATTGTGGCTTCGATCCACCTTTGTAATATACATGGTCTTGTACCTGTATCATATGATGTACTCAAATATTGTAAAGGAGCTATTGTTCCAGTATATTGAACATACCATCCTCATATATGACTTTGTATATGACATTATTATGTATTTGTTTCAGGTACTACCTCTGCTCCATTAGATTTCTGAGTTCTCCAAAGATAAAGATTATAATGTATTTCAGCCATCACTTGCCTCTGACCTCACACATTAGGGGGAATCTGTTATCCACTCAAATGGCACTTCTCTGTCCGAGTGCCGACATTTCCCATGTTGGCACACAAAAGGACATTTATGGATTGAAGGTTGCCTAAAACACTATAGATGGGCATGTTATGAAATACATTCATTATCCATATAGCTTACCATTTTTACCTTTGAATATGTCAATTGTTGTACGCGCCTTTGCCTATATGTAACCCGCATACATACACGACTTTTCCTACAGCATGTCACGTACTATATGCGATTATTTGTATTTGCAACTTGTGTACATATCTATACGCAGGCTTCCCTTAGAGAAACTCACGTGTCATACTTGGGTTGCCAGTATCAATACCCGTGTAGGCTTTCCTTTGACATTAAAAATAACAAATCGTGATTATTTGAGATTTGTTAAGCCCTTAACTATAACCATCTTCACTGTCTCAACCTCCTCAACCCTCGAAACTGCCTTATTTCACTAAGTATAAATAAAGGCCTTGGGGAGGGTATTAAGGAATGATACTTGGAGAGCAAATTTATGCTAGTGGTGTCTATTCAGAAGTCTTTGGAGTAGCGGAACTCAGAATCCTTTGGTTGCAGAGGAGTCCTTGTCTCAGGCGTTGGGTTGTAATCTTAACTCATTCACTATTGTTAATAAAGAGAATCCTTCTTCCAAATGTGTTTGAATGTCTTTCATGTAACATGGTTTGATGAATATTTATGATTAATAACTCTATATTTTGTTTATCTAACCTACCCTATATACATGTATAAGCTTGCACTTGGAGGATTTTCTCTTTACAGGTGAAGAAGAAACATCACTGAAAGCTTTGGAGGAGAAGCAGAGTGGAAGAGGACAAAGCTAGGATCAACCATCATGAATCGAGTGAGTTTATCTTATCTTCTTGTTTCCTTTCTGTACTCTAAAGGTGATTGCCTACAAGTTTTATGATTATGTTGGTAACCCTAGACCTTCAGTTATAAGGTGTTTATTCCTGTACAACAGTCATGTTGTTATAGGTAGGTAAAAGAAAGGAAAATTAACACATGCATGGAAGGATTCGGATATATATATATAGAAATAGTGCTCAAATATGCAAATTCATTATTTACCATGTAATGAAGAAATAAGGGAAGGATCATAGGGAAAAATAGTCATCCTTTCCTTGTTTTAAAGATATCTTTCCACCTAAAAAAAAAATTTGAGCTTACCGTCGAATTTGTAGGAATCTACTGCTATGGGTCCCATTACTAGGATAAACAGATCCTAGTTATTGATTGAATTCAGATTATCGGATCCAAGTCCATCTTATAGTGATACTTTAATGACATCATAAACAATAGGCCTAAACATATTTTATTGTTAACACATGTGCCTAGAGGTTCATTAACCAAATCTCTTTTACCTGATATTGCCCCACTTCCAGCAAGCCTGTTCAGTACCTCGACGGGTTTATCTTGGTACCATGCAAGCATAGGCCCGTTGCCAGTGAGCCTGTTCAGTACCCCGATAGGTTTACTTGCATTTATCTAATTTCCTTATTTCTAGATTGTTACTTACCATTGACCTACTACCAGCAGGCCTGTTCAGTACCTCAGCAGGTTTGCCTTGTATAAAGATAGGAAGTCGATTGGCACTAGAGTGTGCTAAGCCCTGCTAAGCACATGAGTAAAAATTTTCATAAAATGGCCTTAATCATAGATCATGTCAAAAGAGAATAACTCAAAGGTGTTCTTGGGCCTTTTAGTCCATTTTATTTATAAAAGATTACGTTCCCCATAAGCAGAAATTCCACTTATCCTACAATGTTCTCAAAAATATTTTAAGGGTCAAGTTTTGATAACAAGTGTAGATGTACTAGTAATCTCTAGGTATTAAAAATCTTAAATAACATGATAATTGAAATAATTATTTTGAGCATTTGCTTAAAGTAATCAAGAATGTACATATCTGAATCAAACCATCATATATAAGAGATAACAAAATCATTAAAATAAATGGTTTGAGAATCAAATTTCAGAATCACAACTAGTATTTTTAAAGCACTTTTCTTTTTCAGATACTATCTTATAGAAAATACCCACCTATAATTAAATTTTCAAAACCATTTATTAGATGATTGGTTTTATTTTAAAAACATAGCAGAAGAGTCTCCTAGAATTAGACATGACTCTTGTTTATTCGAAAAACATATCAACATATATATACAAATGATGACAACCCAAGGTAACTTTTAAGGATCAGGTAAAGGAGGAAGAGTGTTTAGGGAGGGAGGATTAGCTTCTATTTTAGCAAGGTTCACCCTGGTCCCTTGAGGAAAAAGATGATGTCCTGTACAAATATGACATGTGGAAATTTTGAATGGAAATTCTTGTGGGAGATGTTTAGCTTTACATTTTGAACAGAAGATGGTCCTTGCTGCTAACTCTTCTTTCTTTTTCTTTGTGTAAGTTGTGTTGTTGAAAGGAGGATTTTTCTGAGGTGAGACTGAGGTGTCCCAGTATTATTTTTCAGGGGAGATATTCCTCCCATTGGCCATGCTCCTATTGGACCCTATAGGAGAAGTAGACTCTACTTTGGATGTTTCAATTTGTGAAATTATAGAGTTGTCGAGGAGTTCTTTTACTTGGACAGGGTCAACTAAGTCAAAACAATTCTGGTCTCCTACTAGACAAGAAGTTGTATTGAGATACTTAGAGGTTTTTATTAATTGACCCCTAAAAAAAATTTCAAGAATGAGATCCTCAAATTTTTCTGTCAAAGTATCATCCATGACTTCCCTGATAAGACCTCTTAAGAGAGTCTCCTTAGGTTTCCAGGCATATGACTTCCTATAGGTGTCTTTTGGTATATTTCCACTAAGTAAATAATGAGGGGAGTTATGTCCCCATAATAGTTAATTTAAAATTTAAATGAAATTTTACTATCTACTCTAAACACACTTAAGAGGAATAAATCAAGCTTTACGTAAAGAAAACTCACTTATGCGAAAAAAAAGAACAACAAGGATTTGGGGCGACCCACTAAAGTGGATGCATCAGGCTGTCACACTATGGAAATTACGTAGTGAATTCATCTTTCCATCTTATCGTTTCCCCTCCCCCTTGCTGTGTAATGTAAATTCAACCTATCTATCCTTATCTACCTAGACTGTTTTCATGGGGGTGCCTATTATAACAGAATGCACAGGTTCTTACCTCTCGTCTTATTGCTCCCTCGCCACCAACCTATTACTAAAAAAGAATCCTACCTATTATACCTTACAAAACAACTCCCTGGCAACGGCTCCAAAATGTTTGGGCAAAATATTGTCTTGAATAGTTTACCTAATATTTAATTATCGACCAGGGTTTGTAAGCTTGGAGTTGCTAAAAAATATATGCGAAGGCAGAAGGATTCCTAAGGTGTTGTGGCAATATTTTAAGAAACACGAATCAAAAGATATTTCAAAATAAGAAACAAAGTCAGGCTCCTAAGAATTCAACAGTTAAGAAGATTAAGCTAGGATAGAGGACTAGACTAGTGTAGTATCTAGTTATACTACTCTACTTTATACATACTTATTAGAAGGATCCATATAAAAACAAGATAACCTTATAATAATAAACTATCCCTTAAGATCTAATCCACTACTTTAAACAAATTGTAAAGCTAACTATACAAAGGAGGATTTACAAAATTACATCAACTAGGATATATAACTAAGGATATACATGAGGGGGGGTAGGTGCGGGGGGGATCTTATTGGATCCCGGAGGACAAACTGAAAAAACATTTTCTTGGGGTCTGGGCCTCAAGACAAACAATGAAGCTGAGTGGATGGATCTATTGCAGGGTTTAGGACTTTTGGACACTACAAAACCCTCCAGGATAGCGATATTTGGCGACTCAAGGCAAGTCATATACAAACTGATCAATGGCTACTCTGCAGGTTCCATCAAGTGTAGAAGGCTATATGACACAATCACTCCTCTCCTTTTGGACAATTATGAGTTTTATCACATACTTCAAAAAAATAATGCCTACGTAGATCCCTTGGTCAACATTGGGGCCTCCTTTCCTCAAGGTCACTTTTGCCTCAATGGCTTAGGCATAAGCATCAAACCTATACCCCAATGTTTCTAAGGCTTCATCCCCCACTTCTAACCCCCCCCTTCTCAATTCTCATTGGAAAAATGGTCATATACTATGGTTTATTTCATGCACCTTGCCTAGACGATGCGTGGTCTCCACTCACCTCCAGCTCCTTCTCTATCCTGCCTGCCTTAATGAACCATCCCCTCTGGAGTAATGGTTCAATCAGATTGCACGCTCTAGGTCTCATCACTCTATGCGCAATGAATTCTTCCCAAAGTTTCCTTCCCTCCCTCACTCCTTATGTTAGCCCAAACCTTTCTCATTTTTCTGCAATCTCTCCAGAAAAACACTATTTGTTGTAATCTCAAAAGTTGACGAAGGCTATGCTCAGGGGATCCCTTGGGATTCCTTGATTCTGATCAGGGCCTTCATTAAGGAAAGGCTAGCTCTTGCTACATTCTTGAATTTCATCTACTCTTCACGAGTTGTTGGTCCTTTGTGGCGTTCAATATCAGGCTCTGCATCTAGCACTCTCACAGACGGGCACTTTCTCCTTGGAGGTAACACTTTGATTTTTGGGTGCAATTGTTTTGGGTGGAAGGAAGGAGCGTTTGGAACTCTCTCTTGTCATAGCAAGAAGAATTGTGACATTATTTAGTAGGAAATAACTACTCTCATCTCAGCTTTCGGTAATCTGTCTTCCATTCTTAGTTTTATATGTTTTGGGTAGGCTCATGAGCTTTCGGGTTCTTATAGGGATTTACTCAGCAGTTTTTCTAGCCTTAATCTCGCTAACCTCAATTCTAGCCATGAAAGAATGGAGTGTGCAGGTGAAAACGCAGGTCTTACATACCTAAAGGAAAATCTAAGGCGTCTTTATGAAATCATGGCTATTGGAATCGACATGGACAGTAGAGAGACAACTAAAGAAATTAAAAATCTGGTTGATCTGGTTGGTTACACATCCTATCAGATTAGCAACCATGATGCCAGGATTGATGATACTGAGATGAATTTAAAGTAAATCATGGGGAAATGCGATTGCATTCAGGATTACCTCTAGTGTTTGGTTAAAATGAATCAAGGAAGTCAAGCAAATGAAAACCCTCCAGGGGTTGCACAGCACATGGAGGAGGAATCGGTCACTCAGCCCCTGGGACATCCAAGCAACCCTTAATGAGTTTGATAATCATTTGATGTTTTTTTTTACTTCTTAATCAGCATTTTATTCAGGTATATACTACCTCTGTCTTTAACAACTATGTAAGAATTATGTTCGGCATATTAAGGTCAATTCTTTGGCCTAGTCTTGCCTCATCTATTTCAAACTACCAAGAACTTCTCAGTTGCAGTTTTTTGTAATGTATGGTTGTGCATAGCTTGTTTAATACCAAACCTTTTTATAGTTTTTGTTCAAAAAAACTAAGGATATACATGGCAACTCAGACTAATTCCACTCTCCTAGGTTATTTTGGGGATAAGCATTTACCATGACTAGGACAGGGGTAGAAGGAGAGTCAAAATGGCTTTCAAATGAGGTATAGAAACTAAAAGGAATCAAGTCTAACTTTACCTCTACGAAAATATGTAAACTAACAAATGTACAGACGCAAGTAATGGTAAACATGGTTCTTTATGTCATGGACACTTAACAAAAGGCAAAATAGAAATGCAGAGGAGAGAACCTAACTTATAAACAATCAAAAAACCTAATGAGCATGATCTTAATGCTTATTTAGTAACCATCTAACTAAAAAGAACAACTTCTATTTATAACCTATCAACATATCTACCAAATTATTAATATAACTAACCCTGAATCACATATAAAGAAATGAAATCAATTCAAGCTAATATTACAAAACATAATTATATGGTAAAAAGAAATAAAAACTTAATAACTACTCTAGATAATTTGATCACACACTCTTAAAAGGAAATATAATCACTGTCTAACTATTCTAATCAAAACATACTCAAGGAACTACAGAAAACAGACTTAAACTATGTAAAATATGCCAAGTACTGGATGAAAGACTGGACAACAGGTTGAAATGGAAGTCTATATAATAAACCAAAAAAATTGTCTGTATCACAGTCTGTATACAAAAACACTTAAAACTTTGAAAAACATGATTAATCTAGATGATCTCAGGCTAGCTGACTCATGCATGTAATAACTAGAATGTAAATACGGGAATTTGAACGTATTTAACAACTACATTTACTCTACAAGATAATTCAAATACAACTCATAATTTGAAAACATCACTACCTATTGCAATTCGAAAAGAAATTGGAAATTAAATAAATTCAGAACATACTAAGAATTAGCAGAATTGAAACTAATTATGATTAAATTCTACAGTATTGAAGCAATTTACTCTATTAACATTAAATCAAACAATGAACTAGAAATGCATCAAAAGGAATTACAAAAACTAATTATGATTAAATTCTACAGTATTGAAGCAGTTTACTCTATTAATGTTTGTTAGAAAACAGGACCGTAGAGCAATAACAGATATACAGTTAAATCAATAAACAAGATGCAAAACACATTAAAACATTGCAAAGAGACACAGATATAACATGGTTCACCCAAATGATGGGCTACGTCCACAAAGAAATTTGCCAGTCCTTTTATTACAGTCCAGAAAGATGAAGGGATACACCCTGCAGCAAAACCGTTGCACTTCCTCTTCACCCTCTCGCAGTCTCTCTTCCAGTACAATAGAATACCATATCCAGTCGATTTACAATGCTCTCTTTTATAGGGGAAACACCATGGGAAAAATTCTAGGGTTAACCCAATACCATGGGTCCGCAATACTATTGGCCAACACACATCCCAAAAAAAAAAATTCGGGGGCTCCGCCCTTAAACCCCAAGGCAGGGGGAACGAGTGTACAGTACTCCTGGGTTACAATCACAACTGAATAATATCTCTGGACCTAGAAGATTAGGATCCACAACCAACAATGTTAAATCAAACAATGAACTGAATTCTAAGCTACAAGAAATAATATAAACAATTACAAGATAAGAATCATAATACTGAAATGAAATCTAAACTATAGGAAATAATATAAACGATTGCAAGAATGAAATTACATAAACAATCTATGAACAAAGCTATACTAATTACAAAAAAGAAAAGGACAGAGACTATACAAAAATATAAAACTCTGATTGGTGGGAGACCCTCCTAGGAAACAGAGTCATAGCCTACTAAACGCTAATGAAACATGATCGTAGACAGTGAGACGGAAATTCCATTAAAAATAATAAATGAGTATTACAAAGTCTAAATTACATATGAGCTTACTGAGCTAAAAACTACTCCCTCCTTTTCGTATACAAGCATTCTTATATAGAGTTTTAAGAAGGTGAGTGAGTCGACCCTTTAGTGGTCGACTGCTCTTTGAGATGAGTCAATCATTATTACAATCTGTTGCTCCAATGCCAACACATAGTCATTTTTCCTCCCTTATCGTGATTTGGTTTCCATCGAGCATGAGGTGGCGTACAGGCTTCCCTTCTTTAGCGTGAACTAATGGTGTGATGTCAATCAAAGAGGTATGCTGGAAACCTTTCAGAACAAGGCTCGTGTTAACACTTCGACATGTGGACAACAAGCAGTTTACAAGTTGCTCCATACTTAAATGCTAGAGAATCAATTAGTTCCAACACACGATTGTTTTCGCGAGCAAAATGACGAGATAGATATGATATGCACTAGCCGAATGTGTGTTTGTGTGTCAAACTTGCCCAAAAAGTATGCTCTGCAATTAACGAATGCATTTTTTACCGATTGCATCAATTAACATCGAATTTATTCATTAAAATAGTAAAATAATCAAGAATGAATCAATCTTAAATACATCCAAAATAAGATCACACCTGAAGCTGAATGGTAATCTGTATGATGCAAAAGACGCCAAAAGATAACAAAATATGCATTAATGCATAAGGGTTTTAGCTCAAAAATGTGACAAAATGGGGGTCAACAATGTTTTCGATCACTTTCAATTTGTGATTTTGTACTTGGTGACTGTCTTTTACAGGTTAAGGGTTCTGTAAAAAATGTATCTATATGTTTGGCCAATTGCTCAATTATTACATTGTGATCATCATGTCTCCTTGTTGCTTCATCTGCTCATTTGTAGTTGTTCTTGCCAACGATTTTTGGAAAATTTATGAAACTGTCAATTCTCTTCTCACTTTCTAATAATTGGTCCATTTTTGTCTTTTAACTCATTTTTCTCATCGATTAATTCTTTTTAACTTTTGTCAACATTAGTGAGATATTGTCTTACACAATTTACTTCATCTCTATAACAATTTAGGTTAGCTTGTAATTCTTCATTACTAAATTGAAAATTTTATTCATAGTAAAAGATAAGTGACAACTTGTATGGACCATTGCTGGCCTTTGAACTTCTGCAAGTATGCAGCATAAAGTAGGGGGTAAGTCAACCCCTGCAAAAAACTATTCTTTGATATCACAATTCTCCTCATTTATGGTAAAAATATTAAACTTCTCACTATAATTTCATTACTTGTCCTTATGGGATACTTGCTCAACCATTTTACCATTTTTTCCCAATATGGGAGTGAACTCGACCATTATGTGACATTAGAAAATCAATCACCAATTTGGTTTTCATTTGCATCCATAATGCAACCTATAGTGAATGACATGTTCAGAGGATAGTCCTTAATCATTCACATCCTGGATCTGTATTTTTTCTTCCTAAAGTCTGCATGCCTCCTTTGTTAATATATCTGCTCACTTGTTATGTTCTTTGAAGATGTGTTTCACATTGGCATTACTTGAATTTCTTCATTAAATTTTTCCTCCTTTTTAAAAGGCACAAGAGAAAAATGATGGAACAATTTGCTTGTCCATTGAGCCAATTTATTACCAACTGATAGTTTGATAAGATGTTTAATGACATGATATCATATTCCAGAGCCAATGTGAGAATGATTACCAAACTTTGTAATTCTGTATAGTTATGTGTATTTATACTTGTTCCTCTCTTGAATGTATGTTCTTAATCCCTAAACTTGATGTGTCCAACCACTCCATTGTTTCCAGGATTCCCCTTAGAGGATCCATCACAAAAATTGTAAGGGATACTTTGATCAAAACTATGCACACCCACCTCTCAAGGTGCTTTCGATATTTTTTTAATGAGATTTTCCATAGAGTATTTGAACCTGTAGAATATAATGAGGGGATGAGGGACTACTCCAACAAAATGAGATTCACTCCTTCATTTCAAAATACTCTATATAATATGAAGCCATAGAGATTGGATATTTGTTCAGTCTTTGTTATTGAACTAGTTGCTCCATGCTTTGATTAACAAATTGCCTTCTCAAATTGGACAAGGAAACAAATATTAGGCCACATTCCATACTTGTTTTGGAAATTGATAGTGAACTGGCAAATGATTGACTGATTCGACATGTTACTTGCATAGATGGAAAATACTAGGTTCATTATATCTTCTTTTTTTAAGCTTATCCCATGTAGGTATTTTTCTTTTTGATCCAACTAACTTAAAAACTTTGTTTTGGGTGGAGTTGTCAAACTTCTATATTCCATTCCACCAATTTTTCCTTGTATTAATTTTCACTTCCTCTTCCAAAACCTGATACCCCAAGTTGACTCCATAAGATCCATCTTCTGAGTTATGGGTCCAAAAACATTTATCAGGGTCTTCAGAAAGATATATGGATTCCTTATTTAAACCTCTGATATAAGCATTCCATTGTGTGAATTTCTCTTGATGGAGGTAGAGTTTTTCTGCCGACAACTATCCACCACTCCATAAGTCTCTATTTTCATATTGGAGTATATCTACCAGATATTGAATTCCCTGATTGTGTAAAGAGTCCACCAAATCATATGAAAGAAATTCCTCTTGTTGTATCCTTAATATTGGTTCTGAGCTGATAATTTTTTTTTGCATGTTTCGAGGGTTCCATGCAATTTTTTCTTTAATTAGTGATATGTTATTTTGTATTTCCTTCCAAAAGAGGGAGCCCCCTTGAATAGTAGACTGGTGATATCTGAGCCAAGATATCAATGGATGAGGTGATATGTATTTTTGTTCGATGCAAGATTGCCATAGTCCTATTTGTGTGAGAAGCCTACAACTGATTTTTTATGCTAGAGCCTATGATAAAGAGTGGAGTTTCTTAAAACTCCATATTCTACTAGTATTTTTTTGGAACATAGCCTCCCATTTATGTAGAAAAGCTCATTTTTCATCCTTTTTTCCTGACCATAGGTATCCTGCACATAGATTCCTAATTGCATTCATAATGGCCTTTGGGATATAGGCCAATGCCATCCATTAAACTAGAATGGACTCAATTATTATTTTTATAAGTGTTACCCTTCCAACCAAACATATCCATATACGAAATTAGCAATTGTTCCTCTTCTTGATCTTGTATAATAACTAGTGTTGATTTGAAAGTTGTAGTCTATGGCATGTAGAAGGAACCTTAGATATTTAAAACAGTTTGAGGAAGAAATATTGAAAGAGGAAGGAAATTATGAAATAGGGAATGGATGTTCTTTGGAGAGTTGAATAAATGTATGGTATACTTGGAGATATTTAATTCCATCCTAGTTGAGGAGAGAAAAATTTTAAGATCCTGGTTGAGGAATTTTGCTTCAGATATAACAACTTCCCCAAAAATATCAATATCATCAACAAATAGGATTTGTAGAAGAGACATGGATCCAAACATTTGTTTCCTTCTAGAGTCCCAATTGATATTTCATCATTAATATGGTTTCTAAGAGCCTACACAACAAGTAGGAAAAGTAATGGAGAGAGCGGGAAACCCTGGTGGATTTCTCTAGTGGGATGAAAGAGGGAAGTAGTAGATATGCTTACCAAAATTGCAAAGGAAACACTTTGATAATAGTCCTCTATCCAATTGATAAAAGGAGGGGGAAACCTAACTTGAGCGAGTATGAGCTTAAGGAACATCCAATTGACCTTATTAAAGGATTTGGAGAAATCAATTTTAATCATGAAGGAATAAAGATGTTTTGTTATAATTGAATGTAATGCTTCTTGGGCCAAACCTATGGCATCATGAATATTCCTTGTTAGCACCTTGTAATTTTCCTATGGTTGCAGTAGGAAGTCACAGGGGTAACCATTTCAACCAGATTTAGACTGCATTCTAGGCAATGTAGTCAGAGAGGGCTCTCTCTTGTCACTGTAACATTCACATTCACATGTATCTTTAAACAAGCACGCAAAAGACTAGATTTATGTTGGTAACAGAGTGATTTGTAAATAAAATGATTGAAAGATAAAAAAAAATATCAAAACCATTGGGTGATGGAGTCATAGTCTGAAGCATTCAAGGACATTACAGCTTATAATGAAAAGATGGGTTTCTCTTATGTATTATGAGGCAAAGTAAGTGCATAATTCAGTCAAATAGATTTATAGCGATGGAAGAAATGAATAAGGAAAGATCCCAGTGAAAAATAGAGGCATCTATCAAGGATGAATATCTGAGAACACCTTTAGTGGAAAATAACAAAGGGAAACAACTGAAACAAATCACCTATCGATGGATGAATTACATCAAAGCTATTACAATCACATTACAAACACGATTTCTGATGTAGGAGCACTTAACTGAGAGCGAATTCTTGCATGCTAATCTAGAAATGTATTGGAAGAAATAACACATATGAAAATGAAATAAACAGGGAACACAGACTAAATACAAACACCGTGATGAATCTCATAACCGGGAAGAAATATATTCATTACAACTCCCAAAAATGGCTGCAGAGCTACAAAACCGACACTGAGGCCTCAAAAATGAAAATGAATCCAACCCCTATCCTCCTGTGATTTGGTTCTATTTATCGTGTGAACTATCCCCTGGGATACTTCCCAAAGCAGGGTATTGAAACGTTTACAAAATATGGGATTAACCTGGAACAATCATATCAAATCCTAACAACCACCTAAGGTGGTAGACTCACCATGATTTTATTTCCAAAATAGGCAATGTAATATATTGCGCACGCTAGACTGGAATGATACTACAACGTTCGATTGCATTCGCTTTTTTTTATAGTTTCGTTTTGGCACTAACGGTTTTAATTATGCTGGCGCGTGCTCCCTTTCCCTACCAACTGAAATTGTTTTGTAACCTCTTCTGCTTCTAACGTTCATGTTTACTTTGTGTTTGATGACTTTCTCTACCTATGTTCCAAGTTGGCATGAAGTTTTATGTTCTCTCTATGTTCAACAATTCTGTCTCATGGAAACACCTTTACTTATAGAGGTTAGGGTAGGTCTCCCTGTTCTCGACCGTAACAAGCCCCAGATGGTTTGTCTTTCTTGTTCTTCTCTTCTCCTAGGAGCAGGGCCTTCTTAACGACACAACACCTCCATGAGTTCATCACCTCCCAGATAAATTTAGCAAGTAGAATTCATAAAAGTGATGATGGAGGCACTAGATTCTCCGTTCTCCCGCATGAGCATTCGCTCCAACTGGCCACCTATAGCGATGGACACTACACATTGTGATTATGGAAACAATGACCACGTTCAAAGGCCTTGGCAGGGTACCCATCTGGTTGGAGACCCGAGGCATTGCTTCTGTGGGGGTGTTGCATTTTTCTAGGACAATATTTTCCTCACCAGCCTCTGAATATCATTCTAATGTGATGAAAATCCTTCTATCAACCTCACTGGTGTTGGAGGACCCTTCTAGTGCAATGAACATCTCTACCCCAATGGCTAGAACAGCTGCAACGCAATGGTTTGTAAACAATCGAAGTCCCCTACCATGCCCAATGACTAGTAGGATGCAATGAACCACAGGCACCTTAAGCAAACCAGTCATTGTAATCCTAGAAGCAGGGCCCTCGTGCTTCCCATCAGAACAACAATCTGTCATCCTTGTTCCCCACCAATATTTGCTCAATTCATCTCTCTGGTAAAGACCGGATGGTGGCGTTATAATGATCTTCATGAAGGAGCTTTTTAAGGTTCTGTCACCCCCTCTCATGCACCATCGTCGAGTGATATGATGACACATGAATGGTTACATAACCCTCACTTGGATTTCTTACATGGAAGTGCCAATTGCGCCACATCCCTTATTGTGATCCAATGGCCGCGTTTGTAGAAATGACCTTCAGCCTCATTTGCAATCGTCCTTGGGAGATCTCATTGTGTGTAGCCTAATGCTTGTCACTTCACTGACCCATCGGTCTACCCGTATTTTTAGTGCCTTACTTTCTTTTAATACAGTGTGTGTAGTCGCTCATTCCCTCTGCCAACTAACCATTTGGTGCGCGTTCTTGTTAAGTGTGTTGGACAGTGGATCTTGAGGGCTTGGGATATGTCTTGTGTCATTGCTACTACCCATCCCATCCTTAGTTTCCCAGCACTTCTCCTCCTTATCTCCCCTAGAACCTATGGGCCTCAAAACAAACCTTGGCCATATATTTCCTCTATGCTAGATCTCAATTGTTTGACTAAGGCATCCCTGTTCCACTTCGTGATACACCTGTTGGTTAACTTCCCTGCATATCCCTATCGCAAGATAAATCAAGTTCATTAGCTGCTTCCCTGATCGAGTCTCTGTTGTGAATGGTGAGCATCCCTACATAATTTTGCATTTCCTACTTCCCTTATTTGTCTTGCACCTTCCTGCCACGAAAACCCCCACGGCCTTTGATTTTCTGCTTGTCGGATCGCCACCGTTCAAGAATGTGAGGCCTCTCTCCACTTCGCATCCACCTTCTTCCCTATTTATCATGCAAATTGGGGCAGCGAAAAAGGTTCTCTGTTTTAGATTTTTCTGATGGGGGAGATCCTGGTCGTCTAGGATGTGTGGGCCTTCCCGAATGTCGCGGCCTCGACACACCCTTATGTTACCTACATATCCCACCAAGAGGGTGTGTATATGTCATAGATTTGGTTCGCTCTAATCATGATCGTTGGAAGACAAAACGAGCCATGGATTTTGCATGCCCCCATAGCTCAGTCCTCTACACACATCCTTCGTTGTGAAATATTAAGCGCCAAGGGATCATTACATTCTTCGCTTGGGCTTAGGATAGGAGTCCTTACCTACCTCGAAGTCGCCGGGCCCAGAAACGTTTCTGCCTATACCTCTTCCCGCCATGCAATTACCGCAAGAGTCCATTCAAAAATTAGCACAAGTGCTAACATTCCCATTAACCAAGAAGCCAAATTGTTGAGGGGAGATATGATCAGAGATAATATGTTTGAATCTCTTGGTTATTACTTTTAATATCAGCTTGTAGACATAGTTACAAAGGGAGATAGGACAAAATTGGTCAAATCCAGAAGGGTGATCCTCTTTTGGAAATTTTATGATAAAGGTGGAATTAAATGGTGGATGAATTTTACCTGTCAATTTGGATTCCTCTACCACTATTGTAAGATATTATGCCAATAATTCCCATAATCCAACAAAAATTCTGTAGTCCGTACATTAGGCCTGTGAGATTTCCCATTTTGGAAAGAGAGGAGATATTTGGGAACTTCCTTCTGTGTGGTAGGTTGCATTAATGGAAATCATTATTCATCGGTCACCGACCTATTGAATAAGGATGAGGAAGAGAAAATATACCTAATGTTTTCTCTTTGTGGCTCTGAATACAAAGTCTTATTTTGGGAGATGTCTACCTTTGAAATTGATTTAGAATATGTACAAAACTTCCTAGAGTAATCTATAATGCTCCAAATTGTATTATTTTCTCTTCTTTGCGTTGCTTGATTATTAAAAAATTGGTGTTCTAATCACTCTTAGAGTTCCATATATCTCTACTTTTCATCCAACACTTTGCTTCAATCCATGCAAGAATCTTACATTTTTTTCATTCAAGGGCCTACACTTAATATTTTGATTGGGATGAAAGAGCAAGTTCGAGTAGAATAGGGAGATGATTTGAGTGGCCTACATTTAGAATTGAGGAATGATATGCATTCATATTCATTAAGAGATATTAATTAAGGAGGAATCCATATAGACACTTGGAGATATAACTTTCTCTGGATTTTTTATTTGTCCAGGTGGGCACTATGATTGCTAGCTCAATATCAACTAAATGAAGGAGATCAAGATTTAAAGTCAGAAATTATGAAAGTGGATATTTTCTGTATCCCCCCCCCCCCATGATTCACATCCAAATGATGTGAAGTTTATGTTTCCCATTAAGAGAATATGAGTGCTATCTAATAGGTCAAGAAAAAAAGGCCTTCCCAGAAGAGTTTTCTATCTCGGGAGGGAGCATAATTATTTAACAAGTCCAAATGAAGGTTTAAAAACTTGGAAAATAATAAGCACTAATATACTTTTGGATACATATTAAATATATTTGGTTGATTGAGCCATCCCACCCAAGGTAAACTCCTCTAGAATTCCAACAACGTCTGCAGATAAAAATGTCAAAGCTGGAAAACGTCTTCTCAATATCTTATAAGCATTTTTATAAGAGAAAATTGTTTCCTAAATGTAGATGACAGATGGCCGATGGAGTTTGACCATTCGTTGCAGGGATATTTTTTTGAGTATTTCCACATTCCTCTTATATTTTTAGAGAGAAAACTCATTTTTTAACCCTTGGAAGGGATTCTCCATTTAGCGCTCCAATGCTTACAGTTTGTCTGCCAATGGTAATCTCCTTTTCAACATTTTATTTGGCATGGCCGATAAAATATTTTATGGTTGATGGTACTATTACCAAGGATGTCAATCTCATCTACCTTGATTAACTCCCTTCACCCTTTTTTTATGACCTAGTGATATATCACCAAGTTTCTGAAGGGAGAACGAAAGAGTAGTTTGAGATGGTCCCTCGAGAAGTGATTGAGAAGGAAATATCCTCAGATTCATCAATGGAAATTGGATTTTTTAGAGTGTTCATCTACACTAGTTCTTTTGAGGGTTCATGAATATCATTTTCCCTTTTTCCCATCAATTGAGGACAACAGAGTGGAGTGTTTGTTTCAAGTCCAAGAATCATAGCCTCCAATCTTTGAATCTTGGGTTGTAGTTGTGCAGTGACCTCGATAAATTCTTTATTTAACTTCGTGGATTCTTCATGGAGAGTTTTTTATTAGAATTTTCTTGCTGTGATTTATGTTGTTTATTATGGATTAAAGAAAGTGATTCCTCCCCTAAGTCAGATGGGGTCTTGACCAAATGAGTTCCACCCATATCTTCAGAGGATTTGAGAAGAGGACATGAGATATTGAAATGTCCATGCAACTGACTATGGGTGCATCTGTAGGAACATTTTTATAATCAATTTTATGCATATATGAGTGTTCTCCCACCTCTAAAAGGATGATTTATGAAATTCCATGGCTTATGTCCATTTTGACACATATCATTGCAACTAATAAGTGTGTATTTTGCTCATTCTCTAGGTCCATCTTTAGAAAGGTTCCCAATGTGTCCCAATGGATTTAAAGATTTGTTCATCCCAGTATTCAATGGGTGAAAAAGGTATCTTTACCTACCATTTCTATAGTTTGTATTATTTCTTGAATGGGGTTGTGCCTTGTGTGCCATCATAAGAGGGTGAGGGTTGCATTCCCCCAGAACCAAGGCATTCCCCCAGAACCAAGGCCCATCGAAATAAATTCTCAGTATGTCTTCCATAGAATAAAACACAAATGTGAGATATGACCTGGCACCATCATGAATTTGTGGAGAGTATCCAAGAAGGTGATGCCTCATTCAATGAACCTAGTTTTGAAGTTCTAGCTCTTTGAATTTTCTTGCATTGAATCTTCCTATGAGAGCAAATTTAGTGTAGTATATTACTTTCTCCTAGAAAATAATGAGATCAATTGATAGCGTCAACTCTAGTGGGAGTTTTGTGATGTAATAAAGCCTACATATGCGATGTTGTGGATTTTTATGAGGTGGTACGGTGGCCTTCAAGGTGAGGTTATGAGTGACTGATAAGAATGGGGAATAATTTTGAGGCTCTGGTACCTCCTTTACAACATGGAAGGCGAAAAAGAGGAGAGTATGGGGGGGAATATTTTCAAAGGATGGGGAGAAATCATGAGTATCTTGAGAGGTTTGATGAATGATGGATTAATTCTGAATGAAGGATGCATGAAATGATGTGGATATGTGACATGGAGCATCATAGTACATACCTATACTTGTTGAAAATGTCGATTCATCATCAAACTTAGGGAAAGGTACCTATGAGAGAAAATTGAGGGACTTCTTAGTGGAGGATTGAGGATCCTAATGTCTTGTAATTCACAACAAGTCGTGGAAAACCTCTTATTTGTTCAGATTTTTTATTTACATATAACCCATAACAATTCCAAGGACTCTTAGAGTGTCTGATAAGTCCTTTTGATAACAGTCCTTTGATTTCTTCTTCACATAATTTTTTAAAATGGGCATTCATAGGAATTTCTCTGCTTTTACAAGGTTTTCCCTCATATCCTTCTTTATAGGGACACTAAATAAAATACTTAGCTTTTTTCCAAAATGCAGTTGGGTTTCATACATGAGTCTCAAATTGTTCTCTGAGATGTGAAATTTTTTGTTGAACCTGTGGCAATTTCAATTGGTCTTCTATTCTCATAGTTGCTTTCAAATCTTTCAATTCTTGGATCTTATTCTCTTTTTGCTAGATTGTCATGGCAATCTATACCATTACTGAAATTTGTGGAGAAGAGACAAAAGGGAGGACGAATTTGGTTGCTCGAATAGCTTTTGCAGAACCTTGTCTGATTTTTCTATTAGGTAGAGTGATGAAGAATGCATCTTTTCTTTCTGGAGTTCTTGCTAAGCCATAAGGTTCTACAGCTGCAAGGAAAGGAGTGCCAAGAATACAGGAAACTAGAATATCTGAGAGAAAAAACTTCATATCCACACAATGTTGCTCAAAGCACAATGTTGCTTTGGGGATCTCATATCCCAAGGAGATTTGAGCATTGCCTACTCTAGTAATAACATGAGAATTTTTTCTCCAATATTTGGTCGGAATAAGATCTTTATACAACATATTTACATCTGCACCAGAGTTAATCATAGCTTTGAGCTTGAAAATTCTATCTTGAATTTTTAAATGTATCAGTACCAAAGGTTTTTGATGCTCAATAGCCAAAACTTTCATAGAATTAAGGCCTTCAAGACTATTAGTATCAAATATACTAATGTTTTTGTTTTTGTGCTCTTCTTCTAATATTTATTTTGAAGGAGCACCTCTTTTAAGTTTCTAGAATTCATCTCGAACCCATAGATCGACTTTGTATGCGTTTTCTTCCAAAAATCGACTTTCAAGACCTTAAACTTTGTGTTTCAGATCAGAAACTTATCTTTTCAAATTATTTAACTCCTTACCTAAATCATTCAATATGAGAGGCTGTAATCTTTCATTCATGTTATGCTTTATGAATGATTTGGTATTCTTTTCAAAAGAAGCATCAACAAATACAGGCTTCTTACCTGAAGACGTTTCATCATGAGATTTTTGTGTTGTCTTCATCATAGGTTTCAGAAAAGAGTCAAGGAGGTATGCCTTCATTTCTCCTTCAGGTAATGCTTGGATTTGGGCAAGAATTTGTGCATCTTCTCCTATGCTGCTTGATGCCATGCAAACTTTTATTTTAGGCATTTTTCTGTCAAGTTCTTCCTCTGTTTCTTCTATGGTTTCATTTGTTTCTGATTCTTCTGTAGAGCTGCAAGAACACTGATTTGGGTTTGAACATTGACAGTTCTGAGAAATAAATAGAACTTCTTGTTCTAATTCAGACAAATCATCAGTGTCATATTCAAATTCAGAATTTTCAGGACTAGAACTAAAATTTCCTTGAGCTATATGAACTTCTTCTTGCTTAATAAAAGGGCTTCTGGGGCAAGCATCAGTGATGTGCATATATGAGCCACATCGGTTGCAATGAATAGGGATTCTAGAAGCCATTGCTCTTTCAGTATTTCTGTGAACCTTATTTTGGGAATCTTTTCCCCTGGTCTTTTTTGATGCCTCTCCTTGTGGGCATCTATTTGAGAGGTGTCCTGGTTGCCCACAGAGCCAACAAGTGAGCTTCTACTTTTCTTAAGCCTTAAAGGTTTTCAGCTTTATATCATTTGGAGTATAGTAATGGGTATTAGGAACCCTCTTGTAATGTGCTCTCTTTCAGAACCTATTAGGAGGTTTACCAAACTAAGAATTCTTTTGAGGTCTTTGGACACTCCTGATTCTTTTCAATATTTTCTTGGCCTTTATTTTCTTGCGAATCGGATCTTCTATTGATAATCCATACTTAGCACATATTGATTTGCTATCAGGAAATCTAGAGATTTTTTTAATAGATTTATTTACCTCAGTGCTAGTACATAGGCCAACCAGAGCAGAAGTAATAATAGAGTAGATTTCTCCCCAAGTGTAGGTTTCATAGGGCATTTGAAAAATTCCTTGGGCTTTATAGTAATCTACAAATTTACTGGGGAGAGCAGCAAGGTATACTTGTTTCCAGATCATATTTTTGCTATCTGCTACCTCATATATGCACTGCATCCATTCCTTGTGGAAATCATCATAATTAGCCATACTCTTACATTTTGAGTTCATTAAAATAAGAGAATGATTATCAGATATTTCATGCTCCGTTCTACACCAGTGCTCTAGGATCATGGTGGTAAGAGCATCGATCATATTACTTTTTGGCTTTCTGTCTTCATGGAAAATTATATCTCCAGCATCATCTCTTAATGCTTCCTTTTCCATTTTTTCCACAAGTACAGGAGATGATTCTATTTCCCACCATTTGGCTAGAGTACCAGTAAAACATTGTATAAGACATTTGCATGCTTCTGTCTTGCCTTTTCCTTTCATGCACATAATTCTGTATGATACATACATTCTATCTAACACTTGTTTGCTTTGTCCTACAGACATATTATCAATGTTCCACTCTAGGTAGCTTTCTTCAGAAAACTTATGGTACTTCAGGTAACTTTCCTTTGCCATAAAAATCTGGAGCTGAGGGCCTAGACATGTTACATGGCAGGATTTCTTTAATAGGAAAATCCCATTCTGGTGCAAGATGGGTAACAAGGGCATAATTTGCCTCAATGCTTTCTTTAGGAAAATGGAGGGAAAATTTTTCTTTGATTTTAGACTTTTCTGAATGATAAACACTAGAAATTCCTTCAATTGGTCTAGTAAAAAGATTAGAGAAGGGGATTTCTCTATCAGGTTGATCTTTTGAAGGAATATCTTCTTGAATTTGTCTGACTTGGTACTTGATATCTTCCGTTTTCTCATCAAGTTCAGATAGTTTATGGGTCATTCCAGAATAAGAGTCTTGTAACTCTTCTAGTTTTGCACTCTAATTTTTGGCTTTAGAGGCCGTTATTGTGACTTCCGTTCTAATTCCTGAAATATTTAGAGAAAGGGAATTATTTGAGGAGATTGATTCATTCATGGTGACCTGCAGCTAGTCAATATGTCTCCTACGAGCATAGTCATTTGTGACAAATGTATGTGCAGCCATTCCTCTTAAAGCAACATTTGTCCAATTTATTTGTTCTGAAACAACCTGTATTCTTATATCGGTGGTACTCATTTGAGATTCTTCTTTAGCCAAAACTAGAGGGACAGCTTTAGATTGTTTCCCTTCTTCTTCAAGAAGAATACTTTTGAATGGGGGAAAGGTAGAAGTGGATTCTAATTGTTGCCCATCAATTCTTTTCCACTTATGTTTAGGACTTTCTATTCCTTTTCCCTTTTCAGAGTCCATCATTTGGAATAGTTGTTTTTCAAAAATATTTTTCTCCATTCATAGAAGGAAATCCAACAATCTTGATTATTCATATAGGATTTCCATTCTTTCGCTAAGATTTTCTTTTGTTCTACGGGGACTGATGCATTGAATTCTACTACATCTGGATGAGAAAAGAGATCCCAATTTATCATTCTCTTCATCCAATATTTATCTACTTGCCATTTTTTGCAGCCATTTATGAAAGTAAAGAATTTATGCATTTCAGGGATAGAAGGATTTTGGATATCAGCTGGTAGAGGTATATTGAAACGACAGTCAGGGATGACTATGTTGGCTTGTTCTATGTATCCTAAACCATACTTGGGCATACCAAGAGGTCTGCAGTAGCAAAATATTTCTTTGAGTCTTGGGTCATCAGTTTCCAATGCAGGGATGGAATGTATCATTAATACATGATCATCATGGGGAAAACTAATATCAGCACATTTGGGATGAGGGAAAGATTCTTTGGACAGAGTAGGTGGAGAAATATTGTTGTGAGGATTATGGTTTTCTTGTTGTGTAAATAGGATAGTATTTTCTTGCTCTGAAGTAGAACATTCACAACGCTGGGCTGCTAAGCTCTAAAGAGATATGAGTTGAGAGCAATCGGGGCATTTGATAGAAAAGGGGACAGATCCCAGAGAGGACAACAAAGGCTATAACGAAGTCTGAAGGTAGTGTGAAAGCATAGGAGATGCAGATGGAGGGAAGGAGATGATGGCAGAGGAGGATCCTTCCTGGATATTTGCAGGAAGGATTGAACTGAGGATTGTATGTGATGGTAGGGTATGAATGAACAATGATTGTTAGAGTGTGTACCTACAATATCATGACTAGTATGGATGGTATCTCCATTCAAATCATAAATTTTCCAAGTTGTATGGTTGAATTTTTAGATGGCTAGATGTACAACTAAATTTGGTTTCCTTATGGTTACGGTTAGCTGGCTATACCACTAGCTGGATTTGATACCAATGAAGCATAAATGTTGAATATAACTCTACAATTTTATTGAATAAGAATTTTTATTGAATGAATAATGAATATATGATTACAATGTCTCATGGCGATGTACCTTTATATGCATTGTCTGTCCATGGGATTGAATAGGTGTTTCCTTTGACACTAAATTAAATGCTAAATCATTGATTACTGATTATTTGTTCATTAATAATATTAATAATATAACTCATGTTCTATTAATTTTTTTTTTTAACATTCATATGCTCTTAGTACCGAAAGAAAAAGCACTAAGATCTTGCTCCACTTGACAAGCATCTTTAGCAAAATATATACCATAATTCCAAACAATTAGAGGTAGCGAGGTCCATATGGACTTTTTTCTTTCTACCATTGTCGATCCAACCCTATTGATATAATTTTGGTAGGCAATTTCCATCAACACTACTTTATCTGTGACATACATAGGAAGAACATGTGGAAGTTGAGAGAAACCGTAAATTCTCATATATGAATACAAAGGCCTTATGAATTCTTCACAAATTATCTGATAACTAACTGTATATTTATGCTCCCATAACAACTTATAATAATCATGAATGGGTGGCTCAAATGGATTATGTTCCCACTTCATGCCCAGGAATGAGTTCGAGGCACATATTACATCCAAGAGATAAGATGCCATATAGAACTCAGAGGGTTTCCCTAGAAGGTGGATTTGGTGTAGTTCCAACAACTTGGTTTAGGTTATCCATTAAAATAGATCCCCATTTGAAATTATAACCAAAATTGATAACAATATGCAACATAGGTACCCATGGTTTGTAAAACAAAGAGGGACCTTCTTCACCATATAATCATTCCAATAACATTGCTTCCATCCAATAAGTGGGTCTCAAACACTCGGTAGTGTATGTACCATCCTCTCCCATGGATTTGAATATCTCTTTCTCCATCCATTATCTCATGACACAATCATATGTGTATAGTTGCAGTTGTGTAAACCACTCTTCTTTCAAATGCAGTTGGGAACTTGTAGTAAACTTCCAAGCTAGCAGGATAAAAATATGCCATCACCTTAGATTCACCCATGTTTATGATTAAGTGAATTTCTATATTCACCAATGGCATGATCCAAGAGATTATTTATTAACCTGGGAATATTGCGGGTCTATATACTAGTCTATGGAGTTCAAATTTCTTGATGTTATTATATGATCCCTAGTTGTCTTTGTCCTTAATAGGGATATTGGGATAATTCTTGTTCTTTAAGATCTCATAGATCTCACCCCATTTACATATAGGTTCAACCTTAGTGTCATTATTTTTGTCTCCATAATTTGTATTGACAGTATTCTATTTTTTAGAAAATGACAACTCTTTCACTAATTTCCCATTCAACATAGTTTACCTATAAGCCATCATGTTATACTACAACTAAGAGAAGTCATCATCGAAACTGATTAGTGTCGTTAAGAAACAAAGAAATATATTTTTTTCTAATAGAGAGAAATAAAGCTTCACTCAATAGACTTAAAAATTTACGTTCTTTTAGATCAATCCAAAGAGGAAAATAATTTTAAACAAGTCCATGTTCTCTAAGTTAAATATATATGATGCAACTTTCAGATTTAAAATAAAACGATACATGCTCCAAAACATTGTGTCAAGATATTTTGGGGTGAACCATGAAGCATCATAGATGTGAAAATTTTGTGCATGAAGTCCAATTTTGGTGGTTGGATATTACCATTTAGGTGTCACATGGGATGAAGGATAACCTCTTTTTGATTCCATGAGCAGCCTAGGGTTTGGTTTACTTAACTCATTAAGATTTTATTTGAAGGAGCGATTTCGGTTCGATATCCTTGGTAACTAGCTTCCCCTTTATTTTTTTTTATCAGGATGGCCAATATGACTATATTGGTTGAACTTGACCTAACCCCATAGTCAAATGTGACATGTCCATAATCAATATCCTCAGTGGAAAAATTATGTCCATAGATGGGAACAATTGTACCTAAAAAATTGCAAAGAATTTATGTTGTCATATGTTTAGTAAGAACAGCATTAATAACAACATATACATGTTATAAGTCAAACATGCATTGTAAAATAAAGAATTTACACGGGGATATTATTACAAAGTTGTTGCACCCAATCCCTATGTTTAGTGCATTCTCTTCACCACGCAGGTAATGATCGGGCACCCCATATTTCTCTCGAATATGGTCAATCACCCAAATATTGGGACAAGTCATTGACATATTTTCTTTTAAACGATCAAGATAATGGGTGTTTCTACCATTCAACCATTTGAATTATTTCTTGTAACTATCCCATTTCCTTCTCTTCTCTTCATACAATGAGACCCATGGTGGCATTTCTTCTGCATTATAAAGAACAAATCTATTTAGCATATCAATTTCTTCATACACTAATGTATTCAACAAATGAAAATGATTAGTATGATATGAAATATATATTATCAAGTTAAGTAGAAAATTGACAAAATATGAATGACTTACTCTTTTTCATGCATATTTTTCCATTCATTTGGAGTATCCCCTTTCCTTTTTGTCCTCATCTCACAAACCACTCCACCTAGTGTGTCACCTATTTGATTGATGTATTCAATAACGCAATAGAATGACTAATATTATATTTACTCCTCCACCATAGACCCATTTGTTTAACAAACTCCTTCAACTTTTTCATGTCCTCTCCAAGAATAAAATCCAACAACATGAGACCACCCCAAATAATTTAGCCTAATATCCTAGGTGAATTGGAAGATGGACCTATAAGTACATGAAACTCATGGGAAGTTCTTTCTCAAACATACAAACAATCTCAACGATCTCTCAATTCCATCATTGAATTCTATCCATGTCCATTGATGTAATGAAATGTACAAATGCATATAATTTAGATATGCCCCATCATGGATCTTGGGGGAAGTCATGGTTCGCAGAACCATTTATGAGCAAAGGATAGTGACACTAAAATAAATGCATGAGAAATCAATTCACAATATACAACTATGAATGGATAGCATATTATAACCTACATTGTAGAAAAATAAGCATGTATTTGACATACATATCCTTAAAAGGTTCACATGATCATGGAATTTCAACTACGACAAATGTTCTACTATGAAGCAATATCGTAGAGTTGACCCATATAATGAAGGCATATTCACACTTAATATAACATCATTTTCAAAATAAATATCATCTTTATTCAAAATACATGGGACATCACCTTCAGTAAAAGACCAAGAGGTTCCAACCTCTCCTCTACTTTTTCTTGGCCAATGCCTCTTTTTAGTACTTAAAGAAATAATATCTCCCATAATAGCTAACGTGTTACTTTTTTTCAATGAAATGTGTCTCCATAAAGAAAGGAAACATTTTAAATATATGCATGGTGTCAAACCCCAAAAATTTTGAAAAATTTAAAACTTTTAAAAATGGAATATAATCTTATTAAGTGTAGTAATTAACTGTTTGATTAGTTTATGTTACCAGAATTGTAACTGAATGATCTTTTATAAAAGATGAGTTTCTTGTCAGTTGCTGATTGTTTTCTGTTTGCAACCATAGGGGGAATTGCAATGACAGACTGGGCTTATACAGCTTCCGAGCTAATGCAGCAGTTTTTCTTTCTCTTACAGATATCCAGGTAATGTTCGGATCGTTGTTAACCAATCTTTAAAGTATTAGATAACAAATTGCTGTACCAAATCATTCAGCAAAAGTATATGCTTACTAACCAAGTTTATCAAGCTTTTAAAGGTAAGGCTTTTCCAATAATCTCTTTAAGATCTTACTGATAGGAAGTTGGAAATTATTAGAGAATAAGCTAGCTATTTTCCTTTATAGCATCAGCATTAAGTATCCCTATGTAGTACTGGACTATTTGATGAGTTTACTGAAATGCATAAGTAGAAGTAAATAATATTTCCTATCTAGCACAGTAATTACAACTGGTTACCATATTCAGATCCTATTCTACTCATATGTGGTTACTGCATCATGCCAAGTTTAAATTAATAATATGATTTGATCTGTAATTACAATTTGTAAGGATCTGGAGTTAAAAATATCAATATATACTTTTCTTACTTCCAGTAATTTACAAGGTTTACTGTTTGATACATGTCTTCTCTTACATTTTAAGGGTTTGCATTGATTGGAATACTACTTCTATTTCCATGATTGACAATTGAATAAAATCTATAAGCATCTTTAGAATTTAGTTCTAGATTATCATGATTAAACTCAATTATGAGTTTCCAGACTATACTACCCACAAGAATGGTTATAATAGTTTTCATAAACCTCCTAACATACACTCAATTACACAATCCTTGTAAATCTTTGAGCATGAAGATAACAAAAGTCTAATTGTTATCATAAAGAATCAAAGACTATTAAGAGATTGTTATTATATTGGTAATAACAAGTAAAAAATAGACTAGAGTTTGAATTCTACAAGTTAAAATCATATAAAGAGAAAATTGGCAAGTCCTTTACCATCTATTCAAAGCTATGGCAATAGGCATTATAGCTGTAGAATTGTAAACAACTATACTTAACATTACTCTATTATTTTATATACTTAAAGAAATGATATATTTATTGTCTTCTCTTGAGACTAGGGTAGTTGGTCATATGGTTGTAAGTTTTATGAACCACTATAACTCAACATTATACCCCTATCCTTATAACTTTTATAACGCAAAGTTTATAATGCAAAGACTTAATCTTGAACAAGGTCTATAATACAAAGCTTATAATATACATGATGCAAGTGTTAACATTTACAATGCAAATATTGAAATAGCATAGTTTTAATGTTTATATTGCATAATTTACTATTTTTAATGCATAGTGTTAATATGCATTGCTCTAAGATCGTGGCAATGAAATGTATGGCAGGTGGAACTATGGTATAGCGACCATAGGAGATATCCATGCAATGATTTTGTTTTGGCAAAACAAACAGTGGGAATCTTGTCGTATGACTTTAGAACTTCGACCCACTGCATGAAAAATATTGAAATGTGACGTGGTCAATCCAGAACCATGCATTGGTGGTATAAATCGTTGACTCAAGCCTAAAAATTACCATTTCTCCCTCGCCTTCGAGCTTGGTCACTCTGCGAACCCTCCTTGTCCAAATTTTGTTGTTGCACTATGCGATAGCAGCTTCTATACTACTCTAGTCCTTCGTGCTCCTCGACGGCACTGTGAGAGAGTTGATAGTTTGTTGTTGGCGGTCATAAGGTTGTTAAAAACAAAACCTATGGTTTTCCTTCGGCACCATTGTCAACCCTGTCATGGCTTGAGTGTATTTTTCGACTTGGTACTGTCTATGCTTCCATCGTGGAAGGTACCCTTTACTCCTGCCAGTTCATTCTTCTCGATGACAAGGGAAGGGTTTACGCTCCCTCTGCTCATAGTTGTCAAGCTGTTTAGGGTGGATGCACTTCTATCAAACTCGCCGGTAAGTTCAAGTTATTCCCTCGTTTTTCCAATTCATGAAATAGTTTATCCATTTAAATGAAAAAGGTTTTAACTAAACTGTTCTTTTGCTGCAGGTTTTGGCTCCTCTTTAAGGCGTGTTCGGCACGAGCTTCGGTGGTTGGCTTTACCTGGTAAGCCTTGTTTTCACCATGGCATTCCCTCCTTGCTGGTTTGTTAGGACGGTTAAGCTTTTGTCTTTGAGTGGTGCGACTCCATGGTTACCTCAGCTCTATTCAGTCTTTAACTGCATGTTAAAATGAGTTCTTAACAGGTTTAACCTTGCGTTGTAAATGGATGTTACGGCTTCGGTCGATTTTGTAATATTTCGTTTTTATTTTGTATTTAAAAATTTATTTTAAAGAAATACTGTATATATAAAAATGCAATGGCTATAAGCCTGCCTGTAGATGAGCATTCGGCCTCTACATCGTGCTTCCCTTACTGTACTTATAAATTGTTCAGGGTTTTCACCCAGAATTTTGTAATATAACTTATTATAATGCTTTCTGTATCTGTTGGTTTATTTATTGCATATATTTTGAATCTATGCTCTGTACAGGAATAAATAAGATAAACTAAGGGTTTATAACAGCTTTTAATGTGGATTTATGATGCGCCCATAGGTGAAAATAATGTCTTAACTCTTTGTATTTATATTACTTGTATAACTGGATTTATAGGGTTTAACCCTAGTTTTATAGTGGAGATTAAGTTCAGTTTCTTAATCTGCCATTATGAATTAAAAATATAACTCTGTCGGTTTCTGAGAGTAAAATAAATGGATTTTAACCTATTGATTAAGCTCGTTGTTCGAGCAATATTCTGGTCCTTTGATTGTTAAAATAACAGCTTGACTTTTAAAAGGAATACTGAGTTATTATACTAATGATAGACTCTTCATAAAATTATTGTAGGGTTATGTTCTTTGATTTATTTGTTATGTAAAAACTTCTTAAATTAAATATAGGGTTATACCCTTATACCAATATCCTAGCTATGGATACTATTTTTCTTTTCATTGTTCTTGACATTGTTATAATACTGTAATTTATCTTATTAAAGGAACTATGGGGTTAAAGGACTCTCCGACTTACTATTAATTTAAAATTTGATGTTAAGGTTTCAATACTAACTTATTACCCTGACTCTTATTTACTAGAAACTGTAATGCAATGCATTCTTTTCAAATTAGGTAAGTCTGTTGTAAACTTAATATATTTTACTATTATCTTAGAGTATTATTTAATTATTTAGTAAAATACAGAGTATAAACCATTTATTTGTTCATAAACCTTGTTTATCTATAGATAGAGTACAATCAGTCTAAGTTTACAATGGTAATAATATAATATTAAATTAAGTATTACATTAGTAATTCTTTTTATATTATTTGCAATATAAGTATATTATTATTAATGTAATAACGATATTACTTCCTTTGTGAGTATGATTGTTTATAAGGTTAATATTGTTAGTCAATGTATGTTTTAAATCTATCTATTTAGTTATAAAGACTGTATAAATATTTAAGCTTTATCTCATATATAAATTTCTTGTGTATATGATAACATTCATTTACTACATAAAAGAAATAGAATGACGGTTTTTGAATTCTGTTTAAGCTTAGTTTTAAATAAAAACCTGACTAATAGATAAATATATCCTACTGTTAGTATTGTCTGTTTGATAATAAGGGTTAGATCCTTTCAAACTGAAAATAAAAAATTATAAAATTTAAGCAACAGAAATACTTAGCCTATATTTTCTTTATTACAGCTAGCATTTACTGGGAACCAGGTTACAGTACCAGGAAATAGTTTGAAAGATTGTAAGCAAAACAACTTAGGAAATTGTGAAACACTTGTAGTTATTGAAAGTAATTAAATAGGAAACTCAGTTCAGAAGGATATTATTTCACAATACCGAGGTACTGTGCTGGAGTACGGTCTGGTGATCCCAGATGTGGAAAAACACAGTAACTTTTAACAGATTTAACTACTGATATTCTGAGATACTAACTTTACTAAACTAACTAACTCCTCAGACATATAAAATAAACATAACATGCATCCATTCATACCCAGTAAACATAAAGAAATAAGTGACAGAACCTGTTTAAGCTGTGGACAACAACAGCAATGGGAGGTCGTTCCTCCCTACCAACTCCTGGAGAGCGCTCAGACAGCGACTTCTCAGGACCCCCGAGCTTGCTCTGGTCTCCTTGGCTGAAACTAGGTGCAGCAAAGTCAGATACCAGTCTTCAAACTCAGTATTAACTCAGAACTATCAGTCTGTTCTCTCAGCTCAAAAAGCTGTAATGAAATCAAGTTACTGCAGCAATCCTCCTAAAACAACTTCCTTACTGTATTTCCCTCTTCCTCAATGGATTTCCTGAATAACATTCACCTGAATGAATTCTCTCTGGAAAAATAACTGAGTAGCCTCAGCTCTCTTCATTGAGTACTTTTAAAAGATTGCCTAGGTCTTTGTTGGGTTAGCTGTCATTTAATGAGCCACCTGCTCTGATTCCACTTTCTTGGGGAATCATGACCCCAAATATAGGGAAGTTGCCACCTGCAACTTAGGAAGTGTTTGAGGATGTTGCCACTTGTCTTTTGCCC
>LPNX010305047.1:646655-688429 GCA_001517045.1 Pseudotsuga menziesii | reverse complement strand
ACTATTATCTTAGAGTATTATTTAATTATTTAGTAAAATACAGAGTATAAACCATTTATTTGTTCATAAACCTTGTTTATCTATAGATAGAGTACAATCAGTCTATGTTTACAATGGTAATAATATAATATTAAATTAAGTATTACATTAGTAATGCTTTTTATATTATTTGCAATATAAGTATATTATTATTAATGTAATAACAATATTACTTCCTTTGTGAGTATGATTGTTTATAAGGTTAATATTGTTATTCATTGTATGTTTTAAATCTATCTATTTAGTTATAAAGACTGTATAAATATTTAAGCTTTATCTCATATATAAATTTCCTGTGTATATGATAACATTCATTTACTACATAAAAGAAATAGAATGACGGTTTTTGAATTCTGTTTAAGCTTAGTTTTAAATAAAAACCTGACTAATAGATAAATATATCCTACTGTTAGTATTGTCTGTTTGATAATAAGGGTTAGATCCTTTCAAACTGAAAATAAACAATTATAAAATTTAAGCAACATAAATACTTAGCCTATATTTTCTTTATTACAGCTAGCATTTACTGGGAACCAGGTTACAGTACCAGGAAATAGTTTGAAAGATTGTAAGCAAAACAACTTAGGAAATTGTGAAACACTTGTAGTTATTGAAAGTAATTAAATAGGAAACTCGGTTCAGAAGGATATTACTTCACAATACCGAGGTACTGTGCTGGAGTACGGTCTGGTGATCCCAGATGTGGAAAAACACAGTAACTTTTAATAGATTTAACTACTGATATCCTGAGATACTAACTTTACTAAACTAACTAACTCCTCAGACATATAAAATAAACATAGCATGCATCCATTCATACCCAGTAAACATAAAGAAATAAGTGACAGAACCTGTTTAAGCTGTGGACAACAACAGCAATGGGAGGCCGTTCCTCCCTACCAACTCCTGGAGAGCACTCAGACAACGACTTCTCAGGACCCCCGAGCTTGCTCTGGTCTCCCTGGCTGGAACTAGGTGCAGCAAAGTCAGATACCAGTCTTCAAACTCAGTATTAACTCAGAACTATCAGTCCGTTCTCTCAGCTCAAAAAGTTGTAATGAAATCAAGTTACTGCAGCAATCCTCCTAAAACAACTTCCTTATTGTATTTCCCTCTTCCTCAATGGATTTCCTGAATAACATTCACCTAAATGAATTCTCTCTGGAAAAATAACTGAGCAGCCTCATCTTTCTTCATTGAGTACTTTTAAAATATTGCCTAGGTCTTTGTTGGGTTAACTGTCATTTAATGAGCCACCTGCTCTGATTCCACTTTCTTGGGGAATCATGACCCCAAATATAGGGAAGTTGCCACCTGCAACTTAGGAAGTGTTTGAGGATGCTGCCACTTGTCTTTTGCCCTTCCACCTAGTTCCATCCACCAGTTTGACCAGTAACCTCTTTTTAAGAGCTCTCCCATGCTGTTGTCTCCATAATTTATTTATTAATAATAAAATATTCTGAATTACACTCCATTACTGTTGACTCTGCTGAGTCATCAATCCCTACTTAGGATTACGTTTAACATAATGTCTCAGAAATATAATAAAACATTTTACATAATTTTACAAAATTGGGGTATGTGACACATGGGATACAGTAAGTGGGAAATATTAAGATGCTCCCAATATAGAATCTCATAAAACACATATTTTCTTTTCATCCAAATGGGAATTTTCCCAACGTAAGTGCTAAAAACTTCAGGATCATCGAACATAGGTTCCCCAATTGAATCATACAATTATGCAATTTCCTTCTCTTTTTTTGTGTCATCTTCCCTAAACCAGCGTGGTTGTGTCATTATTTCAGGTCTCTGAGATCCCTTTTGTTTAATGATTGAAAGAATATGTTTCTCTTCTATTAGCATGGTATTCTAGAAGGAATACCCTCAAGTTATCATACACCAACTTGTGTAGGTGGGTGGAACACCTAGACTTTGTTGAAGGTCCACAACATTTACATCCATGATACCATTTTTTTACAATACCTGCGAGGTTATTTTATACATAACATGTTAGATCCAAAGAAGGTGGTTGCACCAAATCAAGTTTGTAAAAAATAATTACGAATATAAGAAAATCAATCAACATGCTTACTAGTGTAAAATCCTAGTCCTAGCTAATCATGCATGGTGTATGAACATACGCCATACAACATAAAATATCTTTTGATCAAGATGGTTCCTTATACATCGTATACTTATATCCCTTCTCATAATTTCTTGAATTTTCCAATTAATGGTTGGAGGTAGACATCCATATTCTTCACTTGCCTTATACTAGGAACTATAAGAGCCAATATAAGATGTTCATTCTTTATGGAAAACCATGGAGGGACATTGTTATTAATCACTACCACTGGAAAAAAATAATGATTGATGTTTTGGAGGGAATATAGGTTTACTCCACCCATGGATATACTCAATCGAAGGCTTCATACTTCATCCTTGATTTTATCAGGTCATGTATCCTCTATATGCTTCATGGCTATTGAATTTGCAATAATATGCATAACTCTGGATCATAGTATGTTTGAGGAATGCCACCCTTGCAACATGGATAAATTTTTGCAATGGAAAATCCTTTGAATCCTTGGGATTATAGGCATGTCCCTCAATATCTTATGAGGAGGATCGTGTGCCTTTTTTGATATATTGTACCTATCATGCCCACATTCAAGACATATCTCTTTGGCATCTTATTCACCTCTGTATAAAATACAATCATTCAAACAAACATGATATGATATGCACCCAAGTCCCAAATTTTTCAGCAGTTTATTTTCCTCTTCATAACTGTGCGGGAGGGAATTATCACTTGTAAGTATTTTTTCTTTGAGTAACATTTAATTAATTGGAAATATAATTGTACATTGACATTAATAATACACTAAATACCTTTTCATTGTTGATTTAATTGGGACTTGATGGTTACTTACCTCAGTAGTGATAATAAACATGCATCTGACATACCATACATTTCTTTCAAGTTCTACAACAACATTATTTACCCCAGTTTGCTAGAACTTGATCCATGCCCAAAGAGAGGGGTGGTGGAAGAAATTTCAGGATTTTGAAGAAAGCATCAACAACATTAGCATCATATTCAAATATCATATTGCTAGAATGCATTTAACAACATTACCTCCATGTAATGGGCATCCCATAATAAGTTATACATACCAACCTCTATATCATTGCTTCCATCCCCAACCCATGAAGAACTAGTGTTACTATAGTTGTTCTAAATTGGTGACTTTGGATGTAGTGGGAATTGAATATGTGGTTGATTTAACCATTCTCTGTATGATTCTTATTCTAACTCTACTCATTTAACATCCTTATCTCAATTTGGCATTGTACTGGAGTGCCATAGTAGATGGTAGATAAGTTAACTGCAGTTAAAATCCTAGTTGCAAAAATTTTGAACATTAAATTGATGATATTAGTAAACACATTGCATTTAGTATGTTGAATTTATACCAAACATTTATTAGAAGCACAATTATTTTCCAATAGTACACATGCAATCAACCACTTTATAAAATAAATGTGGAATTAAGCATAAATTAAGAAATCCATTAACATTAATTCCATTAAAAATAAAATAAAAATACAATTACTCAATGATCTTTTTCTTATGCCCAAGTTTTGCGGGGCCATATTTTTGAACAATCAAATTGACCTCTCGGAGGTCTTAAGAAGTTTAGCAAAGGGATTTTGTTCCCTTAATTGAATTGAATTTGATTACATTAGCAATTGGGTAGGATAATTAGATGAGTTTTTAGGCATAGTTTGGATTCGATTCTATACAAGGAAACAAACAAGTTTGTTTGAGTAAATTAGTGGTTTTTGTTTGGATTCCCCCAAAGATAGAGTATACGATCCTATATTTGTATTTGACTTAATATTCTCTTGGTTGTATAAAGGAAATTTTTAAAGTGTAAGTAGGGAGAGGCATATTCATATTAGTGGTAGAGTTATAGAAGGATAGGAATATGAGGAGAAAATATGTAATGAGTTCTCTATTAATGAAACTAATTGCATACTCCAAATTTTGTTTCTCCTTTTCCCTATTCAAGTTCTGTCATCAATGTTAGGCTAAGAATAAAAATATTTGTGCTTAATCTTTGCGAGGATGAATGTGATTTCAAATTCATTTTAATAGTTATTGAATAAGTCTCTATGATGATATTGACTGTGATATCCTAAGTGTAAGTTCTAGGCATCAATGCTTAAGAATCAAAATCGTTGGGTATGATTTCTGAAAGTAAAATGTCTGAATTGATATGGGTGAACAAATATTATTATTAGATGATTTGATTTAGATTAAGCTATTGGAATATTCACTGAAACTAAGAAGGGGGACGAGTTAATATTGAACACTTTTTACCATTTCAAACTTCAAAATATAACATGTAAACATTAACCATTGATAAAGACATTCATCATCACAAAATAAACAAGAGATTTTATGTGGAAGCCCAAATGGGAGAAAGTGACATAATGATTTTATTATATCATAACAATATTACATTCATAGAAACCATTGACTTCCTATTCATGAACACCAACTCAAAGGAGGATAAACCCCCTACTTTTACCATCTCCAAATGGAAGGAAGCACCCACTCCTTAGATTCTATAGCACCCACTAGAAGGAGCCTACCATCCCTTGATCCACGTGATCCAAACTATAGATAGGAATTCAATCCTTAGCGAGCTCCAACTCACCAGAACACCACCCTTCCAACTTGGTTCTGTAGCACCAAATGGAAGGAAGCACCAAATCCTTAATATAACAGACACTAACCTACCCTAGCACTATCTTGCCACCATGATATGAATAGGAGTATCAACTTGTCACTATACCTTTCACTGTCACATGCCCCAATTTTGCAAACAATATTATCTTATTTGATTTTTATTAAGGACAATATGTTAAATTTTATACTAAGTTGTAAGTGATGACTCAACAGAGTCAAGGTTATTTAATATAATTCTGAATATTTTAATTATAAATAAATAAAGGTGGAGACAACAGCTTAGGAGAGCTGTTAAAAGAGTGTTACTGGTCAAATTGGTGGAGGAGACTAGGTGGAGAGCAAACAAACATGTGGTAGCATCCTCAAACAACTTCCAACTGTTGCAGGTGGCAACCTCCCTACATTTGGGGTCATGATTCCCCAAGAAAGTGGAATCAAAGCAGGTGGCTCAATTAATGACAACTCACCCAAAAGACCTAGGCAATCTTTATAAAAATTCCCATTGAAGAGAGCCGAGGCTGCTCATTCTAGGGAAGTGATCATTCAGGTGAATGTACTTCAGATAAATTCAATGGAAGGGAATTGTTGAAAGAGTTTGAGGGGATAACTGCTAAGTGATCTAGTGTAGCTTTTTAGCTGAAGGATCTTACTGCTGAGTGCAGAGTGTGTTACTGAGTCATTGGACTAGTCTATTGTTTGCATGCTCCACTAGTTCTCAGCCAAGAAGACCAGGAACAGGCTCGGGGGTCCTGAGTAAGCATTGTTTGAGCGCTCTCTAGGAGTTGGTAGGGAGGAATGGCCTCCTAACGCTGTTGTTCTCTATCCTAATTAAGTTCTACATTATTTTGTTTTACTGTATTAGATAGTCAAATCTGAATCTAACTGTTAAATGAATGTTAAATATTTAGTTGTAAAATGTTAGAGTTAGAAATATTTTAGATTACTGAAGAAATGAATCTGAAATAGTAATGTGTTAAGATGGAGAATAATTCTAATCTGTGTTTTTCCTAACAAGAATTTCCAAGGAAATAAGAATAATTCACCAAGCAATCAAAATAATTCCAAGGGTAAAGAATTTGTTAATAACCATGGTAATTACACCAAGAACTTTGAACGCAAAGAACCTATAAAGTGATGGGAGTGTAATGGCCCACACTATGCTTTAGTCTGTCCTAATCAGAAAAAGACTGTCAGTAATATTCATACCATACAGGAGGAGATGATTGTTGGAGAATTAGTGAGGACTATGCCCAGAATCAATGTAGCCTTGGAGAATCGACAAGCAGAATATCAAACTTCCATGGTGGAAGTAGAAGGTATGATAAATCAAACCCCTATAACTATTTTAATTTATCCTGGAGCTAGTCTCAGTTATATTGCACCTAAAATAGTAGAAAAATGTAAGTTGCCTGTTGAAAATTTTGAAAATTCTTGGTTGGTTCAGTTAGCCACTCGTGCTAAAAGGAAGGTAACTTGTTTTGTAAAATAATGTGTTGTATTTATGGATCATTTTGAAACTGTTGTGAAGCTTAATGTATTACCTCTTGGTTCTTATGATTTACTCATCAGTATGGATTGGTTAGAACAACATACGGTGATTTTAAAATGTTATGATAAAACCTTTACATGTATAAACAGTGATGGAAAACCAGTAAGTGTAAAAGAAATCCCTAGAAAAACCACCATAAGGAAAATTTCTGCTCTGCAGCTTAAGAGAGCTGATAGGAAGGGTTGTAAATCTTATGCAGTAACAATAACTAATGAGGAGAATCTAAATAAGAAAGATAAACTAAAATTGGAGGACATACTAGTTTTAAGAGAGTATGCTGATGTATTTCCTAAAGAAATTTTGGGACTACCTTCGAAAAGGGAATTAGATTTTACCATTGAGCTGGTACCTGGTGTAGTACCTAGCTCAAAATCCCCTTATCGAATGAACATACTTGAACTTAATGAATTAAAGTCTCAATTAAAATAACTTATTGATAAAAAGTATATTCGACCTAGTGTGTCTCCCTGGGGGGCACCTGTCATCTTCGTTAAGAAAAAGGACGGAACTATCCAACTTTGCATAGATTACTGTCAGTTGAATAAGATTACCATTAAAAATTGATACCCCTTGCACCGCATAGATGATCTGTTTGATCAACTACGTGGAGCCACGGTGTTTTCGAAAATAGATTTTAAGGTCTGGATATCATCAAGTTAGGATTAAAGATGAAGACATATTTAAAACAACTTTTAGAACTCGATATGGCCATTACGAGTTTGTCGTCATGCCATTCGGGATTACTAATGCCCCAGCTATTTTTATGTGTTTAATGAACAACATTATGCATAAGTATCTAGATAAGTTTGTAGTCGTGTTCATCAACAATATATTAATCTATTCAAAAACTGAAGAAGAACATAAAGAACATTTAAAAATTGTTTTGCAAGAGTTATGAGATCATCAACTCTTTGCAAAGTTTAGTAAATGTGATTTCTTCAAGGATAAGATTTAGTACTTAGGTCATGTGGTGACCAAGGAAGGGATTTCAGTAGATCCTGAAAAGATAAAGGCGATCGAAGATTGGTCAGTTCCTGAGGATGTAACTGATGTTCGATATTTCATGGGAATTATCGGTTACTACCGAAGGTTCATTGAAGGTTTTTTGAGGATCACGAATCCGATAACTTCTTTGCAGAAGAAAGGAAAGAAGTTTGATTGGAACCAGAAATGCGAGGAAAGCTTTAAAAAGTTAAAAAAATTATTATCCAGCACACCTATTTTAATAATAGCTGATCCAAATAAAGAATTTATAGTGTGCACTGACGTCTGCAATGATGGTTTAGGTGGTGTTCTGACTCAAGAGGGGCATGTTATTTCCTATGAGTCTAGAAAATTAAAAATTCATGAAAAGAATTATACAAATTATGATCTAGAATTAGCATTTGTTATACATGCTCTAAAGATGTGGCGACATCACCTAATTGGCAGAAAATTTATCTTAATGACTAATAATAAAGGATTGAAGTATCTGTTAGATCAGCCTAATCTAAATGCCAAACAAGTTAGGTGGCTATCTTTTCTAAGTGAGTATGATTTCGAAATTCAGCACATTAAAGGTAAAGAAAATAAAGTTGCTAATGCATTAAGTAGGAATGCAAGACTGAATTTTGTAGCAGTTATCAGCACCTATACAACATATTTGGATGAACAACTTAAAGCAGGAATAGAACAAGATGAAATCTACCAAAATTTACAAGCTAAAACGAAAGAAAATCCAACAAAAAGATTAAGTAAAGGGTATAGTTTGAATGCAAAAGAATTTTTATTGTATAAAGACAGAATGTATGTACCTAACGTACCTAAAGTTAAACTGTTAATTTTGTATGAAATCCATAAAAATCCATACTCAGGTCATCCAGGCTATCAAAAGACTATAACTATGTTAAGAAAAGAATATTTTGGCGAAATATGAAGATTGAATTAGCAGAATATATCGCTAGGTGTTTTGAATGTCAGCAGGTGAAAAGTGAACATCAACACCCAGCAGGATTACTTCAGCCATTACCCATTCCTAGCTAGAAATGGGAGATAATTAGTCTCGATTTTGTTACTAGACTACCTAGAAATCAGAATCTAAATCATTCTATCATGGTAGTAGTCGATAAGGTAAGTAAAGCAGCTCACTTTATACCTGTTAAAACTACATATAAAGCTGCAAACATATCTGATATATTTCTAAAACATATTTTCCGACTACATGGAATACCAAAAGTCATAATATCAGATAGAGATCCTAAATTTACAAGTAACTTTTGGAAATCTTTGTTTAAAGGATTAAACACTACATTAAATTTTAGTACTTCATCCCATCCTCAAAAAGATGGACAAACTGAAACAGTAAACCAAGTACTGGAATATTTATTAAGAATGTATGTGAAAGACCAGCCAAGTAAATGGGAGGATTATTTGCATCTGGTAGAATTTGCTTAGAATAATAATTATCAGGCATCATCCAGATTTAGTCCTTTCAAAATTTTGTATGGAAGGAAATGCAATACTCCTATCACTTGGAGTAATCCGGTGGATAGATTAGTATTAGGTCCTGAACTATTAAAGGAAATGGAAGAAATTGTAAAACATGTGCAAGGTAATATGAAAGTTGCGTAGGATCGACAGAAAAGTCAAGCAGACCTTAAAAGAAATCCAAAAGAGTTTCAGGTAGGTGAACATGTGTTCATCAAGGTGAGGCCCAAAAAGAGCTCTCTGAGATTGGGGAGTTGTGCAAAACTAGCACCTCGATACTGTGGTCCATTTGAAATACTGTTCAAGATTGGACAAGTAGCTTATCAATTAGTATTACCACCAAATTTAAGAGTACATAATGTTTTTCACATTTCATTATTAAAGACATATGTTCATGATGCTACTCATGTTGTTAACTGGAATGATGTATAGGTGGAACCAGAAGGAGATTTTCTGGTGGAAGCGAACTGTATCCTCGGGTGGATGGAGATCACATTTCATAACCGTACCATTGGACAGGTGAAGGTGCAATGGAAGCACCTTAGTCCAGAGGAAGCCACCTGAGAATTGGAAAGTAAAATATGAGAGGCATATCCAATTCTGTTCCAGGGGAATTCTGAGGATGAAGAATAAATAACATCGAGGACGATGTTATGTTCTAAGGGGGTGTGTATGTCACATGCCCCAATTTTGCAAACAATATTATCTTATTTGATTTTTATTAAGGACAATATGTTAAATTTTATGCTAAGTTGTTAGTGATGACTCAGTAGAGTCAAGGATATTTAATGTAATTCTGAATATTTTAATTATAAATAAATAAAGGTGGAGACAACAACTAAGGAGAGCTGTTAAAAGAGTGTTACTGATCAAATTGGTGGAGGAGACTAGGTGAAGAGCAAACAGATATGTCGAAGCATCCTCAAACCACTTCAAACTGTTGCAGGTGGAAACCTCCCTACATTTGGGGTCATGATTCCCCAAGAAAGTGGAATCAGTGCAGGTGCCTCAATTAATGACAAATCACCCAAAATACCTAGGCAATCTTTATAAAAATTTCCATTGAAGAGAGCTAAGGCTGCTCATTCTAGGCAAGTGATCATTCAAATGAATATACTTCAGAGAAATTCATTGGAAGTGAATTGTAGAAAGAGTTTCAGGGGATAACTGCTAAGTGATCTAGTGCAGCTTATTAGCTCAAGGATCTTACTGTTGAGTGTAGAGTGTGTTACTGAGTCATTGGACTAGTCTATTGTTTGTATGCTCCACCAGTTCTCAGCCAAGAATACCAGGAATAGGCTCGAGGGTCCTGAGGAAACATTGTTTGAGCGCTCTCCAGGAGTTGGTAGGGAGGAACAGCCTCCTAGCGTTGTTGTTGTCTATCATAATCAGGTTCTACATTATTTTGTTTTATTGTGTTAGACAGTTAAATCTGAATCTGACTGTTAAATGAATGTTAAATATTTAGTTGTAAAATGTTAGAGTTAGAAATCTTTTAGATTACTAAAGAAATGAATCTGAAATAGTAATGTGTTAAGATGGAGATTAATTCTAATCTGTGTTTTTCCACGCCTGGAAGGACCAGGCCGTACTCTAGCACAGACAGAGTATTTAAAGTAGATGAAGAAAATGATAAGAGACTGAATTGATTAGATGTGGTTCTGCATTTCATAATAGCAGAGTAATTTATTTCAGTATGTAGGTTATTATCAAAAGAAAAATGATCTGGTTATCTCTATTATTGTTTTTACAAGCTTATTTATGTAAATATACTGGAAAAGAAATAGCAGTAACCTAGTACAGGTAGAAGGATTATTATATTAAGAAAATACCCTAGTAGATAAGATGTTGTGTTTACATACAATAGATTATTCTTTATTTTTATTCAAGTTAAAATAAGTTGGAGGTTAAACTGTGTTACATTATAGATACATTCCTTTGTAGACAATTAGAATCTATATACAAAATAGTAGAAATATCACAGTCAAGCTACTCTGTTATATTCATCTAAATAGAGAAATAAACTACAAATACTTAGTTTTATTTACTAACAATATCAATTAAGCTAAGACTGACAAATACCATAAACCAAGTAGAGATACATTAAAGTATTCAAAATATAAAGAACAAACTAAACTAAGTTATAGAATCTATGTTTTTACTTTTCAAAGGAACTTTGAGTAAATTCAACCAGACAGCTTAAGTAAATAAAACAAAAGAATATGATATAAATAAATATCTGTCTAAGTACAGAACTGTTTTATATTTATCAAATCGGTTATACCTGTAAAGGTATTCTACAGGGTCGAAACCCTAAATTAAAATTATTATTGTTTCAAATAAAAGCAATTAAGCTATAATCCATTTGCTTGGATCATTATATCAATACATAAAGTTTGTAGACTGGTTACAGTCCTTATAACAAATATATACATAGATATAAATTTAAGAAATCCCAATATACACTAGTAATATTATTAACTTAAAACAAGATTTTACAAGTAATAGAACCTATTTAAATAAATTAAAAGAATTTATTTAAACAAAGGTTTCAATCAGAAAATGCCTCGCTCGTATTTCTAAGCCAACAAATAAATAATACGAATTACTGTATGACGGAGTTACAGTTACAGTCTTAAATAAATAACCATATTATATACACAAAATATATTAAACACTAATATTCTTCATTCACAGTCGAATAGGGTAAAAACCCTAAGTTACACGGAGTCACGATTAGTATTTACTGTAAACCGAATCCAAGCTCAAAGGAATCCTTTTTAAAAACTAGTGTATTGCATTAACAAGCCATAAGGATGAAAAATTAAACCAAATACAACACCCAGCTCACAGCCGGGACTACCCATCGACGAAGCGAGGGTTGTAAACAGAATAGAACCCAATAATCATTTAAAAATAAATTGCATAGCTAAATATGAAGCTGGACAAGCTTCCACGCTCAGGGTTTCCATTGACAACCCTGTTACAAGTAGGGCAAGAACCCAAATGATGAACACAGGGCTTACTGAATTAGAGCCACGAAATTCGAAGACAGCCAGCTTTGTCCTCTTCACTATTTGCAAGTGGAGTCTCAAACTCCTATAAGGAGTATACAATACAGAGTGTTATTTACAAAACTCTTAAAACATTGTAAACCCTACTATAAAAATAACTATGTTGTAAATTCTTCTATGTTGAAAATAACACTAAATAATTACCTTAGTAAGAATGTCGAACAGTCTAGCAGAGAGACTATCATTAACTGAAATCCACTCATACGAATCTCCAAACCCTGCGACGATGGAGAAGCACAACCAACAACAAGCAAAGCTTATCTTATCACCGTAGTGACAGACCATGAGGAAGCACGATGGAGCTACGGATAGGCCACAGGCAAGTGTAAAGCAAAACCAATGAACTCTCATAGAATAAAGAACCCATAATTATGGAGTTTGACAACAAGACCCAGTACTGAATACTACTTCAACATTAACCCAAGGCTCAGAAAAAAATGGAATAGGAAGGAACTCATTGCCGCCATGAGACCTTACAAAGCAGCCGGAGGCCAGCATGAACTACGGAGGGAAAATGACGAAGGGTTAGGGTTGCAATGCACTTATATCTCCAATAAACGGATAAGAGGTGACCATGTGCCCACAAGAAAATCAAACCGCGGCATGGGTTGAATTCTATAGTTCACCTGCATTTCAATATTTCCAATTATTCAAACAATGATTTGTTATCAAACTTGCATAAGCTATAATGTTCCCATATATGAATATCCCATCGTTAATCATATGTCAAATTATCGTAATATTGAAAGCTCGATATGGGCATTTGGATAAACCACAATATGTTAACGTTGACCTAGTGAAAGGTGTAATCACTTAATCAATTGGTTAATCCTGAAATCAATCATGTATAGAATCTTTTAAACTATAGTAAGCTTATATGCTATCAAATCAATGTTAAGTTTGCACGTTTTATAATCCTTTTAAACCAACAACTCAAGTGGTGATAAATTATAGAGTTGAGTAACATAGAAAAAAGTATCATCATGAATTCTTCTACAAGTTCAAATTTGGTTTAGACTTGCTTAGAACCTTTCGAACTATTATAGTTATATATGCTTGTAAAACAATGTTGGATATGCATGGTTTATCAAAAAAACTTATCACTCTTAATCCAATCAGCTTGGGGTGGTTTTAATTTATGAAATTGAATAGAGTTGAATGGCTTAGCATTAGAATTATCAACATGACTTTTACCAAGTTCGATGTTGATTAAAAACTTTCATAGACACTAGGTACTTCACAACTTGACAATGCTGGAAGTTTACCTTATTGTGTATGTTAGAGTAGTTAGTTTTGTAAGTATACAAGTTAACCTATATTTCTTATAAGGTTAAATTTTGATCTACCATAATAGCTAATGTAGACATGAATTTAATGTAAGGAAGGTGTTATAGTAATAATAAGAATTACAATGGAATAACCTTACTCAAGTCTATAATCATTGAGAATAACATTGATTGAGTTAGGTTTAAGAAGTGAAGACAAACATTACTCCATGTGAACAATGCAATGATTTTACGCTATTCAAGCTTATATTATCAAGGAGTTTTACGGGCAGTAAGTTTCCCTACAGAATGTAAATATCAATCAGCTTGATACTCAAGTAAATAATACGATAATGTATATGATACAATAGTACATGTAGTATGACATTGACGAGGAAGCTAATAACCTGTTAATGAGCAATTGATTTATACATATAAGTAATAGGTTGATACTTACTATACTAGTAGGTTAAAAAGAAAATCCATTTTATATTCTAATGAGAATCTTACTATCAGTATTGATCAAATCTCTTCCATGTATAAAAACCAATAGTACAATAAGTATAACATTGTAAGATAAGCATATCAAATTAGTAGTTACTATGCCACAAATATTACAAGTTTAGAGCTACAGTAAGTATCTTTACTATCGCTAAGTTCGATGAAGAAAGGAACTCATTTATTTTGAACTTTGCTTACAAGAAAAACTGGAGAAAACAAACTACTTTACTTCATTGAAGTTGCTTGGAATTTATCAGCTTATTTACTAAGCATATTAATTGCAAATAGAAATACTTCATGATACTTTATGAATTTAAAACGTTTACTTGTTCGATCATACCTGTAAACCTGTAAGAACCAGTAATCTTTATGTGTTAGCATAAATGCTAAGTAAGCCCAGGATTCAAAGTTAGATTCCACCTACTTGCCATAAAGAAAACTCATCAGTAAACTGAAATAAAACAATACGCAAGTAAACCTTATTTATGTTACGAAAAGGAAATTGCTTTAGTTAACGTAATTTGAAAATATGTAATACTAATCATTGAACTGTTTCTTTTTTTCCCGCTAACCTTTAACTATTAGTAAACCGTAGTATCATCACTTTATGTTATCTTGAAATTTTAAATTTTTCTAAAAATTTGGGGTTTTGACATTCATTGTCTCTTTCTTTGTCACCATCACTATCACTAGCATTATCTCTATCACTGTCTATGTCTCTGTCACTATCACTGTCACTATCATTGTCTATGTCTCTATCATTATGACTGTTACATTGTTACTATCTTTGTTACTATCTTAAACTGCTTCACAATGCTTACCAATATACTATAAATCTTTCCTTCAAATCATTCCTTAAATAAACAAGACTTTTCAAATTGTTCTTCAAATATGCAATCGAACCCTTCAAAGGGTGTCCCTCAAATCCCCTCAAATTTTCAACAAGCTAGTCCTTCAAATTAGTCCTTAACCATGACAAATATGTCCTTGGGATTTGTGATAAATACATCCTCAAATATTCCTTTAATCCTTCTATAGATCTACCTCAAACCTTCTAATAACATCTTCAAATCTATCCCTGAAAAGGTGTCAATACAGTCCTCAAACCTGCAACAAAGAACTTCTCAAATTTGCAATAAGGCACTCCTAAAATACGCAATAGGAAACTCCTTGAATATGTAATTAAATATTCCTTCACATCCATATTTAAGTTCTTATGAACAAGGCCAGAAAGGTGTCCTTGAAGATTCCCAAAATACTTTTCAAATATGCAAACAAAACCTTCATGAAGAATACCAAAACATGTCTTCTAGATCTACAATAAAACCATCATAAATAAATCATCCATAGACTTTATTTGTTTGCTTCTTAAAACCCTTGACATCTTCATCATCTTCAAACCCTAGTTCATTTCGAGAGAGGAACATAAATCATTCCATAAGAATCCTAATCCATGCAGACATATCTTCAAAAGATAAACCCATTATCATATTCAAACCCTGGGTCATTGCAAGAGAGGAACCATAGTTCATGCGAATAAAATCACCATAATCATTGCCAATATCACCATATATATGCCAATATCACCATAATTTATGTCAATAACATCACCATGATCTATCCCAATATCACCATAATTTATTCCAATAACATCACCATGGAGAAACCATAATCCATACCTTTAACAAGACAAACCTTAACCAAGGTATAAAAATAATAGAGAAAACCTAGTCATGTGACATTTACTTCACCAAAATAAACCTAGGATCATGTCATCGCATATCCTTACAACAATATTTCCAACTAGCTAAGAATTTTGTGATTCCAATATTGTATGAGAAACTTATGCAAGTTTTTATCAATCTTCGTAACTTTATCCTTCTCTTGAATTTCGTTGAACTCTTCTTGTCCTTCTTGAACATCCACTTAATATTTATTGAAGTCGAATACTTCAAATGAAATGTTATAATATTTATTTATACCTTTCCAAGTCACCTTTTAATTCACTTCAGGTTATGTTGTCCCTAATCAAATTCTGGCCTCATGTTATGTTGGCCCTAACCAAATTTCGACCTCATGTTATGTTGTCCCTAACCAAATTCTGACCCATTACAAAGAAAACTTCATTTCTACTAAACAATGGTGAGTTATGAACCTTGCCACCTATCAATGGATAGGTCTTAGGATAGGATATGTGATTATGGAACTTGTTATTTCATTTGGGATACCTTTATGGTGTAAAATTTCCTTTTGTCTTTAGCACCATTGTCATGAGACTCCTCCTGGATTTGACATCATTTTCTTGACTTTTATTCATGGATTCTTGCTTTACTTATTGAATCAGATTTAAATTTCCTTCTTAACCATTTCATGTATTCATAAAGGGTATTTGGGGATTCTTAAAACTTCACATCACCATGGAATTTGGGGGATTCTTGAATGGATCCACATCATCATTACTTTAGGGGATTCTTTACATTTTACATCATCACAGTTATGTGGACACATCATCATCATTTTAGGGGATTATTCTTCAAGACCCATCATAAATTTAGGGGATTATTTAAACTTCACATCATCACACTTCAAATGGGCACATCATCATTGCTTTAGGGTCTTCTTTAATGGCATTAGGGGATTTCCCCATTTGTGTACAACTCAAAGTGGGCATGTGGAAACAACCACATGTTATATCATCCCGCGAGGGCCATGCTTGAAAGATACACCATAAGGGGACCAATTTGGAGTTATATACACTTATGTCAAGGATCCCTCAAGACTCTTCAAGGATTCATCAATATTACTAAAAAATATCCTTTTATCACTGCCACATCATCATCATCACTTAAGAGTCTAGAAGATCACGATGCAATATCAATGACACAAGTATCTTGACCATGCTGATATCAATGACAAATTTTCTGAACATAATCCCTTAGTGTGGAGGGATGATAGTACTTTTGGACATCTAACCATGAGTAAATTAATTCTGGTCTCTATTCCTGTAAAATTTGTTTGTCGGATCCAAGAACATAAAATCCATTCACTTAAGGAATGAGCACATCATGTATATGCTTGTGGGTTTGAAGTGTATTGGGTTCATTTCATGTTTATAATGGAGACCCAGTCTAATAATCCCAACTATCAGTTAAATTAAAAGAGAATGGATGTGATGAGGAAATGGAGGATTGTAACGTGAAGAGGACCATGCCAATGCTAGGTCGATCCAAGATAAGATCAAAGGAATATGGAAATGATTGAGTAAAGAAATTAAATCATGAACTGGTAAGTTCTGATTCTTAACCTTCTACTAAGTCAAGGTTTTGGATAAAGTTCCCTTATTACCTTGCATTAATTGGTATTAGAGAAAATGAAAGTGGTCTAAAGAATTTGTTGGACTACAAGGCGCAAAGAGTTGTGGGATTGTTGTCAAAACTACTACTGCCATTATTTTGTGGAAATAGATTATGATTTATCCTGTCTACATATATTTAGTGAATATAGGATGGATCTTCTCCATCAAAATTATCTTGAGTCCATAGTTCGTTCACTTCAAGAGAAGACAAGCAGTTCTCACTCCTATTCGAGAAATGGATACTATCACACTGAATGACATAATAATATCTTATCACAATGCATGAAAGATGTAGTGAAATTGATTTATACATCCACCAGCCTGACTCACTAAAGCAATTAATATTTGATTTCTTGTTGGCCGACGAAGAGGCAAGGGTCTGTACATTTTTTTTGTTTGACTTATAGATTAGTGGTTCTTAGCACAACGTTTAAAAACTAGTGGAGCACTAACTTGTACAGTTTTGTGAAGATGAGAATGATGTTTAGAAGAATAAATGGTATGTTTTATGTTTTCATATGGGTGAATAATCATTTTTTTCCATGAATAACTTTGTAAAATTCATACCTATCCATTCCCTATTTGGTTAAGAAATTCCTTAATCCAAGTTAGAGGTCATGAAAGGTTGTATAGTAACAATATGCTACTAGGAATGTTGATCAGAGAGTTGACAATGTCTAGTCTATTTAAAAAAAAATCCAAGTCAAATGACTATCTAGTCCATTACATTCTAAACCCTAAAGGTGCGATGTGAAGGGATAAATTATCACATACAAATTATGGAGTTAATGCCACTCCTTATCCATGATTCTATGTCGTTAAGGGTTTAACAATTGCACTAGGGTGAGTTTGTTGATCACTGCAATGAAATTTGAGCCACAAATTGAGGTTGAGATGTCCATACCTCTCTTAATTCTCATGTTGAACATGCGGTTGTGAGAAATAGAACAAAAGATGAAGGACATGGTGAATTATTAGATTTTGGGTGTGTTTCTACAGAAGACGGTGGATGAATGTTAAGCACTAAATGTTAGGCACAGTTCCCCCTATAGTGTGGCACTTTACCCCCTATATGGTGGTGTATTGCATATTATTAATGTAGGATTGGGTCTATTAGTTGTTATTGTACACCTATGTCTCCTATATATAGGGAGGGGATATTTTCATTTTAGTCATCAATGTATCTTGTCTTGTCTTGTCTTGTGTACCTAGTACATTGTGTAAGGAGGTTCCTCCCTCAAAGAGGATTGCTGCTCATGTCTGTTCTTCGCATTTAAGGCGTAGATTACTTTCTTTTGGTGTATTTATGTTATTATTATGCCATTTCCAGGACTTGGTTGCATAACAATGAAGTGTGCAACTTTCTGAAGTGTGAAATCATGTTACCAGTAGAAACATGAGATACTTCTTGGAATGTGTCCATATTTTCAAAGGAATAAGAGGTTAATGCTCAAAAAATGTGTGTTTGTGTTTACTTGAATTGAATGTGAGGCCATATGGAATATCACAACTGTAAGATAAGGTGTATGTTAGAGTGTCTAGAGAAAAAAAATGACCACTCAAAAGCTTTGAGATTTAGATGACAAATCTATAAATTAAAAAGGTTGTTCAATAGAAACCGAAAAGGATGTGTCTCACCCAAATCCACTTTTTGAGGATATCAGCTAGATCTCCATTAACAAGTTTCATTCTCATATTTGAAGAGAAAGCAAAGGTCCTTTGGAGTATTGGTGAAAGGTATTCTTTGATGGATGAAGACAACACCATGACTTTGAAGAAAAAGAATGCAACAGTTTTTATATTTTTGTTCAAGGCAACAAAGAGAAGAAAAAATCTAAGCACCAACAGATGATAACTCAAAGCACTACTAGTAACACTCTCATATTGGAAGGAAATTTTATCAAGGTTGGAATGCTCTTGGTGCAAAGAGGAAAGTTACCAGATTACACGTTAATACATTTGGGAAATATATTTGCTTACATGTATATAAAGCGATGGAGAAGATTGTATTTTAGATTTGAATACAGATTTACTAGAATAATTTGAATCAAAGGTTGCTACAATAACATTGGAGCAAGAATCCCCTAGAGAAGGTGGAGTAGAATCTATACTATGATTCCCAACAAGTAGAGGTAGTGAGGGCCACAAGGAATTTTCAGTTGCTACAAATGTTGAACTGATCTTGTTGATATAAGTTTAGTATGCAAAATTTTATCAACACTACTTTATCTGTGACATACTATGGTAGAATATGTCGATGTTGAGAGAAACTACAAATTATTATATATGAATAACCTTTGGTAAGGTACCAATAATCCCAATATATAAGAGCTTCGACTGTTGAATCATACACATATATGGCTAGATGTTAGTGAATAAGCATATACAAAGGCCTTATAAATTATATGATAATTACTTGTATATTTATGCTCCCACAACAATTTGCAACAAACTTGAATGGCTGGTTCATATGGATTCCATTTCCACTTCATGGATGGGAATGAGTTCAAGGCACATATTATATCCACAAGATAGGATGTAATATATAACTTAGAGGGTTGTCCCATTGGTGGATCTTATGTAGTTACAACAACTTGATTAGGTTATCCTATAGAATAGCTCTCCAATTGAAAATATAACCATAGATGATAACAGTATGTAACATGTGTGCCCATGTTTTGTAAAACAAAGAGGCATAATTTCACCATATAATATCATCAATAACATTGATCTCAATTGATAAGTGTTGATGTATTTGTAACTTCAGAATGTATTCACTCATATATCTTATGTATTGTACCCCGATGTTTATTCTGGGAAGTGTCTGTAATGTATTTGAGTCATGTCATGCCCTGATGTTCCTATCGGGAGATTCAATAATGTAAAGAAGTCATGTAAATTCATTGTGAGTAACCATCCTATTGATCAAGGGTTAAATTCCCCACAGTTTTGGGGCACTAGGGTTATTAGACTCTCCTATAGAAGTCGTCCCTACGTGATTTAATGTAAGTCGGGTCATTAGTACCCCAGTTGTGGTTACTCAAGCCTACATAACTAAGTTAGGATTACTCGAGCCAACATAACAAATTTAAAGGTTAAGTGAACTAAAGAATATAAATAGAGAGTGAGACTCTCTATTTATCACACATGCACTCACTCAACTGGGGTGCATGAGTGAGAGAGAAGAAGTTGGGATCAGAGAGAGAGACTACTGTTGTCGGGAGATTATCTTACTGTTTTGCGTTTTACTTTTAGTGCTGATTCTATCTCTGAGGAAGTTGCGGGGTTTTCTCCTTTATGGTTTTCCTGAGGAAAATATTTTTGTCTATTATCTCTTGTGTTTGATTTCTAGGCTTGTTATTCTCTCAATTAAAGATCCTAAGATAATGATAGATTAAAAGATAAAAATCTAACATGGTATCAGAGCTAACCTGAGAAGAAGACATTGTGTAGCTGCAGAAGCTAGGGATTCTTACTTTTTGGGTCTCTCTCCATAATCCATAAGCAAATGTATGCTAGGCTGACTCTCCATTGAAGGGTGCATCTTTCTGTCGAAGCGAAATTCAATTCCGAGCATTTTCAGTTTTTGGTGCGGGAAATTAGGGATTTTTACAAAAGAAGAATTTTTTAGTGAGCCCAGCATAGGGTTTCTCTCCTCATCAAAATCGAAGTTTAGAGACCTGGATTGAAATTTTTGGTTTGGTATAACTTCAGGAAAGTCAAACCCTAGTTTGACCCCGAGCTGGAAAAACCCTAAATACTAAAACTGATAAGTTTTGGTAAATTAGCTATATCTTGAAATAGTAGACGTCTTAGGGGCCCAAACTTTCACAGGGCGAACATGAAATCCTGATGTACACTTTTCCTAAGTTTCAGCCTGGAATTCACTATATTCTAGGGGATATGATTCCTCCAAGTTAGGGTTCCAGCCTCTTCCAGGATTCATCCCTAAACAGGACACCTAGGGAGAATTGCTATATCTTAGGCTACAAAGGTCCAAATGAAATTTCTCAAGATGTTCCAGAAAGGGAATGGATTTTAATTTCTATGGTAGAAGTTTCAAACCTAGAATATGAAACAGTGACATGTGGCAGTCTGTATAACTTCGCTATGCTGAAGAGTCATGAAACAGGTCACCTTGGTAAAACGATCATAAGTCCCAATTGGTGAAACCAATTCTAATGACACTTATGGTGTTGGAAAAGAGATATGCGAGGAAACCTTAGTGCGAATTTTTAGACATAATGGATTAGTAATTTCGAAGATACCATAGAAACAGTAGTAGGCATTTCTACAGAAGAAATTGGTAAACTAGGGCTTCCTGTTCTGGGAGCTTCCCTCCACTGTTTTCAGAAAATGAGTACATTGGGCAGCTCACCTTGAAGAGTTCTATCTTTATATCCAATCAGATCTTAATTATTCCAAGTTTTGAAAATTAGGGTTTCTCTTACAAACCCTAGATCAGCCAGCTCCGGAACTAGGACGGACACCTCAAATCAGTAAGATCTAATCTTTTTCTATTTTCATTTGAGGTTCTCATTTCAAAGTGATCTATCACATCAGCTTGATGATAAGCTTGTTGAAGTTGACAACTTTCAAGCATGGAAGTATATGATCTCTCTGAAGAAAATGAATTGGACACCTACATAAGAAGAGAGGTTCCAGTTCCAGAGGGAGATGAGCCTAAAAGCCTTACACCAGAAGAACTTTGTCAAGGCCAAAAAGATCATTGCTGATTCAATCACGGATCACCTTATACCACAAGTGTCTTCCCTAAAGACACCGAAAGAGATGGTTGATTCCTTGACCAAGCTATTTGAAGGGAAGAACATAAATCGGAAGATGAATTTCAGAAAATAGTTGAAGAATGTGAAGATCCAGAATGCAGAGACCATACAGTCATACTTTACAAGGGTCTCTCAGATCAAAGAACACATTGAAGCGGTAAAAGAACAATTGAAGAATACAGAAGTGGTGATAATCACCTTGAATGGCCTCCCAGGATCATGGGATTTATTCATGCAAGGAATGTGTGCCAGAAGGAAGTGATTACTTTCAGCAGACTCTAGGAAGAAGAAGAATCTCAACTCATAATAAGAGAAGAGAATATGGGAGCAACTGAAGATCAAGCTCTTACCATCCAAAGAATATCCCTCAAGCGATGAGGAATATTAAGAAATCAACTCTTGAAGAACCTCTTATCCATCTTAGCATTTGGATAAGAAACAATGCTATTATGAATGAAGAAGATGATGAAGACGAAGGCTCAAGAAGGAGTCTACCCATGAAGCAAATAAAGATAAGTATTCAATTGTCATTTCATGATATTGTTTTTGTTATGAATTTGTTTATATTTAGTTGATGTATTATGCATGATAGAATGTTTGCATTAATGACAGTATACTACTAATATGCATGTGATGGGTAAGTAGCTCATGGTGCTATACAACTCTCCATTACTACTTATCTAGAATGAAACCTATTTGATGACATATTTGATTAGTGCACAATCTCAATGTTGTCCTAGTAGAGATGGAAGGCATCTAGAAAAGTTTCCGTGAGATATGGATGAATGTTGTATTGGCTTAAATAGTTGCATGATCATATATTTATGCATAAGAATTTGCCATTATGAATATGCCGTATGAAATGTTTCTAACCATACAAATGCATTTGACTTGTAGGAAAGATTGCGTACAATCACCTACAAGCAAAGAAGGATGAGACTTGTTCCGAAGAACAAGCGACGACAGTTCAAGAAAGAATCCAAGATGAAGAATAATATGATGAATGCAGCAACATCATTGATACATAACCTTCCAGCTCTAAAGAAGTAACCAAGAAGAAATGGAAGACCAGTACAAGAAGAATGATGTCTAGGATGCAGTATCGATATGTGAATGGAAGTTCTTAGTTCCATCATGCAGTAGATGGAAACATCGTGGGATACAAGGAAATATTCATAGCACGAGGATTCTCATGAAAATAAGGCATAGACTACAAAGAGACATTTGCAGCCAGTGGGAGTTGAGACACATAACAGGAAGAATCATGTGTGCAAATGAAAGAAGGCCTTGTACGAGCTCAGAAGACACCCATGGGATAACACATACATGAGGAGCTTGATGAAGATATGAACCTTTGCTACAAGGTTGAAGATGAAAGTCTATAGAGGATGACAAGCTCACAGATGGGTGCGAGAAGAAATTTTGAAAAAATTTCAAGATAGAGGATCTTAGTATCCAGTGATCCTAGATGGACACATTTAGTAGCAGAGGAAGCTACTTGTCACTCCAATACAAAATGTTTCAGTGCATAGAGAATGAAAGACAGAGGGAGAAGGATGCTCCACTTCAGAGGGAGTGACTACAAAAGATCCTGAGGTTCAACATGGTACGATGGGATGGATAGCTTACTGATGACTCTAGGATTTACTAATAGTAAAGCGGATTCCAACCTTTTCTTCAAGGTTGAAGACGGAAGACCAGTGATGCACCTGTTATATGTCGATGACTTGTTCCTAATAGAAAAGAGGAACTCATTAAAGTTGCAAGAAGGAGACTTGCTGCCGAGTTTGAGATGAAGGACTTGGATATGATGCACTATTTTCTTGGCATGGAGGTGTGGCAGAATGCAGATGGAATTTCCCTGGGACAAGGGAAGTATACGGTAGAGATATTGAAGAGATTCGAGATGATGGATTGAAAGGCCATGACCACACCTATGGCATCAAACTTGAAGCTATTGAGCGAGGCTTCATCAGAGTTGGTTGATGATATGATGTATCATCAGATGATTAGGTCCTTGATGTACCTAACGAATACGAGACCAGATATTTGCTTTTCTGTGAACACACTGAGCCAGTTCCTGACAGATCCAAGACATGTTCACTTGAATGCTGCAAAGCATATTCTGAGGTACCTGAGGGGTATAGTTGATTATGGGCTCAAGTATGAGGTGAATCAGAAGATTAACCTAGAGGGTTATGTTGATTCATATTGGGAAGGCAGTGCCATCGATAGGAATATCACTTCAGGGTTATGCTTCAGTATGGGATCAGGTGTGATCTCTTGGTTTAGCAGGAAATAGTCTTGCGTGGAACTGAGTACAGCTGAAGCAGAGTATGTCGCAGCTTGTTCAGCTAGTTGTGAGGCAGTATGGATAAGGACTCTACTGTCTAATTTATTTGATCTCCATTTGGATGCTACTTGTATATATTGTGACAACCAGAGTTGTGTGAATTTGTCGGAGAACCTAGTGTTCCACGACAAGTCAAAGCACATTGAGATCAAATATCACTATATCGGGGATATGTTGTAGAGAGGAGCAGTGAATCTCTAGTAAGTTGCAATGGAGGAACATATAGCTAATGTGTTGATGAAGCCATTAGCTAGAGTGAAGTTTGAGTACTTCAGGGAGAATCTTGGTGTTCTCCAGATCAAGGTTCCCTCCAAGGGGAAGTGATGAGTCTGTGAGCCATTCTGACATGGTGAGAGGATTGGTTCCTTAAATGGTAAGATGTAAGGGCTAAGCCATTCTGTCATGGTGAGAGGATTGGTTCCTTCCATGTTAGATATAAGTGCTGAAACATTCAGATGTGATTGTAGGATTGGTTCGTACATGATCATATATAAGTGCTAAATGCCATTATCTGAATGGAGGCACCTAGTCAATTACTAGGAATACTCAGCCTAGAGCTGAGAGCCATTCTAATGTGACTGTAGGATTGGTTCCTACATGATCAAATATAAGTGTTGAATGCCATTCTCTGAATGGAAGCACCTGGTCAGTTACTAGGAATACTTAGTCTGGGGCTAAGGGCTATTCTAATATGACTGTGGGATGTGTTCTCACATGATCAGATATAAGTACAGGGCCATTCTGATGTGATTGAGGGATGTGTTCCCACTCGATCAGATATAAGGGTTGATGCCATTCTCTAGGAGAATGGAGGCACCTGGTCAGTTACAAGGAATCCTCAACCTAGCGTTGAGAGCCCTTTTGACATGTAGGCTATATTGGTTCCTCGCATGGTCGAATATAAGTGTTGAGCCCTTCCATGGATGATAGATGGTGTTCCTATCATGATAGTGGATGTGAGTGTTGTTCCTTTCCACAGATGGTAGTAGGTGTGTCCTACCATGCTGTTGGATGTGAGTGCTATGCCTTTCCACATATGATAGTAGTTGTGTCCTATCATGCTGGTGGATGTGAGTGCTGATCCTTTTCATAGATGGTAGTAGGTGTGTCCTACTATGCTGGTGATTATAAGTGTTGTACCTTTCCACAAATGGTAGTAGGTGTGTCCTATCATGCTGGTGAATGTAAGTGATGTGCCTTTCTGACATGGTGTTGGATGTGCTCCTCTCATGGTCAGATGTGAGTGCTCGCCATTCTAACTTAGGGTTATATATAAGCATTGAAGAAGAACTACATGGAGGCTAGGCCTACAACCAGCATGAAAAAGGGCTGGCTCTATAGAACTTACTGTGACGAGAAGAATCATGAGATAGCACATGTGATGATGACCCGGTGATGATCCAAATCCAATGATGATGATCTAGCAGTGATGATCCAGATCCATTCATGATGATCCAGTAGTGATGATCCAGATTGAGTGATGATCCAGATCTAGTGATGATGATCCAGCAGTGATGATCCAGTAGTGATGATCCAGATCCAGTGATGATGATCCAGATTGAGTGATTATCCAGATCCAAATGAAGATGACTTGAAGATGAACATGACTTGAAGATGAAGATGACGAGAACTCAATGATGATCTAGATGATACAGAGAAGAATACTTGTGCTGATAAATTGTGTCAAGAGAATACCTTCCTACTTAAGAGGGAGTATTGATGTATTTGTAACTTCATAATGTATTCACTCGTATATCTTATGTATTATACCCCTATGTTTATTGCAGGATGTTCCTATAATATATTTGAGTCATGTGATGCCTCGATGTTCCTATCAAGATATTCAATAATGTAAACAATTCATGTAAATTAATTATGGGTAACCCTCCTATTGATCAAGGGTTAAATTCCCCATAGTTGTGGGGCACTAGGGTTATTAGACTCTCCTAAAGAAGTCGGCCCTAGGTGAGTTAATGTAAGTTAGTCATTAGTACCCCAGTTGTGGTTACTCGAGCCTACATAACTAAGTTAGGATTACTCGAGCCTACATAACAGAGTTCAAGGTTAAGTGAACGAAAGAATATAAATAGAGAGTGAGACTCTCTATTTATCACACACACACTCACTCAACTGGGGTGCATGAGTGAGAGAGAAGAAGCTGGGATCAGAGAGAGAGACTACTGTTGTCAAGAGATCATCTTATTGTTTTGGGTTTTACTTTTGGTGCTGATTCTATCTCTGAGGAAGTTGTGGGGTTTTCTCCTTTATGGTTTCCTTGAGGAAAATCTTTTTGTCTATTGTATCTTGTGTTTGATTGTTGTGCTTGTTATTCTCTTAGTTAAATATCCTAAGATAATGATTGCTTGAAAGATAAAAATCTAACAATAAGGGGTATTAGAAAGTTTTTAGGGTATGGATCACCCTCTATCCCAACTTTGAATCTCTTTTCCCCCATCCACCATCTCCTAATGCAAGCATATATGTCTAGCTACACTTGTGAAAGCCACTCTTCTATCAAATTCACTCTAAGAGTTGGGAACTTTTAGTAAAGTTATAGTATAATATACTAAAAATATGGTATCACCTTGGATTCATACATTTTTGTGATTAAGTGGTCTTTGATATTCATTCTTGGCAAGATCCAAGAGATTATTTATGCACATGGGAAGATGGTGATTCTAGCTACTAATTCGTGGAGTTCGAATTTCTTGATGTTTTGAGAATACTCCCTGATCATCATTGTCCTAAATAGGGATACTGGGATAGTTATTCTCTTGAATATATCATATATATCACCCCATTTATATACATATTTGGACTCATTGTTGCTATTGGTATCTCCATAATGTGTATTTATAGTCTTCACTTCATCATATGAAGACAACTCTTGTATCGATTTCCATTCAACCGAATTTGGTTGTAAGCTTTCCTGTTATCCTGCAACTCAGAGATATCATCATAAGAACTAATTATCATTATTAGGAAACAAAAAAAAGTTATTTTTATACCATAAACTTTAAACTTGGTGTTGTTTCAGAGAAATCCAAAGAGTCAAATCATTTCAAACAACTCTATGTTCACTAAGTTAAATATTTATGGTTCAACTTTCAGATTTAAAAGGAAATGTTCCATGCAAAAAATCATTTCAATATATTTTGGGGTAAACCACGAAGCACTAAATCTATGGGAATTCATGCATGAAGGCCAAGTTCGGTAGGTGGATATAACAATTTAGGTGTCACATAGGTGAAAGGATATTATGGATTTTCTCCCATGACTAGGATAGGGTTTGGTTTACTAAGCCAACCATTGTTATTTTTCTAGAATAAAAATAGATGTTCCTTGTTATTCATGTGAATCAAAGGTAACTTTTACAGAACCGAAGGTATAAGCCTTCAAATCAGTACATATTCAGCAATAGATAATATATACTCAGAGTCTGAGAGACATACTGCACTCAACAATAAATTTGTTCAGAGACTCTTCCAATTGGTTTAAGAAAATAACCAAAAATGGATATGGGAACCATCAACTCTACCAACTCAATAGAAACCAAAATGAGATCCCCCAACTTCATCCTAACTTCAAGAATGACTCCAAGGGAATACAAGAAGAAACTAGACATGGAATATCCAAGGAGGCACTCATGACCTGCCATCATGAAATTGATAAATCTGATAAACCTAAGGTGAATAAAATAGCCTCAGTCATCCAAGGATGAGAACCAATACTAATATGCCATACTCAAAAAGAAATGAACATCAAATATGCCATGAGAGTAGGCCTGGATCAATTAAAAGAGATTCATAAAGCCATATCCAACAATTTTACCTTCACATGTTTCAGTGAACTATAAAAGGCCTGAGGCCAAAGAGAGTGCCTCAATGGATAATCCATCTTCCTTCTTGTTGTATTCCCTGTAGACATGTCAAAAGTCAAGAGGCAGAAAGGATGATTCTAACTTTTTGATATTTTGACACCAACCATCTAAATTAAGAGAAGAGAGTGCAGATCTCCCCTTAACCCATTTTATAATGACCAATGAGTCTCCTCTGACATGAAGGGAAGGAATGCCAAATTCCTTAGCTACCACCAGAAGTGTCCAAAGGGCCAGAAGCTCGAATCTAGTATTTGTACTTTCAACGCATCCCATCTTAATACTAAAAGAGTGATCACAGCTGATCAATATAGATATCCCAACACCATCAATCGAATTGTAAGAAGCCCTATCGAAGAAACAAAAAGGATACCGAATGGAAGGCTCCAAGCTACTATTTCTCTTCTTGGGATTCATCAGAATAGCCACAAGATAAGTTTGCAGTATCTCCATAATTTTTTGACAGATGAAAATCGGGTCAGGCTTATGATCCTCAAATATAACGCCATTCCTGGTGAGCCATACATACAAAGTAATGAAGAGAGGTAAATGGAGAAGTTCCTTTTCACAGTCAAACCAAGATTCCAAGTTTCCCATGAAAGAAGTCTCGTTCCAATCCATGGACCGCTGAAGAGTTCTGCATAGACAGCTTATAATATTGTGAAAGAAAGCACAAGTACTTAATAGATGATTTACCGATTCCTCATCATTTATGTACAAACATCATCTATTAGTACTATCCCAACCTCTTCTAGTTAAATTGCCCCATGTGTTTATATGGTTTTTCAGACATGGCTAGATGAAACAAATCATCTTTAGAGGGATCTTACATTTCCAGATGAGGGTAAGAACACAGTCCAACCTCGCTAAGAGTGAACTTTCTACGCTGAGATCATAAGAAAGTTTGGTATTCACCATACCAGTGTCTTTATTGTAAATCCAGAGAAGGGTATCACTGTTCTATGAGAATCTGATACATCCCTGTGACCAACCCTCAACATAGTTGTGCCACTGGTCCTTCCAAATTCCCCCCAAATTCAAATCCTCATCGGAGAGCCAATATTCCTAGTTGGATGTGCATTCCCCCTAATTATGGGCATGATTGAGAGAATTAATACCAATATCTTTGAGATACCATCTAAGGTCCTCCAAGAGAACATAAGCAGAGCCCATGCCAGCCACATGATCAATACCGATCCTAATACTTTAGCCATTCCCAACCTTCCAACCTAAGTGCCTGGTGATCCAAGTGAGTGAATGAATAAATCCATTTCAGAGATATGAAGTACCCTGAACATAGAACACCTGGTTATGAATCCAAATCTCCATCAGTGGATTCTTCAAATATTTATTCCTGATAATATGGGACCAAATTCCATCACCTTTAAGATCCAACCAACAGTTCTTCATTCTAAGAGACAAATTAAACCATTCAAGGTTCTTGATATTCCGGCCACCATATTCATAAGGTTTCGAAAGGTATTTCCAATCAACCAAGTGCATTTTATGCTTACCACTCTCCTTACCCCACAAGAAGTTGAAAATGGACCATTTGAGGCAGTGTACTATAGTCTTGGGGATTCAAGCTAAAGAGAACCAGTACACATCCAATCCCATCAACACATCTCTCACTAAAATCAATCTCCCACACAAGGATAAAAGTCTAAAAGTCCATTGTTGATTCTTTTTTCAAAGTTCTTAACAATCCAGTCCTAGTCATTGGTGCAGTAACCCAATGGCTTGAGGTGATAACCCAAAAACTTGAACCCATCCAAAATGGGTTCTATTTTGTAGGGAAACAATGAAAGGACATGTGCTTTGGTTAATTCATCCACCTCATTATACATGAAGGAAGAATTCTTAGAGCTGATATTCATTCCAATTATAGAGAAAAAGAGATCCAAGATGTCTTTGAAACCTTGCATTTCTTCAAGAGTCCCCAGCCCGAAGAAAATCACATCATCGACAAATAACAGGTGTGTTAGATGCATACTCGATGAGACTTTAATCCTCGATATCTTCCCAGTTCTCTGGGAATCAGCAATGAGTGAACTTAAGCTTTCAATGATCATTATGAATAAGAGTGGTGAAAGAGGACAACCCCGTCTAATACCACGTGAAGCAGGAAAGAAGTGGGTCGAGGTCCCATTAACCAAAACAACAAAATTTGAGGAGCAGACACACCCCATAATCCAATTAACCCCAATCAAAGGAACACCAATCTGTAGGAGGGAAAGCCTCAGAAAAGTCCAATTTACCCAATCGAATGCTTTGACAAGATCCAGTTTGAGGACAAATGCCTTATGCTTCTTCTGCTTAATAGAATGTAGTAATTCCTAAGTAATGCCAATACGCTCAATAATCTTCCTAATGTGGAAAAACCCAAACTGGTTATCATATATTGCCTTGTCCAGGAAGGGCTTCAGTCTAATGGCAACAATCTTGGAGATGGTCTTATATACCAGGTTGCAAAGTGAGATGGGTCTGAAATATGCAAAAGTGTTAGGCTTATCACATTTTGGAATGAGTGAGATGAAGGTAGAATTTATAGCACCCGATACCTTTCCTTCAACCTGATATTAAACCACAACTCTAAGGAGGTCATAACCCACAATATCAAAGAAACTGAGGAAGAACTCAACTGGCCATCCATCCCAACCAGGGAAATTATCTTTTTTTGAAATTTTTTAGGACACCTTCAATCTCCAATAAAGTAATATCGGTAGAAAAATCTCCCTTCCATCCTCATTGAGAAATTTAGGAAAGATCCTGATAACTTTTAGTTGATCCACAATTTTAGTTTCACCTTCATCTGTAAACACAGCTGAAAAGTGCTGAGATCCCATCAATTTGAGCTCAGCTTCCTCCTCCACCATAACACCAGAGTGATTCTTAAGTGCCTATATTGATTTGGAGTTTCTCCTATCAGATGCAGAAGAATGGAAAAACTTCGTATTCCCGTCCCCTTCACTGATCTAGTTGATCCTACTTTTGATTTTCCAAGTTAAGACTAGGTGAGCCAGAAGAGCACTCTTCCTAGTCTTCAGTTGTGAGAGCTGGACAGCTTCAAGCTTAGTCAGAATGCCTAAGATACAAGATGTGAGGATTATTTGAATAGTCGAGTCCACCTCAGCCATCTCTTTATTTTTGGATGAAATCTGCTTCTTTTCCCAATATTTAACAATGACTTTGAGTCTCTTAAGTTTCAAAGATAGAAAAAACATAGAATCAAAAGAGGAATGAACTTTAGCCCCCCAAGAGTTATGAACAATGCCAGGAAAATATTTCTCCAAGAGCCAAGCCCTATTGAACTTGAAAGGTGTAATGTCCCAAATTTTAAATTGGTTCACAATGGCCAAATCACATTTTCCATATTCATGAAAGTTGTCAAAGGGATGCTAAAAGTCAAATAATTGACAAGGTGGAAAATCACTAGTTTCCTAGCTTGGGGGTGGAAGCTTTGATATTTGGAATAAGGGGGATAATAAATGATGTTTATAAATTATAAGGGGATAAATATTTAATATTTTATCTCATTAAATAAATACAAGAGAAAATGGAAGTGGAAATGGAGCATGAAGACACATGGAGACTATGGGGCCCACACTAGCTAGAATTCCTATGTTAAATGGTATCTTTCTCTTGCAAATTCGAATATATGGGAAGCCTAATGTTTTTAGATGGATTATAAGGCTAATATACTTTTCCATATACTTCATAGGTTTAATTTTGGATGAATTGTAACTTACATGGGAGAGGAAGAGCCAAATGGGAGTTTTATGGACACTTGGCTAGATTCCCCTTACATTTATGACATCCATGACACCAATGATGCATATTCTATGACAGTTATGACAGAATTCATATATGAAGGCTGACATACTGACATACCCACATTTCAAGACTGAATAGATCATCTTAGAGGTCGAAATTGGGAGTTGGAGAAGGCCAAGAGGCTCTTACTCAAATTTGGGAGAAGAGGGAAGGTGAAGAGAGAGGCCACATGGCATAGCATGAGAAGCCACACCAATTAGACTTGTATTTGGTTTATGGATGGATTTGGAACCTTACAAGACTAATAATGTTTATAAAATACAGGGATCGGCCATGAGAAGAAGCTTTTGCTCATTTGTGAATTGTGAGAGCTAGTGGATGACTAGTTTTCTTACTTAAGCCAATTTCAAGGGTGAAAGATTCCCATCCTAGTTGGTGTTTGAAAAGGCCACTCAGGTATTTCATGGAGTTTTAATGGAGTCTTATTTGCAGGTGTAATCTACAGGAAAACATGTGGATTCTTCTATTGCAGCACTCTCTCTCAACTATTTCCAGTTTTCACACCATATTCATACCAATGGAGGGATTGCGCATTGGGTGAGATATTGATCTATTTGGGGAATATTATAATTCCAATTATATTATTTTTTGATATATATTCTCTTTATTTCATGTTCATAATAATCTCAGGTCTAAATACCCAAAAGAATTCATGTAAAAATGTTGAACAATGAAGAAATAGTGTCATTTCCCCACTATCTTTTTGTGAACCATTGTAAGGCTGATGATTTCGAATTGGGAGAGACTTTAATTGTCCATTTCAGATTGTAATAATTTAAATATTCTCTTTTATTCATTCTCATAAATCTTCAATTCTAAATTCCCAATATTTTTATGTCAATATGACTTTTAATGAGCAAACAATGACCATTTCCACTCCATTTTGATATATGCCATGGTAATGCTTATTATTTCGAATGGAGGAATGTATCTCTAATAAATGTATGATGTATGGACTATATTTAATTTTTAGTTAAATTACCATGTTCATTACTTAAGCATTGGAAGCCATTTTACTCATTTTTATTGCATTGGGAGAAGATTTGGTGCATTTTCCCCAAGGGTCGAAATTGTGACTTGGGAGTTGTTTTGGAAAGAGTCATAACAGCCTGTATAAACTGAACCATGATGCATATGAGACTTTGAAAAGGTACCTTACACATACCCAGCTTCGGTTCATAAATTCAAGTGAGTTTGGGATCATTTGTGAAGCCATTTCCGGCAATTACCTAGGGGGAATTGGAGCACCAATTTGCTAGTAAAGACTCATACTTTGAACAGAACATTAAACAAGTTTGCAGAAGTAATTGGGAGGTCAAAAAACATGCATGAGAATAATATTTAAGTTATATTATCATTAATGTACCTTAAGAGAAATTTTGGAAGCATTTGGGTCAATTTGGAGGTCTAGACATCAAAACTAGTCAAGAGCCAAAATTTTGAAAAAATTGGAAAATTGGGCATTTTAATAAAGTTCCAAAAGGGAACATTACAATGGTATTATAGCATTATATTGGAACCTGATGTGGTCTGATATTTATGAGGAAAATAATTTAGGGACCAAAATTATATATTGAAACCAAAAGTGCTTTTGTTGAAAAGGGAAAAAAAAAAGTAGGAGAAGAAGACAATTTTTTGGAAACTATGAATAGGCATGAAAAGAGAACCTCGTATGGTGGTGAGGAGATAATAAAAAGAATGGAACCTATATTTGAATACATTACCAATAATATTATGAAATGATTTGAATTTTTGGCTATCCAAAGTTGGGAAAAATATTTTGATTTTAAGAAAACCAAGGGGGAAAATGCATCAGTTTGCTTGAAGGAGAAAAAGGAGGAGACCCATGAACCACCTAGTTCTGAAATAGGTGGAGTAGAAGAATTAGTACATGAATATGATGAAAATTCACTCCCAAGTGACTCTAAAAAATATGAAGAGACATCACATGAGTATGAAGAAGTTTTTATTGAAAATACTGAAGATAATTTTGAGACACATGCTACCTTGGAAATGAAACAAAGAGCATCTACTGATGGATGCTTGAACTATGAAGGAGTACCTACTGATGGGTGCTCACAACTGTATCTTGGTGACATAGAGATCATATTTCAAAATGTTTCTTCAAGCCAAAATTCCATTAAACATGAAAATGAATACCTTGTAGCAGTTGAAGAAGAAACAAGATCAACTTCCCCATCACCACTTGAGCTTCATGAAGTTAGTCCAAGCAAGAAGGAAGAAGATGAGGAGGTTCATTTGAAAGAGCCTAATTTTCTTGAAGGGTCCTTAAATATGAATGAAAATAAGATCCAAGGGGTGCTTAGCATAATCCATGAGACTCAAGCATTGGTATCAAATTCTTGTTGGAGAGCTACCTCCTTGGAGGATCCATCCTTCCTTGAAGACATGGAGAAGATCCAAAGAGCAATGTGCAACATCAAAGGTAATTTCATGTCTTTTATTTTTGATAGAAAAAATTTCATTGAGATTATTGAACAGTTACATGAATCCTACTTGAAAAATAATGAAGTTATTGATAAGCTCACAATTCAAAATGAGCAAATTCTTGAAAAGTTGCAAGAGACTTGTTTTTCCTCCGATGTTTCATATTTTCATAAGGTAGATTGCTTGGAGGATTCTCATGACATCATGGATCATGAGAAACATGAAAAATTGCAGGTTCTTGATGTTCTTAAGGATTATAATGATGAGATCCAATCACTAGTAATTGTGGAAGAGGAACTTGAGTTGCCTCTTGAAAATGGTTACACAATTTTTGAAGAAGTGCATAATTCCAACACCTTGGAACCAACCCATGAGGAAATTTTTGCATTTTCTAGGGAGGTGAATAATCCTACCCCTATGGATACTTCACATTATGACAATTTTTCACTTACTGATCATTTGAGTGAGTTGGTTCTTTCTCCTACATCATACACTTCTATATTTTACAGCAGACATCCTAACGAAGTATGGGTGAAAGGTTTCTTTTTGCTGGTGCCACATGAAGAGCATGGAAATTATATTTCTCCTTTTGATGATAGAATTATTGGAGCACATTATTATTCACATTTGCAGCAGCATTATTTGTTACTTTCTGATGATGAACATCTACATGGATGCACCTATGATATGCATTTGAGTCACTTGAAGACTCATGGTTTTTATTGCTCAACACTTGGTTCATTTGATGTTGGAGGAAATTCATCCAACACTAGGGTGAATATACTTATGATAGGAGAAAATTTTTGTTACCAGCCACATACATTGTTATATATTTATGATCCACTCATTCATGGATGTATGGGTAAGACTTCTTTGATTCATTTGAAGTCTCCTTGTTTCTATTGCTCACTATTTGGTTCAAATATGAGTGGAGATTCTTCATTCACTTCTTGGATGAAAGAATACATGGCTGAATATTTTGATGCATAAAACTTCCTTTTGGAGCAGCATTTTAGGACATGGGATACTCACCTATGTCACTGGAGCATATTTGATTGGTTACTTGAAGCATGTATGTACTTGGAAAATGGTAGTATACTCACTGGGAGGTATAAGCACTTTTATGATTTCATGGTGAGGAACCTCCTTGATGTACATTCTTATTATGTTGTTATAACCTTTTATGATATATAATATGCACTCATGATGTTTGGAATAATGCATACAATAAAATGGGATCCAGGAATTCTCTTTCCAAATGGTATGGGTTGGAGAGCACTCTTAATTGTTGGAGTGCAATGCAAGCAATGGGACCCTGGGATAGTTTTTAGTCCCATTGATTTCAATTCTTCGGGAAACGAGCAATATGGGAGATGGATTCCCCATTTAATAAGGTGATGTTAATAAAATTACTGCAGCAGAAAGCACGATGGTTCCTCTCTGAAATCTTCATCAAATCTAAAAGACTCAAGGTCGGTAGCTCAGTGGCAACTTCAAAGAATCATACAGAAAGCAGGTTATTCAAAAACCATGTTTGAAATTGCTTAAGGACAAGCAATATTGGGAAGGGAGGATTTTTAATCTCCCAAATTTTACATTGGGTCACAATGGCCAAATCACATTTTCCATATTCATGAAATTTGTCAAAGGGATGCTAAAAGTCAAATAATTGCCAAGGTGGAAAATCACTAGTTTCCTAGCTTAGGGGTGGAAGCTTTGATATTTGGAATAAGGGGGATAATAAATGATGTTTAGACGTTAGAAGGGGATAAATATTTAATATTTTATATTATTAAATAAATACAAGGGAAAATGGAAGTGGCAATGGAGCATGAAGACACATGGAGACTATGGGGCCCACACTAGCTAGAATTCCTATGTTAAATGGTATCTTTCTCTTGCAAATTCGAATATATGGGAAGCCTAATGTTTTTGGATGGGTTATAAGGCTAATATAATTTTCCATATACTTCATAGGTTGAATTGGGATAAATTTTAACTTACATGGGAGAGGAAGAGACAAATGGGAGTTTCGTGGACACTTGGCTAGATTCCCCTTACATTTATGACATCTATGACACCAATGATGGATATTCTATGACAGTTATGACACAAGTCAGATCTGAAGGATGAAATATTGAAATAATGACATTTCATGACTGAATAGATCATCTTAGAGGTCGAAATTGGGAGTTGGAGAAGGCCAAGAGGCTCCTACTCAAATTTGGGAGAAGAGGGAAGGTGAAGAGAGAGGCCACATGGCATAGCAAGAGCAGCCACACCAATTCGACTTGGATTTTGTTTATGGATGGATTTGGAAACTTAGAAGACTAATAATGTTTATAAAATACAGGGATAATCCATGAGAAGAATCTTTTTCTCATTTGTGAATTGTGAGAGCTAGTGGATGACTAGTTTTCTTGCTTCAGCCAATTTCGAGGGTGAAAGATTCCCATCCTAGTTGGTGTTTGTAAAGGCCACTCAGGTATTTCATGGAGATTTAATGGAGTCTTATTTTTAGTTTTAATCTATGGGAAATCATGTGGATTCTTCTATTGCAGCACTCTCTCTCAACTATTTCCAGTTTTCACACCATATTCATGCCAATGAAGGGATTGCGCTTTGGGTGAGATATTGATCTCTTTGGGGAATATTATAATAATAATTATATTATGTTCCGATGTATATTATATTTATTTAATTTTCATAATACTCTCAGGTCGAAATACCCAAAATAATTCATATAAAAATGTTGAACAATGAAGAAATAGTGTCATTTCCCCACTGTCTTGTTGTGAACCATTGTAATGCCGATGATTTCGAATTGGGAGAGCATTTAATTGTACATTTCATATTTTAATAAGTTAAATATTCTCTATTATTAATTCTCATAAATTTTTAATTCCAAATTCCCAATATTTGTATCTCAAGATGACCTTTAATGAGCAAACAATGACCATTTCAACTCCTTTTTGATATATGCAATGGTAATGCTTATTATTTCGAATGGAGGAATGTATCTCTAATAAATGTATGATGTATGTAATATATTTAATGTGTAGTTAAATTATCATGTTCCTTACTTAAGCATTGGAAGCCATTTTACTCATTTTTATTGCATTGGGAGAAGATTTGGTGCATTTTCCCCAAGGGTCGAAATTGTGACTTGGGAGTTGTTTTGGAAAGAGTCATAACAGCATGTATAAGATGAACCATGATGCATATGAGACTTTTAAAAGGTAACTTACACATACCAAGCCTCTATTCATTAATTCAAGTGACTTTTGGATCATTTGTGAAGCCATTTCTAGCAATTACCCAGGGGGAATTGGAGCCCCAATTTGCTAGTAAAGACTCCTACTTTGAACAGAACATTAAAAAAGTTTGCAGAAGTAATTGGGAGGTAAAAAAACATACATGAGAATCATATTTAAGTTATATTATCATTCATGTACCTTCAGAGAAAATTTGGAAGCATTTGGGTCAATTTGGAGGTCTAGACATCAAAACTAGTCAAGAGCCAAAATTGTGAAAAAATTGGAAAATTGGGCATTTTAATAAAGTTCCAAAAAGAGAACATTACAAAAGGGTAGAGAAAATAGGTAGGCATAAGGTTCCATTCCAGACAAATGGGAAAGTGGTCACATATCTCCAAAGGAACAATCCAATATTTGTATTGGTAGAGAGAAGGGAGGAGGTGGATAGTGGTAAAAAATCTATCGAGTCTTTTACTTACCCCTTCAAACCCCAATCTCAATTTCCTCCAAGTAGGACTAGGAGAAAAGGGGGCCAGATCAATCAAGTTAGTGGAACACAAGAGATGTGAAAAGTGGGGGGCTAAATGATCAATGCGAGCTTTACTGCCCCAAACTTCAGCGTCGGAGAGAGTGAAGTTCAAGTCACCAGCAAAGATGAGATTAGGGAAATCAAAAATACCCCCAGCGAGGACATTATCCCAAAAAAATTCTCTATTGTCATAAGGCCCATATAAATTAATGATAGAAAACACTGAGTCAAAGCCCTTAAACCTAGCCTTGACCAAAATACCTGCATAGGGCTGAAAAGATTTGCAGCGAGTAAACTGAGGTTTCCAGCCAGTAAGTAAGCCCCCCGAATGACCACAAGAGTCAAGAGCACAAAATTCTCACCCTGTCTTAATCTTAGATAAGGACCGAAGTGTAGAGTAATGATCACACATCATTCCTTGGATCAAAATCATGTCAAATTTCAAAGAAGAGAACAAAGACCTGAGGGATTTTTGTTTGGTAAGCCCTCCAAACCCACAGATATTCATCGAGAGAATCCTCATTGATCATCCTGATCAACAAGGGACAATGATCTAAGTAACTGGGGGGAGGAATAGGAAGTTCTAGCTGCATCTTTGATCCTAACAGAAAGGGGGGTGTACATCCCATAAGGACCAAAGTCTTCAGGGGGGTTCCCAACAAATATGTCTTTCCTGGAATTCTGAATGGTGACATTTTCAAACCGGATCAAGTCAAGAGGGAGGGTGGAAGAGGAGAATGGCATCTTATCTGATAATATTGAGAGGTACTTAATAAGGGATGGGTCCATAAAAGAGGGTGAAGAGGTAGGACTATAAGTTACAGGGTTCACCACAAATGAGGGCAGACTCGAAAGGGGGGGGGGATTCTTCCAAGGAAAGGGAGGGGGGGGGGATCAAAGAAGGAGTAAGAAGAAGGGTGGACTACAACAAAAGCGTACGGAGAGGGATTAAGGAGAAGTGGGGGTAAGTAAACAAAAGGGAGGTCCACCAAGGTCCTAGATCGGGTAGCAATCTTGACCTCTGAGCGTGGAAAAGTAGAGGGGGGTTGAACTCTAGCAACATTCTCAATATCCTGGATATAGAGAAGCTCCCCCTTCGTGATATTATCATAATGGGTGGGAGAAGAAGATCCATAGAGACCCTCAGGAGATGGCATAACAGAAGGATCAATAGGAGGTATGTCCACCATGGGAGAGGGGGAGGGGGAGCGAGGATCCTCAAAGCCTCTATGTACAGGATTCCCATGGAGGAGAGCAGTGCAAGAACACCTCAAATGACTAGTTTCACAATAGAAGCTACAACGAAACATAAAATTTTGGTACTTCAGCCTCTTTGTGATTTTGCACATAATGTCAATCTCATCCAGGAGGGCCTAGGAGACATCCAATTCAACAAGGACCCTAGCCATCCTTTTGTCGAAAATAAAGTGAAAGTATTTTTCCACAACAACGTACCTTCCCAGAGTATTGGCAATCCCAATCAGAAACTCCTTATTCCATTGGGGGAAGGGTAAGGTTGGTAGTAAGACCCAAAGGTGTCTCTCAGTGACCCTCTCTCTGAGTAGGTCAAAGTTTGAATGCCATCGGAAAAAAACTAGTGATCCATTTTTCAATGGTCCACAACGAGTTAAGAATCCGAGTGGCATCGTGATTCTTAAAGAAGACAAATACTAACCATATATTTTCCAGGGTACTGATCATAGGAATGTAGTTATTGATAGGTTTCCAATGGGTTGTATCCCATTCGACCCAGTATTCCTTCTTCATGGAGTAGTACTCAAATCGACCGATAAGAGCCTGATTACACATTTCTGTAACCCTATCCATCATCACATCCTTACCCAACACATATATGTGTTTAAAATCAAGGAATCTCAAAGGCTTACTCTTCCTCCGGGCATGGCGTAAAGAATTAGGCTGAGATAGCAGGGGACCTTGTCCCCCCAATGGGAGTGAATTCTGAATATGAGCAGCAGAACCCATACACACCACCATAGTTCAAGGCATGACAATACAGAAGAACCCATGATAGGGAAGTACAAACCCTCAAGACCCAGAAAACCAAATCAAACCAAGAGCGAGGTTTGAAAACCTACATAAAAAACCAGCCCGCAAAGGAGCGAGAAGTCCCAATATGGATGGTACAAACCCCCAAAGACACACAAGGTCAAGACCCCACCAAGAAATGGTAGACAGTAAACCATGTGCAGAGACAATACACAAAAAACTAGAGAAACCCGATTAGAGGATACAAGCCCCCAAAAAACCAATGATTGGACCCCCACCAAGAGTAAAACTGCTAGTGAAACCAGTCGCTTCCTAAGGACCAAAATTAGGAGCCTAGAGTACGACCGACAGTTTGGGAAAACTGACCGACAAATACAACTAACATACAATAGAAACAAAAACCCTATTCCCACTTATTTTTATACGGTTGGTACTCATCCCTCTTCAATAGAGGGAAGACTCCATGTGGATAACGACTGACAGGAGGAGAAGTAAAGCCCCATAAAAAAACAAGCAAAAAACCTTCGAAGCAACAACATAAAATAGAAAGTGCAAAGGGCTCGGTCAATGTAGAATACATGTGACTGTAATAAGGGCATAGTCGTGGAGCGAGATCCCCGGTCACAGCCAAATCAAAGGTAAATCATAAAAAAACACTACCGGTACAGAACCACCAGATAAAGCAACCAACAGTCAATGGGAATCCTGTGAACTACGTAGGAAAACCCTTGGACTTAGACTTGTGTAAATTTCAATTCAAACCTCCGACCACAGCCATGAAACCCAGAACAGTCACCTCAAAACGGATAATTCATGATAGCCCAACAGTCCATGGAAGTGATGAAGGATTCAGTGAAGCAAACCGGGAGTCAGGGTCCAGCGGTTACAGAGAAAAACTATCAAAAAAACCCTAACCCCTAACTATGACATGCAACAAGGGTTCGTAATGTTGTAATCAAAGGAACGATCTCAATTTGAAACCGTTGGTTTGATCCAAAGGTGTACTATAAATGTAACCTTATAATAGTTAAATGGTTAAATTGTCAAAGTAAATCATTCTTTAGGTGAATAAACGATTGATTTGTTAAAATTATCCCCAAGGGTATAAATATTCATTTACCATTTATGAACATGAAATTCCCACTCAAATAAGAGGTAGATAAGTAGGTGAGTGATTTGTTCAAGGTGAAATCAAAACCTATCCATTTTATTCCTGGATTTCGATGCCAGTTTATTAGTGTATATAAATGTATCGTTGTTCTCTCCATCACCATGGAGGTAAAGTGAGGTGAATGGTTAAACTCACCTTTTATTTCTATTTTTGAAGTGGTGGATTTTACGATCCATGTTTCCCCCTCTTTTTTTTCATATTTTGTTTATTTCTTTTCAAGTGGGAAATATATTTCAACTGATGATATATTACGAGGAAAATTCCATTTGAGGTGTGATATATTGCACCCATAATGCCATTTTTCACTTAAATCACTCAGCTGCAAAATGTTTGATTGAGCAAAATGTTGGGCCCTAATGTTCTTTTTAAAATGAAACATCAGGAGACAATGCACTTTCCAACTAAAACATAGGGTAGAAATGTATTTTGGTGGTTGAAATGATGGGTGAGAAATGTCCTTTAGTGGGTAAACTATCAGAGAGAAATGCCTTTTAGTCACT
>LPNX010305047.1:522512-646614 GCA_001517045.1 Pseudotsuga menziesii | reverse complement strand
AACGAGCTCTCCTGATCGAAATTTGAGTAAAAACATGGGGAGATATGTCGAAAATACAAACAAAAAAAGTAGTTTCTTTTATGATACCTATCCCCAAATTTATATTAAAAAATTGTTTAATACCTATAGGGTATTTCAAATTTAAAGCAATTTCATTGGCTAACACATGATGACATGGAAATTGAATAAAAGTTAAAAGGCCCATTTTGAGTTGAAATTTCCTCTAATCGGGATAAAATGGTGAGCTAGAAATTGTTGGTTGTGGAGCTTGATGTTCCAAATTCAGAGATGTTATTGTTCAATTGTGTTTGTACCTCAGTTTTACCTTACACTTATCCCAGTTGGGGGTGTGGGGGGCAGCGGTCCCCTGGCGGGGGTTTTGGGGTTTTACCCCCTAAAGAAAATTTTGGGATGTTTTCGGCCAACAATTTGTGGACCCATGGTATAGGGTGACCCTTAGTATTTTCCCATGGTAATTCCCCTATGAAAGGAAAGCATTGTAATACGACTGTGTATTATATTGTAGCATTGTAAAACAATCGTTGTGATTGTGTGAGAGAGACTATGTGACAGTGAAGAGGAAGTGCAGCAAGGTTGCTACAGGTTGTATCCCTTCATTTTGTTGGATGGTATAAGTATCTAGGTTAATGTGTAATGACAATATATTGATATTTATGAAGAGACTTTAAGATAATTTTAATTAATTTGTGACTCATTAGTAAATCTTTGTTTTATTTTTTCTAGTTGTGGGAGATATTTTATATTTGATTTTTGGTTTCAACGTAAATCCATTTTAATTTTGGATTTAGTATGAGTCAAGAGGCATCAATCCTTTGAGGTGTGAACTCTTTTTATAGTGTAAATATTTTATCCCTTCAGGAATTTGATCCCTCTCTATCTGTAATATATCCATATTTAAGATGGATCTACAATAGTATTTTGCAAATCACAATTATTCTTCAACAACATATAGGTCATAACCTCTAGTATATCTTCGACACACACATATATGTGTGTGTGTGTGTGTATTCACTATTCACAATTTTTTTTATTAAAATTGTATATATGTTTATCTTTAGTTTTAAAATTTAATTAGAGACAACAATGCATTTTTTAAATTATTATTCTTAATTTTTTAAATAGACATGTGTTATCTATAAGTTGAGCAATCTTGTGTGAAAATGATATTAGATCCATGGAAAAGCTCTCTATTGAATCTTTTCCTACATAGGAGGATAAATTGGAGGAAATTAACAATGGTGTTCAGTATTGGAAGATTGCAACATGGCGGATTACAAAAACATGATTCACTCTGTGTATGAGGTGTCTAAGAAAGTTCTAGATGAGAATAGAAGAATTTATTTGGACATTTCATCCATGGACACCCATCTGGATGATCTAGAAAGTGGGTATCATGTGCAAGTGGGAGAGGTCAAGGACATTCGTTGTAAGCTGCTGGAAATGGAAAGAGCGACTGGAGACAAGCTTGTGGAGTTGCACAATTCTATAATCAAGTTGAAGTAAGTACATCAATAGCTAAGGATGAATGCCAATGAAATCAATGAATCTCATTATGCCCACCTCAAAGAACTTCTTGAGGAAATGCATGCAGAAAACAACCTACTTGGAAGAGGAAATAGTGGGCCTTCCCATCAGTACATCAAGGCTTCTCCTATGGATGAAGTTTCCATGGTTTAGCCAGCTGAGGAAGAAAACCTGGTGCATAAATGATTATCTTATTCTATCATGTGTTTGTTGTTAATGTTTTTTTTCTTATTATTATGCAATCCGTACATAAGAATATACAATGTTACGAGAGTTAGAATAGTTTTTGGAAAGCTCTGTTGTGCTCTATTTAGAACTAAGCAATGTTTATATGTGGACTATATGGTCTTTTTTGTTCAGAATTTGTTGGCTTATTTCTTTTAGAGCCCTAAGGGTGTATGTACTCTCCTCTTTATATAATACAAAACCACTTGATCTCATTTTTGTTAAAAAAAGTGACCTTAACATCTATTTATAAGAAAACCTATGATTCATTTGTCACATTTGTTTGTATTAAATAATTATGTCAATTATAATATTATTTTACGGAATATTCATTGTACCAAAGTAATTCTTATTTATTGTATCCACATCATAAATTACCTTGATATTTATTTTGAAAGAGGCCTAAGTTTCATTTGTAGTTTACTCACTTTGAGTAAACTATATCAATTAAGGAACACTCATTCCACCTAAGTTTTGAAGTAACTCTATTGTATTAGGTCCACATCATAAGTTACTTCTACGTTTATTTATAAAGATATGTGTGTTCTATTTGTAGTCGACTTACTAGAGTGATAATATTAATTTTGATATTATTTTAAGTAGTCTAAACATTATACATTTTGGAATTTTTCCAGCTATCATTAATAGAATTAGATTTTACAATCTTAGGTTAAATTGCAGCTTTTCATTAATTAAATTGTATTTTTGACGCATAAAGGGATTCAAAGTCCTTGAATGTCCCTATTACGCTAGGAATGCGTAGTATCAACAAATTATATCTTCAATTCTAATGAATATTTTCGGCTTTTTTATTGAATTTGAGGAAAAAATAGTGATAAAAATATAATTAAAAAAGTACAAATCCCAACATGTTTAGATTAGTACTTATTTACAGAGTTTTTTTTTTGGAAAAGTGGTGGAACCCCCCTGACGAGCAAGTTTTCCATTGGCTAAGTTACCACGAACCAAGGGCATCTAAGCCGTCAAAATCACACGGGGATCGTACCCAGCATGGACCACACCAACCCTTAACATGGTTGGATTTTTTGGTATCAGTGGGATTATAACTAAAGACCTTTCAGCTTGGGGTGTCTTAACCATACCCTGCCACCAATTGTTCTGCATCTCACGGATACTACTTATTTACAAAGTTACCCATTGTATCAAAGTAATTTTTTTCAAAAAAAAAGTAAGATTTAATAAAAAGGATGTCATGGCTGGCCCAATAACTTATTAAAAAAACATGAAATAGGTATATGCCTTACATTAAAAAAATAACAGTATCAAAAAAATATCTTCATAGTTTTAAAGAGTAAGAAAAACACCTATTATAACTCACTAAGTATATTGTTAAACAAAGTGTTTTAGCAAACATATAACTCAAAAATACATACTAATATGTAACAAACTAAAAATACATTGAAACCATGACATCTTCTAAACCTATTCATTAAGACCTAAACATTGTGACATTAAATTTCTATTATCAAATTAGTATTGTCTTTATGGGTTGGCACAAGACCATAATTGTAACACTACCCTTTAATTCTTATATATACAAACAAGACCTAGTTTTAGAGATGATCTCACATCATCTTATGCATTTTAGAAATTGTAAAAGGAGGTTTCCCCTTCAAGAGGCTTCTTAATCATTTCTTTATTTCATTCTCAAGTTGTTGGGTTACCCTTTCTTTCTATTTTTATGTTATTTTGGGAATGTGGTGCATAACATTTGATATGAGAGACATTTTCTCTATAATTTAGGGATTTATCAAATAGAAAAATGTTGAGGACCCTTAGGAGGCATTTCAAATTACCTATGATAAAAATTTAAGATTTGGGTTCACTATAATTTTGGAGTTATAGTCTATGGAAGTTGGGGGTAACTAGTCTCAAAAAGAGTTTATGGGTCAAACTATTATATGTGAATCTTGCAAGCTCAAATTTGAGTGTCACCTATTGCATTAGAAATAATATGGACCCTACTGTGTGTGGTAAAAGTTTCAAAAGAAGATCTCAAAAATCAGACACGTGACAAGCCATACAAATTTGCTCTCTTGAAAGGGAAAAAATAAGTAAATTTTGGAAAAGTTACCATAACTATCTTTTGACACGCCAGAATTTGGTCAAACCTATGGAATTACAGAGATGACATATTAGGATACTATAGACCAAATTTCTAGAATCAGGAGGGTCTAAATTTTAGATTTACCTCAGGTGGAAAATCGTCCAGCAATACATGATCTAAATCAAGGTTTAAAAAGGTAAGTACATTACAATTGAACCCCCAAAGTTTAGCTCAAGTGGTCATGATATAGACATGATATTGCTTCCACAAAAGCTAAGGAGTTCATGTGTTTGACTCTCTTTATCCCCTTTGATTTAGGATCCATAATCAGAGCCGACGGTTTACCCCATTTACCATCCATGAATCATGGGGAAGTACTTGGAGGGTTTTTGTAATAGCACCAGTTTTTACTTCGAAAGTATTAAATAAAAATAATGCAAATGATGTATATATGCTAGTATGGATTCCTTGTGTATAACTCAAGGCCAAGGCTCAACTAGTGAATGGCTAGGCATGTATAATGTAAATATTTATATATGGACTATGTGGTTGACTTGTCATGCTAAATTGAATGTTATGTAAATATTATGTTGGAAAAATAATAAAATGGTGCAATATGGGGCTATGATTCCACTATAAAGAAAGAGGAAAGGGGGGATATGGGAGATTAAAATACTATGTTTCCAAGTGTCAACCTTAGAACTCATAGATTTGTTGTCGTGTAACTTAAATGAATCAATTAATTTTTTTTTACTATTAAATCCAATCATTGAATGTATTTGTGAGGTTGGTGGGAAAAGTATTCTCATGTAGTTTGGGAGCATGGGATGAATATACTGCTATGACTATTGTAATAGTCCTATATTCTATGGTAAGAAGTTATATCAAGTGTCTTTCCCCATCCTCTCATCTCCTTTGGAGTTTATCATCCATTTTTCCTCACACAAATTTTACAAATATAGGCAGAGTTTTTTCTCTTGCTAAGATGTTAAGCCCTAAATGTTGGGCACATTCCCCCCTATAGTGTAGTATTGGTGTTATATTAGCTACATTCTCTTGGGTCAATTATTTGGAATTGTACCACTTTTCCTCATATATATAGTAAGGATACCTTTCATTTGGATCATCTTGTCTTGTCATGTATTATCTTGTGTACTCAATACATTGTATAAGGAGGTTTCCCCCTCGAAGAGGCTATCTATTCATATATTTTATTCAATATTGAGGTGTGGATTACTCTTTTTGGTCTATTTGTGTTCTTTTGGAGGATGTCTTGCTTAACATTTGGTGTCAGAGCTTGGATGCTTCCAAAACAAGTCACATTGAAACTTTCACGAAAACGTTTTTTATACAAGATCTCATAGAGAAAGACTCAAACAAATATAGAAAAAATTCCTAACTATATTTGGTACAATTTTAATATCCTAATTCATTACCAGTTCACAAATATTTTTCGTGGAAGATAGGGTTTCTGACTAGTCCAAAAAAGAAACTAAAAATGATGTTTTGGGAAAAATGGTCATATTAGGGGCATGTGAGATCCAAATGGAGTGAGACCTATTGCATTATAAATAAGACGAAAAATAGTATTTGTGGTATATTTTTCATCCTCGGATCCAAAATATTGGACACTTGGCATACCATACAAGTTCACTCTTATGGAATGACCAAAAATAAGAAGTGTTGGGAGATTCACAATAATGTTTTACTGGAACATCAGAATTAGGTTAGACCTATGAAATTGGAAATAGGACACATCTGGATACAAAAATCCAAAGTTGCATACCCAGAGGATCTGAAATTTCAAATTTACCTCAGTTCCAAGTCATCTGGAAAACAATATTCAAATTAAGGTTTGAAAAAGGTATGCCATTTTAAATTTGAATAAGTTTGAGTAGAAGGATCTATTTGAGATAGCCCTGGGGTGTGATAAATTTTTATATTGTTGAAAATGACACCAAATGTCAATGGAAATAATCACATTCCACTCAATGGAAATAATCATAATCCACTCAAACCATCATATGATTCATCCCCAAAGTACAATGAAAGAGAAGACCTATATTTTTTAGTGTCCCAATTGGAAGATATGATTAAAGGGTCTTTGAAAATGGTTGATTTATTTAATATAGAGGAAAGGATTGAGAAGATGATAGTGGAAAATATGGAAATGATTGCTAAGCTCATACAAAATTCAAAGGAAAATCACCCTAAATATGATGTTGTTTCTAAGGGTGCTCAGGAAGATAAGGATAATGTCCATGTTGATCAACCTTTCATTATAAGAATACTAGAAGAGGATTTGATTCTAATAATGGAAGCAAACAGGGATGGTCACCAAGGGGTATCCAAATTCCCAATATTTACATGAGGAATTTTGATGGCGAGGACCCCATAACATGGATATTCCAAATGGAGCAATTATATGATATACACCAGGTGCCAAATCTCCAAAAGGTGCCTATTACATATTTATATATAGAACCTGAGAAATTTGTGTGGTACCAATGGATTTGTGAATGAAAAAAGAACTCCATTATATCTTGGTCCATTTCTACATAATAACCGATATCATATCGTGATGATGTTAAGAGCAATTCCTTCTTTACTCAATTGATAAGTCTAAGGAAAAAAGGCCCCGTAAGTGAGCACATTCAAAAGTTTCATAAGTTAAGTCTCATAGTTGAGGGCATACCAAAGAATAAATTGTTGGATCTCTTTATTGGAACCTTAAAGGATAACATTCAACTTGAGGTTTGTCTCTTCGAAGCACCATCCTTGGAGAAGGCTTTCATGGTGGAAAGGAAGGTTGAAAGTAAAATTATGGTGATGGATACTAGAAATACCACTTCCAACACATACAAAGAAAATGACGTTCCTTCTTCTAACCAACCTCATAGGTTGAAAACTCAATAACTGGAGGAAAGAAGAGAAACAGGTTAGTATGCTTTAATTGTGACAACAAGTATAGTAAGGGACATATGTGTGGAGAAAAGAAATTATTCTACATAGATTGTGAAGAGGAAGAACAAAAAGAACATGAACCATTTCAAGTTGATGAAATATAAGTGACTAATACCACCATATATTCTCATGCATTGGTTGGAATTGGAACTCCTCAAACTCTCAATATCGAAGGATATATCAAAAATAAACAGGTAACAACTTTGATTGGTTCTGGTAGTACTAATTATTTCAATCACTGTAAGTTAGCCAAAGATATCAATTGCTATGTATATCCAACACCAGAACTTCAAGTAATGATTGCAGACGGAGAAAATGTCAATTGTTATGGGAAATTCCATAATATCAATCTTACTATGGGAAAATATGTATTGAATAGTCTAATGATTTCTATCCCAATGGGTGGTGGTGTTGTCTTATTTGGGGTTCAATGGTTACAATCATTGGGAACTATGGCCTTTAATTTTCAGAAGATTTTTATGAAATTTTCCTCGGAAGGAAAAGAATTTGAGTTAAATGGTATCACAAGGAAACCAAACAAGGTGACCAACTCTAATGGTATGAAAAAATTGTTAAAAATATAATAACAAGGGAATAGGGATGGCCTTCATTCTTATTTTTGTTTGACTTAAATATTAGTGGTTCTTAGCAAAACATTTAAAAACCAGTGGAGCACTAGGCTATACACTTTTTTGAAGCTGACAACGGTGTTTAGAAGAATAAATTGTATGCTTTATGTTTTCATATGGGTGAATAATTATTTTTTCCTTGAATAAATCTGTAAAATTTATACCTATGCATTCCCTGTTTGGTGAGGAAATTACTTAAGCCAAGTTAGAGGGCATGTAACTTGAAACAAATTCAAGGTCGAATGCTTGAAAAATAACAATGCATTTATTATATTTCCCCTATCATTCATCTAGTCAAGACAAACTGAAATGGATTGATATTGGCTACGACCATAGTATGGAAAAGAAAGATATAATGTCTCAATCGTTGGACTACTTGAACAGTCGATAAGGACAATTTCTTGACTTGACTATGCCAGAGTTCCACATCAATGAGATTCAGGATAAGATAATAAATAATGTGCTCCTAGAGCTCAACATCCTCTCGAATGAGTTCCATACAAATTGTCTCTTGAGACACGACCACATTTAACAAGAAATCATGGCTATAGTCAAGTGGAATAAGTACGGGGGTCAATGCCAAGGATTTCTTAAGGGCGTGTTGGGGCCTGGAAATTCACAGGCGACAACAGTAAGGGATTCTCCCCAATCAATGTTCCCAACTAGCCCGTTGACTGTTTGGTATAGGGAATCCATCCGGTTTACGGTCCGGCTACCGTAGGTCAAAGTAACAAAACAAAGGTTTTACCAGTTGCGGCCCGGTCCACCGAGTTTTTGTATTTTTTAATTGAATGTATGATATGCAAGTGCCTAAGTAACAATGCAGGGTGCCATAGATGCGAGGAACAGTCACAATGTAATGCGCAGGTTCTTACCTCTCGTCTTAAGGTTCACAAGCATCCGGAACACATACAACATAACACAAAATAAAATAACTACCTAAACTATACCTAGGGAGCAGAGTTATCATTCATTGGTGAGTAATACATTTTTGTATGTGCATCATGAAGAGTTACAGATAGCTGGTACTTCATTCAAGACACATGAACAATTACAGATATTTAAACAACCAGATAGCCGATTATTTTATGAACAACATTTATTACTCACAGTGGAAGATATCCCAGAAAATACTGAAGAATACTCAACAAGAACATAGGTTCAGGAAGTTAAATACTTTCACAGTAAATGAAACACGACTGAAAACGAAATAGTTCCTCTTCAACATTATTCATTTAGTAGCATTGATACATTCCACATTTTGCTCTCTCCAGCAGGAAAAAGTTGCACTTTCTGACTGTAAAATGAAATAGTTCCTCTTACAAGCAACAGAGTTTACAATTTTTTTCAGGGGAAAAAGCCCTTTCTTTCCTCTATCTCTATAATATTTAAACTACATTAGCAAATCATTTGGGCTTCCCCCAAACGTGTGACTTTCCAGTTCCCCAAACGTTTTAGGTCCTCCATCTTTTCAATGCACACTCAAGATTGGTTGGATAACTGTCGGGTCTTTCAGGACTGCGTGTTTGATGCTGAACGGTCCGTCTTCCTCCACACCACGGTAGTTTGACTGATCTTCCAAGCTCACCTGCAATCAATCGACCAGCATATTCATTAGGCGTGCGTTATAAAAACAAGGAGCAAATTCTACCATTGAAACAACTCTTCCGCAAGGAAATTGCCAGGCATCGTCACCACTACTTTGCCCACTTCCAGGCTCGACGAACATCACTATCAATGGGAAACTTACTGGAAGCTCAACAATACTAACGTCGAACGGGTGGACCACTTTGCAGGCAGGAAAAATTAATCGGACGTCGGAGAGAAGTTACATCGGAGACTAAATGGATTTTCCATCCGCAACGGCGGACGAGATAAGGACTGAAGACATAAGTTATGGATAAGCGAAACACGGGCGAGAAAAGGCTTAGTCGGACATCGAAAGACATTCGAATCGGAAGCTAAAAGGATCTCTCAGCCGCAACGGCGGAAGGGAAACACCTACGGCCAAGCAATTGAAGACCGATACGAATCCGACGTCGGAGCGATTTTGACTTCGGACACTAAACCACTTTAGGAGCCGCAACGACGGGGGGAAAAAGAACAAAAACAGTCGATTCAATAGAAATATTTAAGTGTTTGAAAGTCTTTAAACTCAACGACAGTCAAGGTCCATTTCATTTTCAAAACGACGGCCCATCAAAGACAATTGGCAAAACAAAACCCAACTGTGTGGCCTACTGCGAAAAATCAAGCACAAACAAATCTGGGAACAGGCTATAAGTACATTGTTCAAAACATCCAGACTTAAAGCATGACCGAAGAAACATCAAGGATGAAACAACCTGAAGCGATATTCAGTTAGGAGGAGGGGCCCAAAATTTAAGAGATTTGGGGAGAAACAGTTGTATCAGCAACAACTGGCGATTACCTGGTGAACCTAGATCTCTTGGCAGTTAATCTTTGAGTAACATACTGTTTAACACAAATGCATCCTTTTGAATTCTTCCAGCTATCTGGATTTCTCGAATACCGGCCACGTGTACCCTTAATCATTGATGTCAGTCCAATTAGGGAGAGTGGAAACCAGAATCGTCAAGTCCAGATAGCTATGCTGAGGCCAGAGGATGAGTTTCATTATTACCTTTGTCTTCAGGTGGCTAATAGCTTTGGACACCACAGGATTGTAGCATATGGTAAACAGAAATATTTGTTTGTTCCTCATCCCCATGCCATTTTAACACTTTTCTTGTGCCTTTGGACTTTTGTCCCTTTTCATATGAGTCCTCCTGCATGCCTTTCTTACTGAATTTTAATTCAGGATCCTCTATCCCATAGTGTCCTTTTGTGTGAGTGGTGTACTTCAGGTTTCGGCTCACGAACGAAGAGGATCTTTCGGCAATTTAGTACTTATGATTCAACATTTTGCTTTAATGTATGATGCTTTCAGAGGAGTTTTGACTCTTATCTACCTTTTGGCATTCATTTCTTGGCATGGGATCATTTATATTAATATACTGTTTACCTTGCTCTTTTCCATGGGTCCTCTGCCGCTGCCCCTTACAACAATTTAAGTGTGAAGTGGATGGAGCCTCAACATAGTATTCCGGACTCTTTGAGTCTTGCTTATTTCACAGGGGTTAAGCAGGACTCCAATGCACATAGAGTTATTTGAGAAAACTGCTAAACTGGAAGAAGTTCTTTCATATAAACAGCAACACATAGTCTGATATTCAAAACTTTTATCAAACCAACAAATTTCAGATGTTCCTCATGCAACCGCAGGTTTGCTCCCTTTATTGAAATCAACAAAACAAACTAAAAAACATGACTCAGAAGACAACCAGATGCATTATTTATATACAAGATAGAAGAAATCAAACAAACTCAGGAAAAATAAGGCTTGAGAACCAAACAATTTACTGGTAGGTTCTCCTCCCACCCCTGCAGATATTGAGCTTGTAAGTAGAGGGACCAAGCTTGGCTGCAATCTGAAAAGGGCCTACCCACAACTGCTGGAATTTGGTATGCTTTCCTTTCTCATCATGGGGGTGGTCCCATTTGAGGACTAAGTCTCCTATTTCAAAGTCTTTTGTTCCAGCTTTATGCTTGTCAAACCATCTCTTAACTGACTCATGTTGTTGCTTAAAGCGTTCCTTGGATTTAGATCTAGCTTCTTCTACTTTCAGGGGGTTGTATATTCTTATTTGCAAGACTTCGTCATCCGACCCTCTAGACTCCTGAGCTAGGATGGAAGATGGTAGCATGATATTGGGAGGAAGGATGGCTTCTTTACCATAGACCAGGGTATAAGGAGACACTCCAATTGCGGACTTGGGGGTGACTCTATCAGCCCAAAGGGCACTTGGTAATGCTGAGTGCCAGCTCCTCTAGTTTTCTACCACAGTCTTTTTTAAAATTCTAATCTAATTTTTGTTAGAGGATTCAGCCAGGCCATTTCCTTGTGGATAGTAATTAGCAGAATAATGCAATTTTATCCCTTTATCATGAGCAAAAGCAGTCAATTTAATCGATGAAAAATACTTGGAATTATAAAAAACTAACGAAACTGGAACTCCAAACGTGGTCATGATGTGGTCTTGTACGAAACTGATGACTTCGTCTTCATTTATCTTGCGCAACAGAATAGCTTTGACCTAGAGAGTGAAATAATTAGTCGCAGTAAGAATGTACTTGTGCTAAAGGGAGGAATTCAGTTTTATTTCTCCAATAATATCCAGCCCCCATTGCTCGAAGGGTTCCATGATCATCACAGGCTTTAGCGGTGCTGCTGCTTTAGGCTGTCTCCCACCACACCTTTGACAAATATCACATTTCCTGACATGTGCATGTGAATCCTTGAAGAGTGTAGGCCAATAGTAACCGGCTCTGAGGATTTTATGGGTTGTAGTGTCTCCTGAATAATGTCCCCCAGCAGGACCGTCATGTAATTCTAACATTACTTTCTTCGCATCTTCTTTTTCTAGACATATGAGGAGAACCCCGTCATAATTCTTTATGAACAATACCCCTTCCACAATTTGATAAGATGTTGATTTAAGACGTAGTGCTCTTCTTTGCTTGGAATTCCAATGTTCAGGTAACAGCCCTGCCTGCAAGTAATGCACCAGGTCTCTATACCAAGATTCGGGAGCTGTAAACAAAGGACATACATCCATTACATGCAATTCAGCCTCATCCTCCCATGCTTGCTCTTCATTGTTCCCACTTTCAGTCATAAGCTTGCACAATCCTTGTCCTTTCACTATAGAGGCTGGTTTGAATTCAAGATCGTATTCTTGAAGAGCCGTTACCCAGTTGCCCCTTCTTTCTCCTAACTCTTTCTGTATGAGAAGGGATCTTACAGCTGGGTATGGGACTATCACTTTGGTTCGATTTTTTAATATATAAGGCCTGAATTACTTCACTGCCTTAAACACTGCGTAAGCTTGCTTGTAAATGGCTGGGTAGTTTACTTCAGCCCCCTGTAGACCAGTACTCATAAAGGATATTGGGAATTCATCCCCCCCTTCTTCCTTTTGGGTGAGCACAGCTGCCAGTTAAACATCGGATGCGAATGTATACAGAATAAAGTCCTTATCAAAGTCTGGGCTTTTCAGAGAGGGCGCATGTGCAACAGCAATCTTGATTTTACTGAAAGCATTCTTTTCAATTTCAGTCCACTTGAATTGTGCATTTTGTTTCACCATCTGCTGCAGTGGCTTAACAATCTGAGCAAAATCAGGGACAAATCTTCGCACGAAGTTTATAGTTCCCATAAAAGACTGCATCCCTTTCTTATTGTGGGCCAAGGGGATTTGTTCAATGGCCTTGATTCTTTCTGGATCTATAGAGATTCCTTGCTTTTAAACTATGTGGCCCAACAATTTTCCTTCCATGACAGCGAATACACATTTCTTAGGATTGAGTGAAATGCCATACTTACGACAGCGTTCAAAAATTTGCCTCTAGTGAAATGCATGTTCTCCCCTTCTCTTCGAGAATATTGTAATATCATCAAGGTATACTACAGCGCTTCGGCCAATCAGCCCGTGGAAAGCTATGTCCATAGCCCTCTGAAATGTTGCTCCAGCATTAATCAGCCCAAAAGGCATCCTTCTATAGGCAAAAGTTCCCCATTTGGTTCTGAACGTTGTCTTTAATCTGTCTTCTTCGGCTACTAATACTTGATTGTAGCTAGAGAAGCCATCTAATAATGAAAACAATTCAGAACCTGAAACCATCTGTAGCAGCTACTCCATGGGTGGCACAGGATAGCTATCTTTATCTGATGCACGGTTTAAGTTCCTGAAATCCACGCAGAGTTTGATTTCTCCAGACTTTTTCCTTACTGGTACCAGATTTGATACCCACTCGGAGTGTATGACTTTGAAGATGATTCGTGCGTCCAGTAACTTCTTCACTTCACTTTGAATCAGCGGTTCCAATTTCGGATGCATTTTCCTCAAAGGCTGCTGATATGGCTTGACGCCTGCTTTAATGGGGACGACATGCTTGATGATGCCGGTGTCATACGTTTTCAAATCTTCGTACGTCCATGCGAAAACATCTTTATATTGTTTAAATAGACTGATGAATTTGTCTCTTTCTATTGGCGAACAGCATTTTCCGAGATTCACGAACTTACGATTTGTTTTAGTCCCTAAATTAATCAACTCAAACTGTAGAGATGAGCTGTGGGTCTTCACGTTGGGTGGTCTTCTGAATTTTTCATTTAAATCGAACATTTTTTCCAACGTTCTGACCCCTTTAGGAATGAAGTTATCGTATTTCATCTCAGCCTGATGCTCTTCATCGTCTATGATCGCTCCTTTAAACACCTCATCATTCGTTAAACATTCTATGATCTGCTGGTCATCATCAAACACTCATAGGTTTGTGATCATATCAGGTAGAGAGGGCCTGAAAAGAAGTTCGACAGAACATCGATTATTAGTGGGTACGAGTCTAGCGGCTGATGTGGCCAACAGATCAGCAGCTGCGTTTTTAATTCTTGGAATTGAAATAATGTTAAATGCATTAAAATATTTCAGCAAATCCCATACCTCATTCTGGTAAGCTTTTAAGTGAGGAGAGATACAATGTATCTGATTCCGAATTTGTTTTACAATAATTTCAGAATCCCCAAAGACTTTTAGATTACTTACCTTCAATTCAATTGCCTTCTTTAGTCCCTACACCAGTGCTTCGTACTCAGTTGTATTATTAGTACACTCAAACTCTAATCTACATGAAAGGAAATGTTTATTCTTCTGTGGGTCAATCAGGACACAACCAGCCCCTGACCCTTCTAATGTCTTAGAGCCATCGAAAAATAAAATCCGAAAATCATTAACTACTGGAAATGAATCTACTCCTACTGTTAAGTCTACTATTTTACAGTCAATCTCATCAGCCTATGAGAATCGAAGGAGATCAGGCTGGGTATCAGATGTGTTGCTGGCTTCTTCTGCTTGGTAATTACCTGGTTCCAACTCAATAAAATAGTTTCCCAAGACAGAATCCACAGGTTCATTTTTTTCTTCAAGTTGGGTAACATTGTACTTCATGTGAGGCTCTCTTAAAATCTTGATCTGGTTCGGACTTCCTTTGTACGGCAACCACAGATGCGACCAATCTGAGGTGAAATATCCATTAAGTTTGGCTGACCAATCTCTGCTCAGGATAAGGCCGTACGCATCTGGTATATCAACCACCACGATATTAATGACCTGGCATACTTTATCATTTGAAGCCAGGTGGACTAGGACATCTTCCATCTCACCAATTACCTTCACATCTGTCCTGTCCAACTGAACTACTCTCCACGGGGATGGCTTGGGCTACCCATTGATTCTTTTACAGACAGATATCGGCATGACATTAACAGTTGCCCCTGAATCTACCAATCAATTATGCACATTGTAGTTAAATATTTCAAAAGTAAGGAGGAAATGTGGATGCTTGTGCTTGGACTTACCTCCACTACTATTCTCTCCAATCTCTTCTTCTTCTTCTGGTTGATTGTTAGTGGGAGTCTTCTCATCTGATGTTTCAAGGGCTCTCAACAGCCTTTCTTTTTTCTGCGACACTTTGCACATCTCGAATAGTGGAACATTCGCCTTTATCTTCTTTAAATCCTCCACAATGTCGTAATCCATCTGTTGTTCCGTGGGATGAGGCCTATCAGCACTCTCCTTACCTTCGTTTGGCTTGGCCGTTGTATCATTCTGTCTAGGACTTTGGATGGTAATAGTGAATTCTGGAATTGTATCAGCCACAGACTTGTCTTGAAATCTCTTCTTAACATTTCTCTGCAGCCTCTTAATCTTTGGAAGTATAAGACTGTCTTCATTAACCGTCCCTTGGCTCCTCGTGGCTACATTGGTCTCCATAACGTCTTCACACCACTTCTGCTTCTTCGTATGTTTCTGTCAAAGTAGGCGTGGCCCTACCTTTGGCAAACATTGCCAAATCAGGGCCTAAAGCTGAAGTATAGTATTTAATAAGAACCTTGTCTGAAGGCTTATCTGTTTCAGAGAAGTTCTTGAGATATGCTGCAAACCTTTGAGTGAAACTGTGCACGTTTTCTTTTCTTTCTTTCTTCAATGCGCACAGCCCTTTCATGAGAGCTGCATGATTTTTTTGAGTTGCATACTTACTTCTGAAAATTCTTTCGAAGGTATCCCAATCAGGGATAGAGTTAGCATGAAATTCAAAGTACCATGACACTGTAGCTCCTTTAAGGGTATGTGGGAACAGTCTACATACCACGTCTTCATGTTCCCCGGCCCTTAATCCTTCAATTTCCAAGTAAAAGCTTTGTAGGTGATCATCTACTAGTATTTTCTCATTAGGATCAAACTTGGGCAACATCTTATCAAAGGCTTGAGGTAGGTCATGTAAAAGAAGTGTAAGGTTTAATGGTGATCTCGCTCTCCATGCAGGAGGTGGATTAGGTGGGTTAGGTGGCTGATTAGCATTTACTCCTGCCATGAGTCTGGGTGGGGAGTGAGGAGGTGAACCAACTGGAGTATGAGTAGGAGAACTGTGAGGGGTCTATGGGCCTTCTTGGTTAAAAGGTAGTACAACCTCTTGTAAAATATATTCTACAAGCTCTTCCCAGTCTCCAACCAACACTGAGTCTTCTGTTACAGGATGATCTTTCCTTTTATACTCTCTTCTGAGCAATTCAGGGATGATTGGAAATCCTCCAATCTTCTTTACATATGCCCTGGTATGCCTTCTCAGATCATTAACAATTTCGTTACCAATGGAATATAGTTGTTCTCTTTCTTCCGAAATTGGATTATGAAATCCACCGCTTTCAGAACTGTTACCAGTGGAATATTCTCGGGAAAATGGGTTTCCTCGACCAGCCATACACTGGCGGCCCTCCTTCTAGCGCCAAAACTGTTGGGGCCTGGAAATTCGCAGGTGACAACAGTAAGGGATTATCCCCAATCAATGTTCCCAACTAGCCCGTTGACTGTTTGGTATAGGGAATCCATCCGGTTTACGGTCCGGCTACCGTAGGTCAAAGTAACAAAACAAAGGTTTTACCGGTTGTGGCCCGGTCCACCGAGTTTTTGTATTTTTCAACTGAATGTATGATATGCAAGTGCCTAACTAACAATGCAGGGTGCCATAGATGCGGGGAACAGTCACAATGTGATGCGCAGGTTCTTACCTCTCGTCTTAAGGTTCACAAGCATCCAGAACACATACAACATAACACAAAATAAACTAACTACCTAAAATATCCCTAGGGAGCAGAGTTATCATTCATTGGTGAGTAATACATTTTTGTACATGCATCATGAAGAGTTACAGATAGCTGGTACTTCATTCAAGACACATGAACAATTACAGATATTTAAACAACCAGATAGTCGATTATTTTATGAACAACATTTATTACTCACAGTGGAAGATATCCCAGAAAATACTGAAGAATACTCAACAAGAACATAGGTTTAGGAAGTTAAATACTCTCACAGTAAATGAAACACGATTGAAAACGAAATAGTTCCTCTTCAACATTATCCATTTAGTAGCATTGATACATTCCACATTTCGCTCTCTCCAGCAGGCAAAAGTTGCACTTTCTGACTGTAAAATGAAATAGTTCCTCTTACAAGCAAGAGAGTTTACAAATTTTTTCAGGGGAAAAATCCCTTTCTTTCCTCTATCTCTATAATATTTAAACTACAATAGCAAATCGTTTGGGCTTCCCCCAAACGTGTGACTTTCCAGTTCCCCAAATGTTTTAGGTCCTCCATCTTTTCAACGCACACTCAGGATTGGTTGGATAACTGCTGGGTCTTTCAGGACTGCGCATTTGATGTTGAACGGTCTGTCTTCCTCCACACCACGGTAGTTTGACCGATCTTCTGAGCTCACCTAAAATCAATCAACCAGCATATTCATTAGGCGGGCGTTATAAAAACGAGCAAATTCTACCATTGAAACAACTCTTCCGCAAGGAAATTTCCAGGCATCGTCACCACTACTTTGCCCACTTCCAGGCTCAACAAACATCACTATCAATGGGAAACTTACTGGCGGCTCAAAAATACTAACGTCGGACGGGTGGACCACTTCCCAGGGGGGGGGGGGAATTAATCGAACATCGGAGAGAAGTTACATCGGAGACTAAATGGATTTTCCATCCGCAACGGCGGACAAGATAAGGACTGAAGACATAAGTTATGGATAAGCGAAACGCGGGCGGGAAAAGGCTTAGTCGGACATCGGAAGACATTCGAATTGGAAGCTAAAAGGATCTCTCAGCCGCAACGGTGGAAGGGAAACAGCTACGGGCAAGCGATTGAAGACCGATACGAATCGGACATCGGAGCGATTTTGACTTCGGACACTAAACCGCTTTAGGAGCCGCAATGGCGAGGGGAAAAAGAAAAAAAACAGCCGATTCAACAGAAATATTTAAGTGTTCGAAAGCCTTTAAACTCAATGACAGTCAAGGTCCATTTCATTTTCAAAAAGACGGCCCATCAAAGACAATTATCAAATCAAAACCCAACTATGTGGCCTGCTGCAAAAAATCAAGCACAAACAAATCTGGGAACAGGCAGTAAGTAAATTGTTCAAAACATCCAGACTTAAAGCATGACCGAAGAAACATCAAGGATGAAACAACCTGAAGCGATTTTCAGTTAGGAGGAGGGGCCCAAAATTTAAGAGATTTGGGGAGAAACTATTGTATCAGCAACAGGGCGTTAAGGGACTTCTGGGCTCACTCATCCCATATAAATGGAGTATCCTTCTTCAACAAGCGCATAAATACCTTGGTCAAATTGGAGAAATTGACGAGAAATCTAAGCAAGAAATCAGCTATCCCTTGGAGAATTTGAACGTATCTGATTGTGCACGGGGAAGACAATCATAATATTTACTCAACCTTAAGAGGATCGACCCTAATCCCCTCCTTAGATATGATAAACCCTAATAAATGACCAACTTTCACACAAAATATGCACTTTTGAGTATATAACCGAATTTGATACCAACGACATCTTTAAAAAGCTAAGCGCAAATGATATGGGTGATCCACCCTCAAACGAGAGTGAGTAGCTAAATCGTCAAGATAAGCCTCAATAATATGCTTAAGGTCATGGAAATAAAAGGTCATGGCCCTCTAAAAAGTAGCTCTGACGTTCTTAAGGCCGAAAGGCATTTTTCGGTATGCAAAAGTACCCCAAGGACAAATAACTGAAGTCTTATGTTGGTCCTTAGGTTTGATCTGGATTTGGTTATACCCTGAAAATCCATCCATAAACGAGAATACCTCACTCCCAACAAACTCATCCAAAATCTAACCAATGAATGGTGTGGGGAAATTAGCTTTTGGACAAGCCTTATTCAAGTCTCTAAAGTCACTGCATACACGGATAGTCCCATGATTTCTTATCGAATGGAGTAGAGTTGAATACCCATTCAGTCAAGGGAAATGGATAGATGAAGCCGAATTTGAGCAACTTCTCAATCTCGGCCTTAATGGAAGGCGCTTTATGAGGGTTCATCACATGTAAGCATTGTCGAACATGTTTGGCATTTGGATGCATTTTGATCTCATGTTCAACAATGTGAGGGTCAATTCCTGGCATTTCATAATACAACCAAGAAAAGACGTCACAAAATTCTTTAAAAATATCGGTGTATATCTTTATTTCGTCGGGTGAACAATCAACACCAATGTAAACATTCTCGATTTTACCAGTAATCCGAGAAATGTTGATAATAATAGTAGGAGATAAATTTTCCATGTTCCCTTTAGCATATATTCCATGAGTTCTTAATGGGATAACAAGTTAACCACCATTCTCTCTTAAGGTCATCCTAAATTCATCACATTCGATCCATTCTAGCTCTGAGAGGAAGTAATATCGATAATGCATCTCCACCCAAGGTTGTTCTAAACCAGTCAGGGCCTCGAGAATCACTTCATCGAAAGGAAAAATACCATTGAGGAAATCATGCGACCATGACGACACAACCACCCATGTACGCAGTGCAAGGAGATCCTCCTCTTCTGTCCACAAAGAGGAAGGACTAGGGTCTATAGCAGGATCAAGAATGGCTTGATACATAAACTTTGTTGTATACAATGACATATCCATCCTAGTAGGTCTAACATATTCATCCAAAGTGCTCAGAGATGGAAGAGTCCAAGGGTCATCCAAATACACAATGCAAAATGGGACCGAACTCAAAGATGACAAATCAATACTAGGAGTAGAGCTAATAGCTAGAATTGGTGTTGTAATATTAAAAGTTCCCATCAATGACAGATACATTCTGACACTTACATTATCAGATGCCAACTAAGAATTATCAATAGCCGAGATGGTATTTCCCGATGATGCAGACGAACTAGAATTATTGAATGACAATTGATCGATGATCACAATCTGATCCTAAAAAGGGAAGCACACTACTCAAAATACAGAGGACATGATCACTTTCATAGCGTAAATCTAGTTCCATCCCAGTAAAAGATTGTAGTCAAGGGGCACATCAACCACCTCAACTTTGACCGACACGGTATTCCCCCCAAACTGGACTTGAAGGGAGGGAATAATACCATGCGGACTGAACGAACATCCATAAAACATGGTCAACATAGTCATAGATTTGGACAAAATGGGTGATCCAAGGCCTTTCCAATAAGCCAAAGACATCAAAGAGGTCACAATGTCTTCTTCAACAACAATGTTTTTAATGGTATTATTTAGATACTCCACATGGACTTGGAAAGCCACATGGTAAGGAAAGCGAGGTTGGACCTCGTGAGTGTAAAATCTAACTACTATGGAGGCATTAGGATAAACTACCCTAAGAGAAAACAACAATACTCTTCTCTATGAAGGAAAAGTCTGAAGGACTTCAAGAGATGACATCGCATATGGAGTCTGGACCAAATCCTCGACAATGAAATAATGTTGGAAGGATCGGGCATTAGGATTATGCCCTGAACACTTTAGGACTCCCTTAGGTATATGAGATATAGCTTCAGTCTTATAAATCTGCAAAGGAATTTTAGGAGGTGCATGATCCTTATCTATGTTGGTTTGTGACTAACCATAATCTTTTGAGTGAGTCACAACATTAGTATCTGACATCATGTAGATGCAATCATGAATACCTTCCATGACTGGTGGGTTTTTCTGCCTACCAAAACTGCTTCTGGTGTCCGCGGTCCTTGAAGCCATATTTTGATTATGAGGAAAAGGGTTAGTCAACACATCTGGGCTTTGTGTGATGTACTTCAAGGCATCTTAAATACAAGGGCACAATTATGTGAGATGGTCTCCCCCATAAAGTTTGCAAGGGAATTTCCCCTTCCACTTAGGTTTCTTGTACCCCTCAACATTACCCACATTATTTTCATCATTCGGATTCTCCTTCCTATTCCCACCCCATTTATTATTTTTTCTCTTTCTTCTATTCCTTTTGGGTTGTCGGTTTCCCTTCTGATTCGAAGAATGCACTGAAAGCACATATATCAACTGGGTGGGAGTGGACAAGGTCGTAACCTATCTATTCGAAGACTGATTAATGGAAAAAAATTTCATTTGATTTGTAACTTGGTCTATGACTTTGGTGCTCATGTAGCCAACAATGCCATTAGCATGTGGCCAAAGTTTGAACTTAGGGTCAAAGTTCAACCATGGTGTGTCAGGGATAATCTCATATAGAAGTCCAGACTGAGAGTAAATCAAATCCAACTACTGTTCCCTAAAGATATCATGTTCCTAATTAGTCACTCTGTATGTTGAAACATCCTTTGCGGTGTACGATAATAAATAATTACGAAGCCATTTCAATAAAAACTTAGGTGGAATGTTGTCCTTAATTAATTTCTTTCGTCTGCGCCACTCTTGAATATGATCAGATATATGTGTGGCTTTATCTTGCATAAACTTCAACAAGATCTCGGTTCTAACATCGTAACATATAGGCAGCTGAAATTGGTTGAGAAAGGTTAAGGCTAAATCATTAAACACCCAATATGTGCCCCCAGGAAAATCTATATACCATTTCGTGGAATGACCCATGAGGGTACGTTGAAACAGTCGTAAGCGAACACAGTCATGATTCAAAGAATTCGAGGAGCACCATAGGTGGAAAGTAGTCACATGCTGTCCAGGTTCCTCGCCATTCTTACCTTCGAACTCTGGAATGTCAGAAAGAAACTTGTAAGGAACAACCGACCACACCAAATCGTTGGTCAAATTCAAAAGGTCAGGAATATTTAAGGTAGCTAAAATGGGGAGACTAGGCCATGCCATTGGATTCCATGCTCCCTGAAAGGATTGGTTTATATATGGTTGATTCCGATAAAGGTCGTGGCCTTGACCAATCAGATAGTAACCACCTCCCATATGGCCCATATAAGGTTGCACGAGCATCTGGTAATGAGGTATTCCCTGAGAAGGAGGTGCCATATAACCATAGTTATATGATTGGTAGGTCAGTTGATCCTAAGACATATGGGGAGGTACATAACCTTTAGAGACAACAACACTAGCTGAAGAGGGGACAGCATAGTTAAATGGATCACCACTTCCCAAGGGACCGTGCGGGATATAAGGAGGGTTTGACATAAAAAAATCATTTGAAGCGATCTGTGCGGTGGACGATGGGACATAAGATGGAATGTAGGTTGTATTCCTGACATTCATATATCTAGTATCACCTCTGTAAGAGTGAACACTAGTATTGAGACCGGATTAGGGGAGTGAAAATCCCCCCCACAAATGGAGCAGAGGGTGGAATATGACCACTCTGAAATCTATGAGCATGGTAAGGGGTTGTGATGTGCCCCATTCCAACACTAGGGTCTACACTAGGACCTGTGGCGGGTGATGGGATAGTGGTAGTGATATTCGGCATGTTGAACATGAAAGGACCTCTGCTAAAGGGAGTAGGTTGAGTCTCAACACTCGACCTCTATGAGGAAAACTTCCTATGGACAACTGTAAAATATGAAAACTGGGGTCGTATTGTATGGGAAGTACCATCCCCATGAGGGTCAGTATAAACATGATTTCCAGGTATCCATATGGTTCTACCCCCCATTCCATACCCGGGAGACGAAGGGAACTCCGAGTTCTCAGATGTAGTACTCATGGTGAGAACCGTGTGTGAATCACAATGTGACAAAGGTTGCCTATAACGCATAGTCCTCTTCTGAGGATGAGGAGGAGGGTCACAAGGAAATAATCCTGCTAAGCGTCGAGATCGACGAGTTGCTAGAAATAGATCCACAATGACTCCACAAAATAACAAAGAATCCACTAATCACAATCCCTAAAGAAAACTAGAGCACAAAGAGAACACCCCTAATTAAAACTAAGTCAGATACAAACAAAAAAAGAGTGAGGAAAAGTGAGCTCCGGAATGCAGCAAGTATATCTCTCCTAGAAGAGGCATGAGATTCCCATACACTACAAAAGAAGGTGTGTAACCAATTATAATGGCCCTCATCTCCACCACATATAGAGACTATGATTCCCAGCCCCTATCTGGTCAGGACACTCGTAGAATAACCTCTACAAGTACCCCCTTACGATGCCTAGGTAAAGAAACTAAGGTCACCCAAATATAACTAATGCTTAGGCAAACAGTCGCAGGTGAGATCTATCATATGGAGATGGAAACAAAGCCTGAACCTTAAAAGAAGCAAAGGTACCTCAAAATCCCCTAGATACGAATAAGATCTTGGAAATATCTCCAGCGCTCAACAGAAAGTAGTAGGGGGATATCCCCACCACTAACGTGTGCATTTCTTCATGCTTAACTCCTGTGTAAGAGGATCCTCCTGAGAACACTAATTATACCAAGGATTTCACTTCTCACATGGACAGACACCTAGTTGTTTTGTTTCATAGTTTTGGAAATATTTACTCGCAACACCCTATTCCAAGACTCTACAATCCTAAGCTTGTTGGTGCAACTCTATCAAATAAAAAAGTGTAATCAATTTTAATTTAAATGTTAATTTTAATGGTTGTGATTACTCAAGGGTAATGAACGTGCAACTAGTGATGTTACGATTCAACAATGTAGTAAATATGCACACCTAAAAAACAATGCCAAGTGCAACTTTTTTTTTAAACATGAAAAGTGGGTATGCCACTACATGTAATGCATAAAATTCCACTCATTTTCAAATGTTAATGCAATTCTTCATATATGAAATCCTGATCACTAATTTCATTTAAGAAAACCTAATGCATGTACCAAATCAATGCATATGAACAATGCAATAAACATGCAAAGATAAAATTATTTTTGTATTGTCATTATAAATGCAATAAAAGGACCCTACAAACTTTCAGACCCTACAACAAGCAGCAAAAAAGCCAAGCAAGACACTGAGACTAAGAAGGAAAATGCACTAATAATAAAACAAAATGGAGATAAATCACAAAAATAAATTCCAAAGAAAAAATCAATGAAAAGAGGTTTATGGTCACAACAGAAGCAGTCAACATGCAACATAGGAACCTAGGAATACTTAGCCACACTCACAACCCACCTAGAACCTTCACACATCAAAATCCTAAGCAAAGAAGGAGATGTATGTGTCTGTTCAAAGAACAACAACGTACATTTGCCATTGTATGTCCTACAACCCGTGTATATACACGACTATGAGTTCTATGATCCCCATATATAAAGGAAAGAGTGGTTAAAAGTAATCTAAGGTTCAAATCACTTCAAGGGTCTGCCAATGAATTTACAAACTAATGAACGTGACACAGAAACGAATATAAGCAGAGAGCAAATCAAGCAAATCATGCATCCAAACCCCAATAGAAAGGAATTTCCCAGCGGAGTCACCAATTCTGTTATGGAGAAAATTTCCTATGGATTGGGGTGGACCGCAACAGACAGGATGACATCAAAAATAAACCCATTTCAAAGAATTCTAAATATATAAACAAAACTAACACTAAGAGATAAGAAGCGTATTTTATTCTGGACATTCAAAGTAGATCCCTATTGAGCTTTCAATCAAGCTTGTCTCTACACATTGTCCTCAACAACAACAAGATATACAAGCATGATACATGTAAAGTGTTAGAGTCTAATCTAGCATATCCAATTCTAGCATATAAATAGAGTAATTACATCCATGGATAAAAATATTCATAATTACACATGTAATGGACGAGAATTGGATATTTCTATTAATATAAACATAGATACAAATGACAATCTTTGTCGACACCTTGTCAAAATTGAGAAACTGAGTCCCTCCACTTGAGCCTCCACCACTTCAATCCTCCATACAAAGGAAATCTCACAAAGACAAAGGCAAGCTTGGGAAAGAGTACTAATAGTTGCTTCAAGGACAACGGGATGCACTCAAGCATATAAGAATGGGGCACAATTTCACTATAATATCTTTGCTCTCTAAAGTTCTTCTCCTCTAATAATTCATAGTAGCTCAATATATATCCCCTCAACGGGAGGTGAAGGGTCGAGTCCGAGTGTTTGCCGACATATGGAAGGCCAAGGATCAAGTCATTCGTTACTTTATGCGGAAAACTCCAAATAATTTTATTTTCTTAGCATAATTCCCAATGTATGTGGGTGACAGTGGTGCAAGCTACGTATATGTGTTGTAGACTTGTGACACACGTATATATACAAAAATGTCTTTTAAGGGGTTCCACTGGAGCATCGAGGTGATAGTGAGTAAATGGGATGAAATGAGTATGCATGGGGACAGGGATAACCATCAAAGCATGATATATCAAGTGTGGCAAACCACGCTATAACATTTTTCATAATTATACTGAGAAGATTTGCTTTAGTTTTTCATCTTCATTGTTTTGAGGGTTTTCCCAGGGTACATCCTGTGTTATGGTTGAATGTTTACAGTGTATGAATAGATCATTGATTCAAGAATTCTATATTTCCACACTTAAAGAATTAAATATCAAAGCTCAACATAGTTGCACAAAAAGTCAACACAATGCCGATGGAAGAAACGCTGGTAGAGCCATCTTGGAGGTGGTAGGTGATATGGGTAATCTAATCTCCTATCAAGATAAAGATCTTTAAGTGGTTTCTACTATCGAACAAAGCAATGACTTGGGATGTAATTCCAAAAAGGAACATAGCAGGATTGGGAATGTGCAATTTATGCAGGGAAGATGAGGAGACTAACAGACATTTGGTAGTGGAATTTACATATATGAAGTTGGTATGGAAAGAGACCAAGGAAATTATTAGGGAAATGGGTATTTGGGAAGGATCATACATGGAAGACAGTTTGAGGATTTTTTTCTCTAATATGGAGTTGAAGGCTTTCATGGAACTACCATTCATTATCAGTTGGGGCATTTGACTAGTAAGGAACACTGCATTTTCAAGGACAAATACATCCTTTCATTTCAATGTGTTTCTATAACAACGCAAAAATCACAAATATGAATTTTGTAATCTGGTAAATATCATATACCATTATATTATACCATTATATTAATCATAGTTAAAACCCACTTATAATTACAAAAATGTAATTATACTTATTATTAACACATTATAACAAATAATATGATAACATTATGTTATTAACCGAGTAATAAACATTACTTAACCCTTGCATGGGCTAGAAAATGACCACAAGTCGTGACTGCATATATATAAACATGAGATTTATCACTAGGGTTTCGACCCTTCATAAATTATATACATACTGTAATTAGATTCCTATTGTTTTATTGTGTTAGTTTCGATATGCTTGATAATACAAACGCAATGTTTATTGTTATTATATTTATTTATAGTTTGATTATGCTACCTAAGACATAAAAGTATATAATGGTTGGAAAGCATCTATATATCTTTTCTCTATTTATGTTAATTTACATACTTAGGTTATGCTTATAATTAGATTCCTATTGTTTTATTGTTTTAGTTTCGATATGCTTGATAATACAAACGCAATGTTTATTGTTATTATATTTATTTATAGTTTGATTATGCTACCTAAGACATAAAAGTATATAATGGTTGGAAAGCATCTATATATCTTTTCTCTATTTATGTTCATTTACATACTTAGGTTATGCTTATAATAGTAAACAATAACTAAAACCTTTATATATTTATTACATATGAAAACAATAGATAATTATACAATAAAAATAATCTAACTCTATTTGCAATGTAAGAAATAACTATCAGAATCATTCTAACATGATATACAATGCTAGATCGAAAACTAATATTTTTCTCTTTACAATATAAAGTATTTAACCATAAAATAAAGATCGATAGCTAATAAAACGAGTGAAAACCATCTAAATTTATTTATAATATTAAGGATCTAACCATAGAATAAAATAATAACAAAACTATTTTTGTTTGTAGGTAGAGAGTAATAAAGTATAATCTAGTTATATTATCCCTATAAATGTTTACAATAAGATCCATTTATAGAACAAAACATATATCACATTTAGACAGAATAACCAATAAATAATCATAACACAATTTTATACATAAATTATAAATATAATTAATCATTATTTAACTAGGAAGATACTTTTATTCACTGTAACAAGAAGATAAGCAAGTTACAATTCCTTGTTAGCTATAAAAACATAACCACGGTAGGTATACTTATCAACTCAATGCATCCAACTTGTTAGGGAAATTCCGCGTTCCTCCTAGCCATAGATTTATGAACTGTTCTGCAACTTTTGTTCAGTAAATCACCCCCAAAATGAGCCAAGCACACTAAAAGACCGATGAATTAGGGACTTTTATCTATCTTCTTTAATATTGCAAAGTAATCGCAAGGTCTTTTACCACCTATATGAATTTCCAATATATTTTAGATTCCAACCACAATCCCTCCTAGATAAACCATATTTCTTTGGCATGGTCGATGGGAACTCAAGGAAATTCAATTAAACCCTCCAACAACTAGGAACCATTACCTCATGTAATGTTCTCTCTGCAACTTTATTTTTAAGAGATGGCTATGTTCATGTTTCAGATTCTCTCTCTTATATAGGGAAAGTCCCCCCCCCCCCTTTCTTATTTTTCCTTTTTTTAAATTCTCTCTTCTTTTCATGAAGTAGTTAGGTTTTCTTTTTGGATTCTCTCTATTTCTTTTTATTCTTAATTTACTTAATATCTAGTTTTTCCTCACTTTTTCTTATTTCCTTTTTAACTCTTTTATGTATTATTAGGAAGTCATTCCCCCTTCTAGCATGCTTGGCCCCTCTTCATAACTAGTTGTTCCCTAACAAGTTAATAACATAAAGTAGATAAAATAGTACATATAATCACATCATTAGGTATTCATGATGTCTTAGAGTCTTCAACTCAACATCAAAACTAAATGTATCTAAGTCCTCAAAGAATTTACCAACAAGGGGTACAAACTTGGGATCTTACATCCCACCCCAACATCATTAATTATCCATGATTCCTTAGAGTCTTAAACTCAACATCAAAACCAAATACATCTAAGTCCTCCAGGACTTTATCAACAAGAGGTAAAACTTGGGACGTCACAGTTGCTCAGAGATTATGTATATTAAAGAACTTTCCCCAGAACAAACTGATGGAAGTGAATAGAAAGGTGATGTTTGAGGAGATAATTTGATTAGAACCAAGGGAATATTTTGATGGGTGGCTCAGGGAAAGCCTTGCTTATGTGGTGCTGGTGACGTATTACACTTGTTAGATAACCATAGGTATAAATTTAGAGCAAGAATGGGACCCGATACAAAAAATTATGTAAAATTAGTGCACGAAAGCTATTGATTTGGATGACATTGGCAAATGTTATCACCTAGTTACAGTTTTTTTGGTGACTCAATGACGGTAATCACCTAGTTATGGAAAATTAATCATTTGTGCTTGTTGAGGGATCAATAAGAATAAATGGGGGGATGTCAATTTTCACATGTACCCATAACCATAGCTTTTATCTCATTGTTGAGAGAAATATATAGTTATTCAATGGTGGATATAAGGCAAGGCATATGGTAGCGAGTCTTCCAATTGAAGGGATGGGGATTTAAGTCCCCCCACCAAACTTTAACTCCGAGTTTTACGTGATGTATCATGAAGTGTTTAATAAGTATAGGAATGGTGCAAGTGGGATCATTCAAAATTGTTTGATTATGCTCCTTTGAAAATGATCCAAGTATGATGTTATTTGTGGATATAGGGACTCTCTCCCAACATTTTGGAATGTTGCTATTAGGTTGAGGAGGGTTTCATTGTTCTTTTTAATGGTTTGGATCCTCGACACCGTGGCTTGCTAAAGGTTTGGATTTTGTTTCTTTATATATTCATAAGCCCCAAAAAGTGGTCAACCTTGATCTCATTTTTTTTCTTTTAGCCAAGACATGTTAGCATTGGATAGGGATGGTAGGCCATATTTATTCTAGGCAATGTTTCTTATGTGAAACCCTCAACCTACATCCCACACAAAGTAGAAGCAACCACCTCCTTGAATACATGTAGGTATATCTCTCTCATATTAGTAACATAATGGCTAGACAAATTGAGGTTCATAATGCTAAGAATAGAAAATTTGATACGTTGTGACCCACCAAAGTAGGAAAATTGAAAATCTAGAAGAAAAGTGAAATATGCTATATGAAGTGGCCTTGGGTATTACCTTGGCCTCGCATTCAAAGGCATCAATTGGGCATGTTCCTGCTATGGTCAAGGATGAGGAGACTGTTCAATAAGAACATGGATAAATATTGGAGATGGAAAATATTTAATTGGCATGAGAATCAATCCCACCAACTTGGCAACCAAATGATTTCCTTAACTTCCAGGGATTTCTCTTGAATTGAATATTTTCTATCTAAGTTGAAAACACTTATATTTTTACTTATATAATTTAAATTAATAAAGAAAGATGATTAATTCATATATGTTATTCTTCCTAAGCTTAGCATTGATTATTATATTTGTGTATCTACTTTTCAATCCATTAGAGAATCTCTTATTAGTTAAGGGTATACATACCAAATGCCATTTTTTGAATATTTTTGTCATTGTTTTATTCGAGAGAAAGATAAGCTCTTACATCTTGGAGTGATCAACACTATAGGTACATCTAACAAAGCCTTAGTAGTGCAACAAAAGGATAAATCCAAGAATCCATTTAAATAACATCCTCACAACAATAAACAAAACACGTGTCCCAAATTCTCTCGACGAAATTCTCCTTTCAATTGTGATACGAGAGCAAAGTAAAAAGGCAAGAGAGCTGATAGAAATTCTAATTTTCGTGGGAAACATAGTCGTCTAGATTCTAAATGTTTCAAGAACATGGAAGCCTTAGAAGCAACAATGAAGAAACATAACATCAATCTTGATTCTTCATCTAACTCTCATCTCATGGACATTCATTTAATGCTTCTATTTTTTCCTTCAATGCATCATCTACGTATTCTTCTAATGAGCGACTCATTGATTTTGGAGCATTTTGTCATATAGCTAAGGATAAACCCATTTTTTCTTCTCTTCATGAATGTAAGGACAAACTATTATTACCCTACTAGTGGGTAATGGAGGGCCTATAAGACCCATTAAAGTATAATTCAATTTTCAATGTAAAGTGGATAGGATCCACTATATTGTTATTATTAATAATAAGTCCCACTAAGTTAGTAAACAAATGTACAATGGGACCTCATTAAAAAAGGTCCTCCAGGTGGTTAGGAGGTTAGTATTGTATGGTGATTCTATAAATGAGTATGGATCCCTCCTGATGTGAAGTGAAGAATAATTATTGTATGTTGAGTTTACTCATCGGGAGGAATCCCCCTCAAAAGGGTACACAAACAGAATTTGATTCATCCCATCAAAATAATCATCTATCTTTATAGAATAATCAATTATTTATGTTATCTATTGTGTTGTGTGATTATCTTGTATATATTCTTCATGTTAATATTTCATATTTGATTTACATAACAGTTGGTACCATAACCACTTGGGGCCACAATAATGGAATTGTTTCTCTTTTTTATAGGTTATTTAAAACAGAGAAAAGAGTGCCACGACACTCAGATGCATTTTTGAGTTTTTCCTAGTAGATTATAAAAAAACTAATTGTATATCTGAATTCCTCTCGAAAAATAAGGTAATTTGAAAAAATATCTCAAATCCAAGTCCAAGAGAGGGAGATATCACAATTTAAAATCTGCACATTTCCAGGGTTTTGTGATTGGCCACGTAAAATTTGCAGAGGTCTTATCTTTTGATAGATTTATCATATCGTTGTAATATCGTCGCCATTGGAAATATTATATTTAGAGATTTCCTTTGATATATTACATGCCATAGTTCCATCTATATTTTCCTCAGCTATATCCTTGGAAACAATTTTTCCCTTAATTGAAGCACAACAAAGTGGGGGCCTATGCCATGGGAGACACAAATGCTGCTCACAAATGTTTTCCAGGAAAATAAAGCTTGTGCAAAATCCATCCAAAATATTGATGTTAAAATTAAGATGAATTAGGTTGAAATTGAGAAAATTGTTGCTCAAATGATGGTGACTTTGGCTAAATGTTGGAATCTAAGGTTATTCATAACATATGGGACAATTATCACTGAGAAAGATTTACATGGTATGATTTGGAGGATTATTTTGAATAATGGTATATGGATTGCTGTAATATTTGGGATGACAACTATTTCCATATTTTTTTTGACGAATATTCTTCTTCATGGGTAGAACAACAATAGTCGAGTTCTTCTACATTCGAAGAGTTCGTCAACGCTCCATCATTTTCATACTCCTTGGAGGATACATTTGCTTGGGATGGTTATTTGGATCCATATGCCTCTCCTATGTATATGCAACACTACACTTGGTATTTTTTGGATATTCATTGTCAAGGATGGGGTGCCAACTACAACATATGGACATTAGCCCTAGCTTTTGGGTAGAGGTCCTTCGCCAACTTGACCATGGGCATTAGAACTTGTACATGGACCCCATGATTATGTGGGGGTCGGTTGGAGGACATTAGTATGGTGGTTCACACTAGTCAATGGGGCCCTGATTCCTACTTCAACATAGCAGTCAACATTCATCCATTGGACCCTAGATTATGGTTATACAAATTCACACAAACCATCGAGGATGATGCTTTCCTAAGGGGGTAGAGTGTTATGGCCCTACCTAGGGGGTAATGGGGGGCCTAAAGGGACCATTATAGTAGACATGGAGGCCATTCAATGTAAAGTTGAATGTGTCCACCATATTGTTATTATTAATAAGTCTCACTAGTTAGTGAATAAATGTAATGGAACCTCATTAAAGAAGGTCCACTACATGTTTAGGAGGTTAGTTTTGTATGGTGATTCTATAAATAAGGATGGAATCCTCCTTATGTGATGTGAAGAAGAATTATTGTATGTTGAGCTTATCTCATTAGGAGGAAGCCCCCTTAAAAGGGAAAGTGAATAGGGTTTGATTCATCCCATAAAAATAATCATCTATCTTAATAAAATAGTGGATTATTTCTATTATATATTATGTTGTATGATTATTGGATATATTCTTTGTACTAATGTTTTCATATCCAAGTTAGATCTATTATTTTTGTAGGGTCTGGAACAATTTAGCTAGATGATGGTAATTCAAATATGGATTATGTGTTCCAAGTATTTCATGCAATATTTTATCAGTCTATTAGATCACTCATTCAAGTAAAGGTAAGAATGTAGAGTTTTCACCTCATCAAGTTGTAAGCAAGGATTTAAAATATCCTAAGCATGTCTTAGCGACTAGAATTTTTTATGATATTACTAGGTCTTACATATTTGACAACTTTGGTTCATTATTTTTTCATCATTCTTTATTGCTCGTAGATATGACTTGAGAAAACTTTCGCATAATCGAATTGGGCATCTAAACCATCCTTCATTTATTGTTTGGTTTTCTTTGATCTATTGCAGAGATGGTATTTGTCTCAAATGTCTTCTTAACAAACATCATCAACGAATTTTTGGAAAACGTGACTCTTTGCACTCCTTGAACCCATTTTAGCTTGTTCTTAATGATTTGTGTAGTTTTCTTCCTTTTGCTTCTTTCTCTAGGTTCAAGTAGTAACTTATTAACTTTCATTGGTGACTCCTCTAGATACACTTAGGTTTATGGTGTTGGTGTTTATCCCCAACATGTAACAAATGTACCTATTTAGGGGTTGTGTAATCTTGAATACAATATCAAATGGAAATGGAAAATGCTAAACTAAATGAATAATATTCCTTATTGTGTATGCACAATAAATAGAGAGAAAACTATCTAAAATAGGACAAAGCAACACATAAAAAAAATTATTTATATTAACATAAAGAATGGGTAGAGATAGAGACACATTAGTCTTAGTTGTAGAATATGTGGACTTCTACAATTGACCCAAGGAATGGTTCTTCTTCTCTTTTTTTGCTCAAATTCATAGCCANGGATCTCAAATGGTGAAATGAAAAAGTTGATCTCTCTCTCTCTCTCTCTCTCTCTCTCTCTCTCTCTCTCTCTCTCTCTCTCTCTCTGCTTACTATTATGGGTATGGAATACATTTTGGAATGAACTTGGTGGCTATATTTATGGGATAGATTGTAAATAATTCTTAAATCCACATCGAATGTGAATGATTCCCTTTTCATTGATGTTTTAGTGGGGAGCATAGGTCTTGGAGACCAAATCAAATGTTATTTTTGGAAATAATGGTTAGGGAATTTCCATTTTAAACCACTACATTATCTTTTATAAGCTGCATAGCAATAAAAGTAACCATATTATGGTTTTGGGACCCCATCACAATTTTCAATGTTTTAAGTTTGACATGTTGTCGCAAAATTCTAGGAAAAACACATGCAATGACTGTTTGGGTCAACTTTGAGTTTCCTCCGATTCTTGGTCATATTGTTGAGGTCATATGGTGATGGAAGTGATGGAAATGGGGATAATACTTGCAAAAATGATGTATAATGGTGAAGATCGCCATTCCAAGGTAGGTGAGCAAAATCATGATGTTAATAGTTTACTTATTAAAAGTTAAGAGTGAAGTTTTTGACATTTTTTGGCCTACAATTCCCTTGTAGAAAAATAATCTGGACATCAAATTCAAAATTTAAGAACATATAATGGAGCTGAATATGCACACAAGAAATTTACAAATTACTAAGCTACATAGGGCATTCATATGGTACTTATTGTTCCAACACTCCACATCAAAATTATGTTGTTGAGAGACAAAATCACACATAAAAGGAAATGAAAATGATATGATCCAATCTAAGGGTTTAAGTCCTCATTTTTGGGTGGAAGCCATTAATTGTTCCAATTACATAGTTTTTTTTAACTAGGGCAATCGACAATTGGGGACGGGGCTGGTACTTGAGCGTGACACGGGGTCTAAGGATCCAATCCTTCTACCACTATACCCCTAGGTGCAGCCACAGGGCCTAAACCATGGCACAGAGGTAAGTTTGGGGGGATTTGAAAATGATACCTTCCATTTACAACAATTTACAGCATTTCAACTTAACCACTTTCTGTCCCCCCCCCCCCAACGGGATGTTCCAATTACATAGTTAATTATATTAGAATTTGAATGCCATTTAGATCTTCAAGCAGATAGTTCTAATAATGTTTGCACCAAATGGAGAATGAAGATACAAACTGAACAAAACAAACCACACAAGAAATGGACAAGTAATGCTTAGAAATTTACAGTATCATTCACAATAATAAAATATGGTGTTACAATAGTTTACATAGGAAAAGAATTCGAATGCATGACATGCAATTCGAATCTATCCACTAGATCTTACAGTAGATAAGTGACCATCTAACTCATGGTGTCTCAATCAATGTCGGAGTCCAACCGATCAACTCCCAGATGTCCAACAACTCAAACAATCAGTGACAACTAGTTAACTTAGTGCAACTGAGTGTGGTATATGGGCAAAGGCGCCTACTCCACATGCATCCATGCATTATCCATGAAAATATTACACTAGCTAACTGATTATGAACTAACTGAAAGTAAGTGGGGGCTAACTGAGACTAACTAGTACTAACTCCAACTAACTGAAGTAGGTTGGTGCCGGGACTCCCAGTGGCTCCTAAAATGTAGGGATTGGTCTAGGAGGCAACCAAACTAATGCATGCACATGTAGTAAGTGGTAGTTAACTTCTAGCAGTGTTCCCCACACTCCAGTGACTAGTACATGTGGCCCCATTAGTCCAAGTGGACCCAATGGTACTAGTGGACCTAATTAATTAATCAAGGTTCCTAAGTTAGGCTAAATAATCGAATAGACAGTATGGTCAAGAGAGGATTAATAATCCTAACATCCCCCCTGAATCCTAACTTGGACAATTGTGGGACTTGGTAACAAGACCATAGGTCACCCAAATACAACCTAAAAGACATAATGTTGCTTAATACAACCAAGGAAATAGGGGAAAACCTCACGGGAACCCCCCCCCCCACCTAAAAAATAAGCAGGAATACAAATTTTGAAAAAACTTGTGAAAAAAATTTGCTACTATTTGAAACACTATGCAGCAGTAGTATCTTGGTTCTGTGCAGGTGAACCCATGAATCCAAAAAAAGTTCTTATTTCTGGAGGAATCTTCCTCTTTGGAAGAATAACAATCAACTCAACTAAATCAAAAATATAAATAGCTGCACGGTGAAAATTGGACCCATGTAGAGCAATTGAAATCATCTGAAGAGAGAGAAAACGTTCTTGAGAATTCGAACCATGTGAGGAACACCCAAGAATATAATATATGTCATCCTTGAACAGCAAACCATGAGTGGTAAAATCAGCCCCAAGTGTTAGGAGCAAGTGTCCAAGCAGATGCAGAATGTCTTCCTCTTTACTAGTTCTGCGAGGAGATGAGCATGTGACCAAAGGTATAGAAGCCCTGGGACTGTGGAGAGTGAATGCTTGAGATCCATAATATGATATAGCTTCAAAAATATCCAATAATTCACAACATCTAATATCAGTAATCTCGTAAGACAAAACTAACATCGAATCCTCAACAACAAAATTGAAGGAGTCTTGCAGAGCTTGATTTGTCACACCAAAATTGATGCAACCAGTTACAAGCAATATTGAAAGCTCTTGAATCTTAAAACCTAAACCACATATTATCAAATCAAAAAATAAATCAAATCCAAAAAGGTTCATATCAGATCCTAACCTTTACCTCAAGGTTCATCTTTTATAACCTTGAGGTAAAGGTTAGGTTGAGGTAATAAATTAATATGATGACACGTTAATATTTTTCCAAACTGTAGTTTCTTTTTCCAACTTGTAATTTCTTTAATTATATATATGACCTTAGATGATTACACCTACGAATCTGCTTCCTTTTCACGTTATGGAACTCTCACACATGCTTGATAGCACAGTATTGAAAGTCAATTAAGAATTAGATTGCAAGCATAAACCCCAATTTTCCCTGGTTGCATTGAAAAAGATAGCTTGTTCTACATAAGTACTAGTTGCACTTGAATGATGCCTAGCTATCATGCTGCAGGTTTGCTGGAAAAAAAAAAGTATATTAACTATCTTTTCAAAACAATTTCCATTTGGCAATTTCTTTCCAATAATGCAATTTTCTTTAGCTATCATAGCCATTTATTGGATTGTAATATAAATCCTGAAGATATGATGAATGCAATGGAAACAAAATAAATGCATTATTAAGGAATTATGGTTAATGCGGCCTCCCTATCTTGATGCAAACCAATGCATATAGGACATTGTCATGGATTCCCTATCTTGATTCCATCTCTTTAACCTTTAGAGGATTCACTTACCAGAATTCTCCAGTGATTTCATACAACAAAATTTGGTGTAATTATTCTAATTTAATAAATCAATCATTTGCAAGGAAAGAAAAGATAAGTATTTGAATATAATTTTGTATTTTAATTTATTGTTTTTTAGAATATGAATATATGATTTTTGTTATAGACTAGAGAAAATGGTATTCTGCAGAATGTAGGTAAAACCTTTGTTATTTTAGTAAATTTTAATGAACAGTTCACATGTACTCTCATGGATATAAGTAGTGGAAGTCATTGCTTAAACTTAAACTGATATAGGATAAAGTTTGAGTTCGGATAAGGTTGAGAAGACATATATCCTAAAAGTTTAGGATAGGTAGACCCGTACTCGATAAATTCTTCATCGATTTAATAGAATGTGTAGTATTTATCGATTAACTTAAACTTTTGTTTGAACAAATTCAAAGGGAAAAAGGAAAAGGAGGAAAATTAGTAACAGTAGCATTTACACTTATGAATAGACATAAAACCCCATCAAAGGGGTATAATGAAACCAATAAACATGTTGTAAATAAATGAAAATGAAACCGTGGATGAACATATATAGATATAGATAGAGAACCTATTGCACCTGCAACAATTTCCCAAAATTCTAAAAAAAAATTGGACCCTCCTTTGCTTCGAGTTAGTTAGTTCTTCTCTTGGTTTCATATTTTTTATTTTAGCTTATGGATTTTGAAACGCCTTCTCGAAATTTGAGTGCTATCAATTAACGGGTTTCTCATCGTTTAAATGCTTTAAATTTCATCTTGAATTGGGCTCCTTGCTGTTTTGCAAAAACCTTCAAAACCTTAGTTTCAAAGTTTTCTTGTATCGGGAGACATTTCATTTGACTGTCCCACCGTTGCGGGTGTCTTCCAGCTCTTAATTTTCCTTTTCGCGTCGTCGTTACGAGTGATCCTCATATCCTGATATTCTTTTCCCGTCTCGCCGTTGCGGGTGTTGCCCAGAACTTGATCGTTTCTTTTCCGCTCCGCCGTTGCGGGTGTGTTTCAGCTCCCGACTGTTCGTTTCGCGCCGACTGTTGCGGAGAATGGTGGTTTTGTTTTACCTTGGCAGGGGGTTGATGTTCCTTCTATTGTTTTGGGCGTTGTTTTTATGCCGCATCAGAGGGGGATGAACACTGTTCTCGCCACCGTTGCGGATCAATGGGAATCCCGAATTTTTCGTTGACTGCCGACCCGGGTGTATCAAAGCCCTGTAGAGTGTGCGCTTCCCCGTCGCGGATGGCATCTCATTCCTAGCACCCGCCGTTGCGGGGGTGACCGAACTCTTGGTCATCCGACCAATCTATCCATCGCAGTCCGACTGCGTTTCTCGATCACATGACCTATGTTTGGCGTTGCGGGTGACTTTGTAGTGAGGATGGTCCGCCGTTGCAGAGAGGGATGAGCTTTAATCGCCCGACATATCTTACGTGATCACTCCGACTGAGTTGACCTGTCACACGTGTGGAGTCTTATATATACGGAGGGCGTGTTTTTGGTTTTTTTATTGTTATTTTTGCGCCCAAGCTATCGTGTTTCTCCCCGCGCTGTCGACCTTGCGAATTTGGTGGAACCCCATGCTCGTACCTTCGTCCAGCTGTCGACTGGGAACTCGATCGTTGACGCCACTTCAGTTGTCTATTACTGCCAGGTAGGATCTGTGCCTCTTTTGCTTGTATTTTTTGAAGGTTTCGGCTGGGGGACTTATGCTGTTATGGAGTATGGTCAAGATTACGGCCCGTTTTTGGTTTTCCGCCCGCATAGGGATGTTCTATAACCGCGGCTAGGGTTGTCGTTTTCGTTTCCCCAGTTAGTTTGCACCCGCGTTTATCTTTTATTATTTTTTGGGGGTTGGATAGCTTGTGCGGCTAGAAGGGGGGGGGGTTTTCCCTTTTAAAAGCCCGCCTTTCATTTACCTCCTTCGTTTTAGCTCGCCTTTAGCGGTAGAGGAAGACACGGTGCAGGCGGTCGTTATGCCGCCTGCACCTGGTTCAGTTCTCGTTATGATGAGATCCTTAACGACTTTGAAGAGGTTTGCAATGAAAGTTCATGGTAGACAACCGGCTGATCGTTTCCCCTATGTGCTTGCTCTCTTTCTCGAAGCCCTAACATGTGCCCGCTCCGCGCTGATTCGTCGTTCTCCGCCACGCGAAACCCTAGGGCCGCGCCGCTGTCGGTTGTTAACGAGTTGGGGTGAAGAATGAATGGTGATACTGGTGGGAGCATCCTGCGCGAAATGTTGTCATGGTTGCCCGTAGTTCATGACCGCACCTATGTAAATCCATACCCGCGAATAACATAAGCTTTACCGTAGAGCCATGTTTGAATTCGGATTCTTTGTAGTCATGTGCCCTGCATTTGAGAATTATGCATTTGCACTGAATATCATTTATTTAAAATGGCATCTTTTGAAATCATGTAAATTTGATAATAGGCCATGGGATGAATAATTCTAATTTTAATTCCGCAGCATTAGGACCTTTGCTCGTTATATTGCAGAAATAGTCTGAGTTTGTGTGCTGATAGTTTCGGATAGTTAGGATATAGATTGGTTGTGCATACATGGGAGGGTGGTTTTCTTACTTACACATTGATATAAGATAATAGCACAACTCAAAAGATTGCATGACTAGTTCAAAACCTTCAACTTGAAGAGCCTATATCTGATATCATTACAGTCATATAGACAATAGAGAAAGAATGAACTGCTTCTTGATATTCACAAATTTGAATTGCTAAATATCATGATGTTCTACATTGCAGGAGGATTTTAAAATGTCCAAAAGACAGAAAAATAAGGCCCCTGTGGTAGAAGAACAAACAGCAATAGAGGCCGTCTTACCAGCTGAGTATATCTATGAGGACACCCAGTGTGTCACGGGGGTTGAACCTGAATACAAGTGGGGAGACATATACATGCTGATTTCCCGTAGGGAAGTCCCAGATACGGGCTTGGAGGAAGAACCCATTTACGCAAATATAGAAAAATCAGCCATTATGAAGATTGCCACCAGGCCCGAGCTGTTTCCATGCCCGGAAGTGATGAGATGGGTCCTCCCGAATACCAACCACAACTCAATGCTCATGTGTAATGTCGAGGGCCAAGGTTATGCCGCCTTTAGCCCTGGATATGTGGCCTTAGCTTACCACCTTCCTGAGCCTCAAGTTTTCTTGACCAATGAGTGGTTGGACAATCTCAGGATGGATTTGATAGAAACCATGAAGAGAATGCTATTACCAGGGAAGCTCTATAGGCATAGAGCTACTGAAGATTATGACACAGCCAGCCTTAGAGCCCCTTACAGATTCATAGCTCTAATGTTGAATAGGATCTTCGAGAGGGCTAATGGCAGATTATTCAAATTCGAATGGGTACCCCTGATTTTCTATGTGGCCACAGAAGGGACCATCTTCAACTGGTCCAGCCTGGTATCTAGTAGTCTATCTTCTTGTATAGCCGCAGCAAAAGGAGGAGTAGAACAGAAAAAATCCGAGTTTTATATGAGCTCGATCCTGATTGACTGCATACTATGCCGCCAGCCCTTCCTCGGGCTCAAATGTGTTTGGGACAGGGACAGAATGCCCATATATGCAGCCTACAAGCTAATGGGGGCTCATCAATACCATAGTTATTATCGAGAAATCTGTGAGCATTTTATTATGCCTCTGCACACTCTTATCTTCCAAAAGGAATGTGACTGCATGTCTGAAGAAGCTATGCAGGTAATAGAGGAATATGGTGATTATTTCTTGACAGAGAACGGGATGTATCTTAGAATGTTTGGTGGGTCAAGGACACCTTATCTACTGCCCAAGTATGCAACAGATTACATAATCCATAAAGAGGCTGTTAGACAGGTTTTTATTGACGGAGTTGGTCATTTCTTATTTCAGAAAAAGAAGGCTGTCTATCCACCCTTACCATTTAAGTTAGGCAGCTACAGTTTCGCCAATGTAAAACAAGCTCCCAAATTTATAGAGGAACTAGGGAAGTTCCATTTTGGGGAGATGACTTTCAGGCGAAATGATACTCATGATAGAATGGCTGAGCATTGCAGAAAGCACAAGGTTTTTTATGAGTACACCCACCATTTCGACAATGATGAATCCATTTTCAGAAGAGCCCCGAACATGACAGCACTCAGTAAGAGGTTCAAACCGAAGCACTCCACCAAGGGTGCAAAAGGATCTGAACAAGAGAAGGCTGAGCAGGCTCAGGCTGAAGAAGCAGCCCAAAGGATAAGAGAAGAGGCCCAGAGGCTAGAAAAGGAGGCTGCAGAATGGCTCCAGAAAGGAGAAGAAGAAAAGAGGAAAGCTGCCCAGGAAGCAGCTGAACAAGTAAGGGAAACAGCCCGAGAAGCAGAGGAAGCTACTAAGCAGGCAGCTGAGGAAGCCCAGAGAAAGCTGGACGAAGAGCTTCGGGAACAGGAAGCAGAGAAGACAGAGTTGACACAATAACTGGCTGCTGGATCACAAACAGAGCAAAGCCAGGGTGAGGAAATCCCTGAGGTTCAAACCCTTCAAATGCCCACTACTCTCGCTCCTACAACCCCCACGCTGCAGTTAGTACCCTTTGCACAGAAAAAAGGGGAAGAAGTCCCTGATTTCAGCACAGTATACTATGACAGGGCTACCAAAAGGATTATGAGGAGAACTGAGAGAAAGGTAGAGGCTGGAGCAATGACCAGTACAATGATAACAGATAAAGCCGTGATGGTCGGGACAGATAAAGATCCAAGGTTTGTCATAAGGGCTGGGAAGGCAGCAATACATGCTACGGAGGATAATATAGACCGAATGATGATCGAGATAGAATCATCCAAGAAGACCTCCGCTCAGCTCAAGGACACCCTGAGAAGGGAAAAAGAGGACGGAAATAGATTGAAAAGAAAATATGAGCAGGTGCTTAAGGAAATGGAGGCCACAAAGAGCGAAATCCATGCCATTCAGCAAGAAGCACAAGTAAAAGAAACAACACAAGAAGCCCTGGGAAAAGCACAACAGGAAATCCAAGAGTTAAAGGATGAAAAGGAGCAGCTGAGGGTGAAGATAGATGACCTGAAGGAGCAGCAAAGTATCATATATGAATCCAATACCTCGCGTGTTAAGGAGCTGGAAAAGCAGCTGGAAGCAGCAAAGGCACACCAGGTCGATCTGCAACCGGTTAAAGAACACATCTTGGCTCAGAAAGCTAAGGTGTTGTACCTGCAAACTGCTCTAGAGGAGGAAAGACGTCAGGTCCTCCAGATTGACGGCAGACTGGATGAAATCTTAAACACCGCTTCTTATTTTGTGGACAGGTCGCAAGACATCCTTGAAGTACTGACTTCAAGGATAACCAGGGTGGAGGATGACAAGGAAGTCCCAACTGAGCTAGTAGTCAAGGATAAACAAGCTTTGAAAAGGGACAATGACCTAATAGAATTCGTCGTCAACACTGCAGAAGACTTCCAGAAGAATGTCAAGAAAACGAAGGGAGCATGCGCAGAATTCTTCAGGAGAGCCCTGGTCACATACAACCGTTGTCAGGCAGAAGCTGAACAGAGACTACACGAGTTCCCAACTCATGATGCATTTGCAGAAATGTTGCAGAAAAGGCAACAAGATGAAGAGGCCAAAGTGCAATGCATCAGAGCTATTGATGAACCAATCCTCAGAAATGAAATAGGCCACACAGCCATTAGTATACAGCTCTTGGAGGAGCAGGTACGTTTGAACACGGCCAGAGTTGAAGCCATTCGGAACCAAGCTGACAAATTCGAGCTGAGCATTCAGTTCCTGGAACCCAACTCGTTTGAGGGTCTCGCTGCTGAAGCAGGAACGTGGAGAAAGTTCTTGGAGGACCAAGCGGGACCCCCCTCATGAGAAGGATCGGTCAACTTTTTGTATAATTTAATATTTTGTAAAAGGTTATAAGGAATTGAAACGTTGGGGAGCCCAAAGGTCACTTTGGGCAACCCAACCAATTCTGTTTTTTGTATAAAACTAGGGAAGATAGACAAAGGAAGGGATTTTTCCCAGTAATACTGGAGGACCTATTGTAAGAAGAACTACTTCATTTTACAATAAAGATTTTAGTTTGCCTATTGGAGAAAGAGCTGTGAAGTTTCCAAATGTTATGCGATGGATGGCAGAAAGATGAACTACTTTATTTTTCAGCTTATGTCCATAAATCGTGAGATCGTTCTAACTCTGTGACCTATGTCTTGTTGGATGGTTTCTGATTTAATTTTGTGGAAAATTCATTCAGAGTAATGCTTGTGTTACATATAACAGTTAGCTATCTGATTGTTAGAAGATATTCTGGTTCGTGTGTTGTAAACATAAATAGCAGCTATCTGTAATGTGTTTATTATACATGGAAATGATGCATTACTCATTAATATTTATTTTCTGGCTCCCCGGAGATAGATAGTTAGGTGTTTAGATTGTTAGCTGTTTTACTTCCTTGTGGTTTAGATGTTCAAGAACCTAAGACGAGAGGTAAGAACCTGCGCAGCACATTGTGTAGTTCCTGGCATCTTTATCACTCTGCGTAGTTAAGATAGGCATGCATTGCATACATTAAGTCAAAATACAAATTCCGGTGGACCGGGCCACAACCGGTAAACCCTTGTTGTTACTTTGACCTACGGTAGCCAGACCGTAAACCGGACGAATTCCCTATACCAAACAGTCAGCGGGCTAGTTGGGAACGCTGATTGGGGAGAATCCCTTACTGTTGCCTCCTGCGAATTTCCAGGCCTCAACAGAACCATAAATCATTTTTATACTCAATAGAATACACTTTTTTGTCCTGTGAGTATTGCCTATATGATTATAAATAGTTATGGGTGAATGTATAGTAATCCATTACTTTTTAAGGAACAATTTTACTATAGTAAAGAGATAGTTATGTAGCCTTAAGGGTTAGCTCAATTGGTAAGACTTGTGCACATTTTCTTGGTTCAAAGGAGGTCACAGGTTCGAGCCTTAAATCCTTTCCGATCAAGTCTTATGCTAGGATGACCTGCGATTTACCACATCTACCATCCTAATAAAAATCCAAGATACAAACCATAACCAATACTTACCTATTATTCCAAAAGAGTGATCATTAAGCCTTTAACTAGGAAGGAAGAAATTCATTACACTACTTTCCAAATGAAAGGTTTACGATTTTACATTTCCATTATAATCACAAATTAGCTATTGCAGGTTATGGGATTAAATATGAAGTGAATACTAACATTAAACTAAGACTCCTTTTTCATGATTAAACCTTAATACAATTTATAAACATAAACTACATATAAGCTAAGCTCAAGATGGAAAATAAATCGAAGTCTTAAACTAATTTATCCATAAACTGAAATTTATACAAGTTCCTCCCACTGATGCGACCTGTAGGTCAAGATTCAATAAAGTCAAAATTTTATGAATTGAGATACCTCAAATGGGTGTCAGCTGCCTAACTAAGGAAGGCTTAAATGGACTTACATGTAGTTTCCTGAAGATCAAGTCAAGTCGCACGTTCACATGTGTGACGATACTCTGAAATTTGAAACTTGAGCTGCTTTGCTTCACACCTTTCCATGTAGGTTGATTGGGAGGACGACATAGCCATGAAGAGATGTGCCTAAGGCAATTTAAAGAACACGCCTTCTATCGAGTTCCATTGGTGTGCATTGTATGATATACATAATCGATTATTCTTTTATACGAACACTGTGAACACATAGGTTTAAGGCTACTAACATGTTTCATACATTTTTTTTGTATTTTGAACTATCATTGTGATGGAATTAGGAGGATGACATCGTATATGTAGCATTGGTATATGATATGTTGTGTTTTAAATTTAAAATATATTTCAAGTTGATTTTAATGAATATTTAATGCTACACAAACATCTTTAATGGTTAAATGGTTGATGTATATTTTTAATTTTTTTGGAATTTAAAAAATACATATTTTAAATTTATAAGTAACCTACTTTCGTATTTTATTAGTACTAAATTTTTTTGTTATGTATTTTTTCTGTATCGAATCAAATTCGTATCCATATTCATACTTAAATTATGATACTATGGTTTAAATTATATAAACCTCTGCAAAACCTGTAGGATGGCACTATTTTCTCATAACCTGAATTCAAAAAGCTTCGATGTTAGTATCGTTGTGGAAAAATATGGTATGAGAAAAGGCGAATTTATAGTATGAGATGACGAAACAGGAATGTTGTTACCGCCCCATTTTATCGCGGAAATATAAACCTTGTTATCCCACCATAAGCACATCAAAGAAAATCCCTTTTTAAATTTGACTTGCTACTATGATCTCCCACTACACGTAGGCTATTCTTCATGTAATTGTAATTTTATATGTAGAAAAAAGAAAAATGGTAAAGCACCATGTTAATATGTAATATTGAATATGAATACATTAAGGATTGAAATCAGATTTGTATTAAATCTTATTTTTAATATATTGTAATTGGTATAAGGGTGTTGATGTTAAATTAGGAATGAATATTACATGTGATCACAAGCTTGAATTAGGAATCTAATTTTAATTGTTCAAATAAAATGAATTGAAATAAAAATATACACAAATGCATAAATTATTATCATACAGCGGAAGTAAAATACATTTCATTCAACACATTAAACATGTTCATCATAATTCATTTAAGCAAATACACGTGCAGAGATTTAAACATAAGAATATTTATCTTGGGAGAAGCTTGTCCTGCAATCAATTACGTCGCTGCAACTTTCCACCGAACCATAGGCCAGTGTGCTCATCAATCTCTCAGCACCAATGCCACCCCTGAGCTAGGCATGATTCTCACAAGGAATAAGGGAACACTAGCAAACTCACACATAGCTAAAGATATATCAAAATTCAGCCAAGCCAAACATAGTTGAGTTTATCAAGTTGCTAGGGAGGTGGAAGGCTGAATTGCTAAGCTAGTGAGCTCAATCACAGAGCTATGGACACCTGCACCAAATCTGGCTTAACTTCTAAACATCTACACACCCAACACAAGGAAGTGTTAAACTTTTCATATGCTAAGCTAGATCATTAGTATTTCATTTCGATTTCATAACAAAAGCATATAAACAGGATCACTGAAAGATAGACAAGCACAACCATACAAAAAGAGAACACAAAGATTTATCCTGGGAAAACCCTAAAGGGAAAAACCCAGCAAAAGCTTCCTCAATATAGATGCCCCAAAAGATAAAAGATAAAACCAACAAGGAGATCAAAGCCTGATCCTCCTCCTTCTCCAGATACTTCTCTCTCCTCTCCACTAATGCGCTATACAAGTGAGAGTGTGTGTCTCAAATGAGAAGCACCACACCTCTATTTATATTCATCCGTTCACTTGAATTAACTCATCCGACATGTAGGCTCGAGTTAATCATGTAGGCCCGAGTTACACATGTAGGCTCAAGTAACCACACTGGGGTGCTAATGACCCACCTTTACAAATAGAGGGGACAACCTCATGACTCTTATTAGTTCTTCCGATTAGAAGCATCGGGTACAAGATAATACAAGTGGTTCTCCCAGTAGGACCATCGCCGACTACAAAAGATACATATAGAATATTCTTCGAAGTTACAATATTTCAACACTCCCCCTTAATGAGAAGGGTATTCATCAACAACAACAATAGTAGGAGAGGACATCATCAACATCATCAGGGTAACACGTCTATAAATCATTGGAAGCTTTTCAACATCATATAGTCTTCGTCTTCAATATTTGACGACAACAACTCTTTAATCAACATCAGCATCTTTTGACCTTTTGATCAGCAACATCTTCGGCACTTTGACCTTTCGATCAGCAACATTTTCAACACTTTGACCTTTCGATCAGCAGCAACATCTTCAACATTTTGATCAGCAATATCTTCAGCACTTTTATCTTTCGATCAGCAAAGACATCTCCAGCATTTTGACCTTTCGATCAGCAACATCATCACATTCTGATTAGTAACATTGTGATCAGCACCATCATCATACTTCAACTCTCGAACAGAATCATCATCATCATATTCTGATCTTTTGATCAGTATGTCATCATCATCATCGTCACACTCTGATCTTTCGATCAGTACATCATCATCATCATACTCTGATATTTTGATTAGTACATCATCATCATCATGAAAACATCAACATCATCAAAACATCATTATGATCAAAACATTCAACATCATCAAAACATCAAAATATCATCATCATCACACTCTGATCTTTCAATCAGTACATCATCATCATCATAAAATCATTATCATCAAAACATCAACATCATCATCATCAAAACATCAACATGATCCTTCCTTTCGGAATTACGGGATCAACACATTTGTGGAGCTCAGACGATCCTTCCTTTCGGAATTACGGGATCAAGTCTTTACGGAGCTACTAACGATCCTTCCTTTCAGAATTACAGGATTTAGGTCTTTACGGAGTTGCTAACAATCCTTCCTTTCGGAATTACGGGATCAACACATTTGTGAAACTCAGACAATCCTTCCTATTGGAATTATGGGATCAACACATCTGTGGAACTCAGACAATCCTTCCTATTGGAATTACGGGATCAATATGTCTGTGGTACTTAGACGATCCTTCTTGTCGAAATTACGGGATTTAGGTCTTTACGGAGTTACTAACGGTCCTTCCTTTCGGAATTACGGGATCAACACATTTGTGGAGCTCAGACGATCCTTCCTTTCGGAATTACGGGATCAAGTCTTTACGGAGCTACTAACGATCCTTCCTTTCAGAATTACAGGATTTAGGTCTTTACGGAGTTGCTAACAATCCTTCCTTTCGGAATTACGGGATCAACACATTTGTGAAACTCAGACAATCCTTCCTATTGGAATTATGGGATCAACACATCTGTGGAACTCAGACAATCCTTCCTATTGGAATTACGGGATCAATATGTCTGTGGTACTTAGACGATCCTTCTTGTCGAAATTACGGGATTTAGGTCTTTACGGAGTTACTAACGGTCCTTCCTTTCGGAATTACGGGATCAACACATTTGTGGAGCTCAGACGATCCTTCCTTTCGGAATTACGGGATCAAGTCTTTACGGAGCTACTAACGATCCTTCCTTTCGGAATTATGGGATTTAGGTCTTTACGGAGTTGCTAACGATCCTTCTTTTCGGAATTACGGGATCAACACATTTGTGGAACTCAGAAAATCCTTCTTATTGGAATTACGGGATCAACACATATATGGAACTCAGACAATCCTTCCTGTTGGAATTATGGGATCAAGTCTTTATGGAGCTACCAACGATCCTTCCTTTCGGAATTACGGGATTTAGGTCTTTACGGAGTTACTAACGATCCTTCCTTTCGGAATTACAGGATCAACACATCTGTGGAACTCAGACAATCCTTCCTATTGGAATTACGGGATCAATTCAATGATCCTTCCTTTCAGAATTACGGGATTTAGGTCTTTACGAAGTTACTAATGATCCTTCCTTTCGGAATTACGGGATCAACATAGTTGTGGAACTCAGACAATCCTTCCTGTTGGAATTACGGGATCAACACACATTCTCGAGTACCGAAGTCACCGTATCTATTCTGAACCGAGGTTCAAGGATGATACAATCCTACTATCTTCTCGATGACCGAAGTTCACCGGATCCGTTCTGAACCAAATTTCAAGGATGATACAATCCTGCCACCTTCTCGATGACCAAAGTTCACCGGATCCATTCTGAACCGAAGTCCAAGGATGATACAATCCTGCCACCTTCTCGATGACCGAAGTTCACCGGATCCGTTCTGAACCAAATTTCAAGGATGATACAATCCTGCCACCTTCTCGATGACCGAAGTTCACCGGATCCGTTCTGAACCGAAGTTCAAGGATGATACAATCTTGCTACATTCTCGATGACCGAGGTCACTGGATCACTTCTAGACATATGTCCCAGGATTATACAATCCCTCTTCATTCTTGAACACCGAGGTCTCCGGATCACTTCTGGACATATGTCCCAGGATGATACAATCCCATTGCAACATCACTACTCCCACTTTCAAGGAAGGTCTTTCCAAACCACACCACGCTTGTCTCGAAAGTGTTCGAACTTTACTTGGGACAGAGGCTTCGTCAGCACATCACCATCTAAACCATCATCATCTACGTCTTCAGTATGTGAATACTGAACTATCACCATCTGTATCTCCAGTATGTGAATATTGAAAGCATCATCTATATCTTCAGTATGGTAATATTGAAACATCATCATCTGCATCTTTATCTTGTATGTATAAATATCGGATTTCTATGTGTTACGACGGAACACAAGGTTCTCTATTATCACAACTCTCGTTATTAGATAGAATCAATGTAGTATCCATCTCCAGGTCAAGGAGACTTGATATCAGCTTCCGAAGCCATATGGCTTCACAACTTAGCAGAGCAATCTGCTATGTATTCTGCTTTTGTTGTTCTAAGAGAAACACTGGACTGTTTCCTGCTAAACCATGAACTCATAGCAGACCCCAAACAAAAGAATCTACCTGATGTGCTTTTCGTGTCTGAGATAATTCCAACCCAATCTGCATTGGTATAGCCATACAATCTGTAGTCATGGCTACCATCATAGTATAGACCAAGGTCTATAGTCCCTTTCAGATATCTCATCACATGTTTTGCAGCTACTAGGTGAACCCATCTTGGTTGAACAAGATATTGACTTAAGGTGTTCACAGCAAAACAAATGTCTGGTCTGGTATTTGTTAAGTACATCAATGAACCAATGATCTGTCTGTAATGAGTCGCATCTACTAACTCTGATGAGTCATCATCTAACAGCTTCAGGTTGGAGTCCATGGGTGTGGCCATGGCTTTTCATTCCAACATATTTAATCTTTTCAATATCTCTACCGCATACTTTCCCTGGTTGAGAAATATTTCTTCTCAACTTTGTCATATTTCCAGACCTAGGAAATAGTGCATTAACCCAAGGTCTTTCATCTCAAATTCTTCTGCTAGTTTCTTCTTGCTTTCCATGATCTGTTTCTCCTTCCCTGTCAAGAATAATTCATCCACATATAATAACAGGATGACAGGTTCATCTTCAACAACCTTGAGATAAAGGTTAGGATCAGCTTTACTCTTGGTAAAACCCATAATTGACAGGAAATTGCCATACCAAGCTCTGGGAGCTTGCTTCATGCCATAGAGGCCCTTCTTCAACTTACATATATGAGTCCATCTGTCTTCAACTTCAAATCCTTTCGATGTAAAACTCTTCCCCAATCATACCATTAAGGAAGGATTGTCTTTACTTCATCATGGAAGCAACTACCATCATAGTTCTGAAGGAAGTGTACCTTGCTTCTTGGAGTAAGTGTCTCTTCAAAATTAATTCCCTCTTTCTTATAGAAACCTCCAGCCACAAGTCTTTACTTACTTCTATCAGCGACATATTTTATCTTGCAAATCCATTTGTAAGATACCACATGCTTGCTTTTTGGTTTGAGTACTATATCCCAAACATCATCATAACATCTTCCATGAGTTCGTCTTGTCAGATCATCAACATATCCTAGTCTTCTGCATTCAACTTTGAAGGTTGGAACCCACTTTACTCTTGGTAAAGTCTCGATCCATCAGGAAGCTGTCCATCATGTCACACCATGTCGAACTCAGATATCTTCTGTAGTCACTCCCCCTGAAGTGGAGTATTATCTTCCTTCTTCATTCTGTATAGGTGATTCTATGCTTGATATATACTGGTCAATAGAGTATGTCATGTCATAGTCTATTATTTCTGAGGCAAATCATGATTCTTGCTTTGTACACTTGTTCTTGCAGATCCATATGGAAGATACTACATACTTCCCTTTATGTCTCGAAATCATATCATATACATCATTCCCCATAATCAATTGTTATTCTTTGATCATAGCTTCTTTCATAGCATTTTTTCTTCATCTTGAGTTATCTCTCATACCCATGGTGGTCTTCATCCTTCAAGGTGGATCTACTGCTCTTTGAAGCTCTTTCTTTCGTCATGGTGTCTCTGACCCTGGGAGCTTCAGATTCATGTTTATTGAATTGTCATCACTTGTTCTTCGGAACAAGTCTCATCCTTCTTTTCTTTTAAGAGGTTGTACAAGACCTTTCTTACAATTCAAATGCACCAGTTGCATGGTTATAACTACATATGCATAACGACAAATTCTTATGCATCATGCAACTATTTAGCCAATACAACATTCATCCATATCTCACAGAAACTTTCTATATGCCTTCCATCTCTACCATGACATCATTGAGATTGTGCACTAATCCAATATGTCAGCAAATAGGTTTCATTCTAGATAAGTAACAATGGAGATTTGTATAGAACCATGAGCTACTTACCCATCACATGCATGCAAACAACACATCAACTGAATATAATCAAATGCATAACAAAACGATATCATTAAATGACAATTGAATACTTATCTTTTGTTTGTTTCATGGGTAGACTACTTCTTGATCATTCTGCTTCATCATCTTCATCATCTTCTTCATCCATGAAATAATCATTTCTTATCCAAATGATAAGATGGATAAGAGGTTCGTCAAGAGTTGGGTTCTTCATATTCCTCATCGCTTGAGGGATCTTCTTTGAATGGTGAGAGCTTGATCTTCAATTTGCTCCCATCTTTCTTCTTCTCTTCTTATGAGATGAGCTTCTTCTTCTTCCTAGAGTCAACTGAAAGTAATCACTTCCTTTTGGCACACATTCCTCACATGAATGAATCCCATGATCATGGGAGGCCATTCTCTGCTTCTTCTTCTACCGCTTCAAGATGTTATGCATTCTGGATCTTCACATTCTTCAATTGTTTTCTCAAATCCATCTTCTAAATTATGTTCTTATCTTCAAAAAACTTGATCAAGGAATCAAACATCTTCGGTGTCTTTAGGGAAGACACTTGTGGTACAAGTTGATCCGTGATTGAATCAACAATGATCTTCTTGGCCTTTATCAAGTTCTTCTTGTGTAAGGATTTGAGCCTCATCTCCCTCTAGAACTGAAACCTCTCTACTCATATAGGTGTCCAATTCATTTTCTTCAGAGAGATCAAATACTTCCATGCTTGGAAGTTTTCAACTTCACCAATATTATCATCAAGCTGATGTGATAGATCACTTTGAAATGAGAACCTCAAATGCAAATAGCAAAAGATTAGATCTTACCGATTCGAGGTGTCAATCCTGCTTCCGAAGCTGGTTGATCTAGGGTTTGTCAGAGAAACCCTAATTTTCAAAACTTTGAATCTTTCAGGTTTGATTGGATAGAAATATGTATCTCTTCAAATGGAGCTGTCTAATGTACTCCTTTTCTGAAAATAGTGGAGGGAAGCTCCCAGAACAGGAAGCCCTAGTTTTCCAATTTCTTCTGCAGAAATTCCTGTTACTGTTTCTGTGACATCTCCGAAATTTATGCTCCTATATATCTAAAATTTTGCACTGAGATAACCTCGCATCTCCCTGATCCAACACCATAGGTTTCATCAAAATTGGCTTCACCAATTTGGATTTATGATCTGTTTCCCAAGGTGACCTGTTACAGGACTATTCATAACATCGAAGTTGTATGGACTGCCACGTGTCACTGTTTCATCTTCTAGTTCTAAAATTAGGAACATAAAAATTAAAGTCCATGATTTTTCTGGCACATCTTCAGGAATTCCATTTGGATCTTTGTAGCCCAAGCTACAACAATTCTGCGCAGGTGTCCTGTTTAGGGATGAATTCTGGAAGAGGCTGGAACTCTAACTTGGAGGGATCATATATCCCAGAATATAGCGAATCTGAGGCTGAATTTTGGACACAGTGTTAATAAGGATTTTATCTTCTACCTCTACAATTTTCAACTCCTTTTCCTTATCCAATCTCAGGATATAGCGAATGTACCAAAATTTAGCAATTTTAGTATTTAGGGTTTTTCTAGATCGGGGTCAAACTAGGGTTTGACTTTCCTGGAGTTTGACCCAACCAAATTTCTTGATCCAGGTCTCTAAACTTCGATTTTGATGAGCAGAAAAATCCTATGCTATGCTCACTCAAAAATTCTTCTTCTGTAAAAAGCCCTAATTTTCTGCACCAAAACTGAAAATGCTCGGAATTGAATTTCGCTTCGACAGAAAGATGCGCCCTTCAATGGAGAGTCAGTCTAGCCTTATTTTGCTGATCGATCATGGATAGAGACCCGAAAAATAAGAATCCCTAGATTCTTTAGCTGCATAATGTCTTCTTTCAGGGTGGCTCTGATACCATGTTAAACTTTTCATATGCTAAGCTAGATCATTAGTATTTCATTTCGATTTCATAACAAAAGCATATCAACAGGATCATTGAAAGATAGACAAGCACAACCATACAAAAAGAGAACACAAAGTTTTATCCTGGGAAAACCCTAAAGGGAAAAACCCAACAAAATCTTCTTCAATATAGATGCCCCAAAAGATAAAAGATAAAACCAACAAGGAGATCAAAGCCTGATCCTCCTCCTTCTCCAGATACTTCTCTCTCCTCTCCATTAATGCGCTATACAAGTGAGAGTGTGTGTGTCTCAAATGAGGAGCATCACACCTCTATTTATATTCATCCGTTCACTTGAATTAACTCATCCCACATGTAGGCTCGAGTTAATCATGTAGGCTTGAGTTACACATGTAGGCTCAAGTAACCACACTGGGGTGCTAATGACCCACCTTTACAAATAGAGGGGACAACCTCATGACTCTTATTAGTTCTTTCTATTAGAAGCATCGGGGTACAAGATAATACAAGTGGTTCTCCCAGTAGGACCATCGGGGACCACAAAAGATACATATAGAATATTCTTCGAAGTTACAATATTTCAACACGAAGCATCCCCTTCTCTGCTACACAATCCCTTAGGCTATGCCTTCCCTTCCAGTGTTATCCAGGATGTGTAAAGAAGAAAACCAACCCCTCTAGATCTATCTGTGAGGTTCCTTCATGCATTGGGTTTAACAAGCTAGTTCAGACCCAATTCTACTCCCAAGCAGTTCAGATCAAAGCAAAACATGCACACACAACAAGATACCAAATTATGGGTTGAGGAAAAACGACTTGGGAGCCAAAAATGAATTTGCAGATGGGGAAAAATGACCCAGGGAGAGCAATTCAATTTCCAGAAATGTTCTATGGTTTCATGTGGGAAAAACAACTCCCTCAGTCCCTAAATTTGTGGATTTGTCCCCCATTAACTGTGCAACACTAAAAACACTAAATTCCAAACCGTGGGAATGTAGAAACAACACAAAAACGCCCCACAAAGATCCTAGCCACTTAATGTGAACAAAACCACTTCCCAGTCATGGGAAAAATGAAGAACACTGCAAAAATATACCTGGAGAAATGCACAGTAGCTCCAAAAATGTGGGGAAGATAAAAACATGAACGCATGAGGGAATGGGAAAACTTTTTGGGTTTTTGCTTGTCCAAGGAGTCAAAACATGTTTTCCAAAAATGGGTGATTTGCCCAATTCAAATTTTTTCCCGTACTCTTCCCATTCCCATGCAATAACTACCTCAACCAATTTCTAGCAAAAATAAATGATTGGAAAGACAAGAAATGGGTAGTTGACAGTTTTGATGGGTTCTCCCTTTGACATTTGGCTTTTCCCCATTGGCTCAAAGGTTTGAGTACCCCCCTTATCCTTAGGAAATCATGCCCCCATCTCTTTAATGTTGCATTAACATAGCTGGTTGTGGGTATTTAATTAAATTGCATATTTACATGATGTCCCAAAATTATAATGTGTCAGCTAGCATGAAATACCATCAGCAATGATTTTTAATCGTCGAAACATAAAACACTAAATCGATGGTGAGGCTTTTTCCTTTATCTCCTCACCATGATTAATTACAATACATACATCATATACATTTTTATTGCAAATGGGGTCAAAATCGGGGAGCAGGGATGATTTTAAGGAACCATACTTATTTAAAAGTGTATAAATGTTGGCGAATATTACCAATTCTTAAAACACTAACTATAAAATGATGGCGATATTTTTCAAAAAATATTTTAATTTCCAAGGATTTTATATCGTTTATATAATAATTTGGCGATTTTTAGGGTGAAAAAATTTTACCCCATCAAAATTGGACGAAACAGGGCTTCAAAAAATGCAAAATGGCGAATTTGTTTTGGAGAAAAACATGGAAAAATAGCCCACTGGGCTAAAATTCGCCCCTAAAATTATCCCTTCCGGGGAGTTACATATATAGTTAATGTTTATGTAAATAATTTAATTGTAAGAGATTTAGTTCAATGTTTTTATAATTATCTTAATCGACGTGCATTTGAAAGTTATAGTCCATGGATATATATATAGTCAAGGCTTATACATATAATTTATTGATCATGCCTTAGAAAGACATAGATTAAACTATTTATATGTACATATTGGTGATGATTAAAATATCATGTTTGTGCATAATGATTTCTTATGCCTTTTATAATTAAAAGATGTAAAGTAGTGCATCTTTTATGATAAATTAATGTATATCAATAGATTGGGTTGATTAAAGTAATTAGCGGAGTTAATACCTTTAGGTCCTTGAAATAATGGAGTTCTTGGTTAATCTAAGATTGCAAAAGGATTGAACAACTTAAGTCTTAGATGTAGCTGAAGAGAAACAATCACACTTGCAATTTGATGTAGGAGGATGCATATCTAATGTGTATTGTGAATCTCCACATATATAGAAATCAATGTAAAAAAATAAAAATAAAAATTAGCTAGGGACCTGTTGATGCCCGAAAAATTCCCAGGTACCAATAGTAGGGATTCTTCCCGGTAATTAATCTCAACTAGATCGTTCACCGTTTGGTATGGGTAACCCGTCCAGTTAACGGTCCGACTACCGTAGATCTAAGGTTGTTTAAATCTTTATCGGTTACTACTCAATCCATTGTTTATCTAATTTTTCTTATATGGATGAAATGCAAATGCCTAAACTAAATGCAGGTGACTGATGAACAAGAACCTTACAAGTGATGCATAGGTTCTTATCTCCTGTCTTACCATTCTTGCTCCTTAATCACTTTTATCAATCTAGATCTAAGCAAATTTATTATATTCTAGTTTATTCTAAACTAATCTATCCTACCCTCATGGGGAGCAAATTTAAAAGAAAGAGAGAAATATACTGTAATTATTCATAACGAATCTCACAGATAACTGTTCCAATTCCATACGCATAGTTACAGAAGAAAGATTAAAAAAGATAGCTTTGAAATAATAAAGTAGTCATTACTCAATTTATGCACAGAATTTTATACAGAGAGCAAAACCATTCATCATTAAAGAAATAATTCATGAAATTCAGAAAGATCTCACAGTTGTACGGAAACTAAATAGAAGTAATTCCACACAATCCATGTAAATACCTGTGCATTCATTTCCCAACAAAAATTTCCTTCTTTATTAGTAGAAAAAATCAGTTCTTCTTACAAATAAATTGGCCTTATTATGCTAGCGAAAAGTCCTTCTATTATATCTTCTACCTCTATTTATAATACAATTACAATGACTCATCGACTACACTGACCTTAGGAATTCCAAAATTTTGTCCTCTAGTGCTTTGCACTAGAAAATGACATTGACAAAATACATAAAAGACAAAAGTTATTAGGTGGGCCTAGTCAAACTTGAAATGTATTCCCCCCATGTATTGGATATTTCCGCAATAGTCCTGTAATTTATAGGATCCAACATCAACATAGTAACCTCATGCACAGATAACTGGGTCTCCACACATGTCACCCTTTCTCGAGTGGCTCTATATAAGTCATCCAAGATATAATTAATGATAGAAGCTTGCGCAACCCAAGTTTTAACATCGTCTTCAATGATAATTTCCAGTTTCCGAATGTATTGTTCATCCTCGTGCAACCTATCCTGTAGATACGCCATATGATGGTCTTTGTTTGGGAAGTCATTGATCTTTGCAGCCGAAGAAAGATGAAATCTATCATGAACTTGGCGCATCTTTTTATAAAACTCCATACATTTCTCCAAGGTATTTTCAATTTCATTGTTCAATCTTACCAAAGCTTTTATGCAAAACTCCTAGACTTCCAACTCAATCTTTAGGCCTCCAGCTGTATTCTGCGGGAAGTGTTCAGGAAACGTTGAGTTGGCCTCCACCTAGGTCAACTGGCTTTGAACCTTTTCAACAATTTCTATTAGTTTTGTTCTAAAATTATGTGACTCTGATGCAATCTCATTCAATCTTGTTTCCGTTGTCTTTACCTTATAAATTTCCCCTGAGAGATTTATTTGGAATTGGTATATCTTTCTTCGGATTGTGCAAGCTTGGGCACAAAAAGGGGTGATGTCTAGCTACCTCTCATTTTCCATCTTAAGCTGAGTTTCAAGAGATCCCTTCTGCGCCACCAACTCCTCTACTTGGGTTCTTAGTTCTCTTATATGTTGGATTGTTGCGGAATCTCTTGATTCCATCTCTAAGATCTTGGCTTCAAAATCTTTCTTCTCTCCTTCCATAATCATCACATGTACTTCTAAGACAGCTTTCTCTGTTTCCAAAGCTTGGGACTCTCTTTGGAGTCTTTCTTTTTCTTATAGGGTAGCCTCATGTTTTCTTTTTATCCCTATGCCTTCCCCTCTTTCCTTAACTAGAGTATCTTTCATTTTGAGCATATTTTCTTTATGATGCTCTATAATTTCTATCAACCAGTCCACTTTGTCGGCAATGGCTTGTGCAACTGCTACAGTCATGGAGGCCATGAAATTAGGGTTTTTATTCATACCCTCCATGACAGTGTTTTCGGTTACTATAACCACATCAGCATGCATTGCTGTTTTCAATCTCTTTTCAGACCTTCTGGTGATGGTCTTTCTTGTTTTATCATAAAAGATGGTGTCCAGACACGCCATTGTGTGCTGCTTGGATGGAGTGGATGGAGTGAGCCCAAGTTCTCCAAAAGGAGTGTGGCCACCTGTGATTGTGCTACCGGATGAAGCAAGAGGGTCTATTGGGTTGTTATGAACTGCTTCTTAGTCCAATTCTTCCCTAAGCGTGTCCTCTTCCTCCTTCTTCTTCTGTTCTTCAGCTGATTTCTCAACTTCCTTTTGTTTTGTTTGTGCTTCTTCTTCCATTAATATGTCTTCTTCTTATTTCTGCCTTTGAGCCTATTCTGCTCGTTTCCTTTCAGCTTCTTCCTGCTGTAACTTCAAGGCCTCTTCATTTTTACTTTTGCAACTGCTTCTTTGTTGCATTGTTGCTATCTTTACCCTCGCTGGTGCTTCCTTTCTTCTTGAAATGCTTACTTAGTGCGGTCATGTTACTGACATTCCTATATAACTCTTCATCCTTATCGAAGTGATGAGAGTATTCATAGAGTATTCCAACGTTCATACAATGTTCTGCAACTTTTCCATCTGTGCCATTTCTATGGAAACTCTTCTCCCCGAAGTGAAAAGTTTCCAAATCTTTTACAAATTTGGAGGCACCTTTGAATTTAGTGAATTTGTAAATTCCATTAGAGGAAATTTGGGGTCTAAAATGGGCCTTATAAGAAAAAGTGCCAAAATAAGTTTTTGTGAGTTGGAATTCAAGAACCAATAGAATTTCAATAAAATAAGTCAACCATAATGGTTGAATTGACATATTTGTCATTAAAAAAAACTACTTTTTTGTTCGTATTTTCGACATATCTCATTGTGTTTTTACTCAAATTTCGATCGGGAGATCTCGTTGGATGCGGAATTTGATTCCGCATCCAACGAGTACCCACATTGCATAATTTTGACAGACCCCGCTACCCCAAAAACAAGAAATACCTGAAAAATGTGATGATGACATCATCATCACATTTTTCAGGTATTTCTTGTTTTTGGGGTAGTGGGGTCCATCAAAAGTATGCAATGTGGGTACTCATTGGATGCGGAATCAAATTCCGCATCCAACGAGCTCTCCCGATCGAAATTTGAGTAAAAACACGGGGAGATATGTCGAAAATATGAACACAAAAAAGTAGTTTTTTTCTTTCTTCCTCCAAAATTAATCAATATTATTTTATTATTTTAACTATTATTTTATTATTTTCCTTAGGAGGCCCATTTTAGACCCCAAAATTCCTCTAATGCTATGCAAAAGGGAAATGGAAGGAATGCTGCCTTTTTCATGTCCAAGAGGAAGTTACCTACTCCATTTATAAAAAACTTCCTGACAACTTCTTTATGGACTACACAGTCCGTGGCATATCTTGTCAGCAGTGGCAGGGATTTGGAGCCTCCATACATCCTCAGGTAAATTTCTTCCTGAGAGAAAAAATAATCCCCATATTCACAAATAGCATCCATGGCATTATTCGATTAGCAGTTCGGCTCTTTGAGGAAGATCAGCTCATACAGGGGCATCCAAAATTATTCACACTGTAAGCTTGTAGAAACTGGCATACCTATGTGCCCAGAGAATCAGATAAGCAACATATATAGGGGCATCAGTGTGTGTCCAAGTGCATCCTATGTTGGGGAATGAGTGTCTACACAGGATGTAGTCAATCAGGTAGGATGCCATGTAGAATTATGACCTTTTCTGAGTCATCCCTCCTTGTGTGGCAACTACACAGGATGTCACGCTACTTGATATGATATCTGCCCAGTTGAAAATCGTGCCTTCATAGGCCACATAGTATATCAATGGGATCCAACTTAATTTATACAATCTCTCGTTTGCTTGGCCAAAAATCCTATTCAGCATCAAGGCTATGATCCTAAAAGGGGGGTGTAAGCCTGTAGACTCGTATTCGCCAATTGTGTTTTGGCACAGCTATCTTCCTGCTATCATCATTTTCTTGGCACACTCCAAAACATCCAAATCCACTTTGTTTACCCACTCATCAGTCATCATAACCTGTGGAATTGGTAGCTTGATGGCCAAGGTCATGTAGGCTGGAGTGAAAGAAGCAAAATTCCCCCCCTCTATATTAGATATAATCATTGTAGAAGGGTTTATTCGGGGAAAAATCCAGTCGATGACCTCCCCACATGGGAACAACTTTGGGCATGTAGTTGCCTTAGTAATACCCAAGTTTCTTATGTTTTCATACAAGGAAATTTCTTCTAGACTAGCATTGGGGACGTTCTGGTCTCTAATCATCTGATATATCTCCCCCCATTTGAACTATTGGTCAGCTCCTGTAATAGCCTTAGTGACCTCAAATGTGATCTCAGTCCTGGAGAAAATCTCCAGATCTGAATCGATCTCACTGGCCTTGGCTTTATTCTTACCACTCTTCTTAGGCATGGTGTGAGTTTATCGTTTCCAAACTGTCCTTAAGGAGGCAATTCTTCTCGGTGAGAGTCGAAACTATGACATGAGCATGGGAAGAGATGTCTTAGTAATACCATGGTTATCTCAAATAACTTAAAACAACACGGGTTTTGTATCAGAATGAAATAACCTGAAATGAGAGGCAAATTTGTTAAGTATATGAATCATTTTTCTTTTTTAAAAGGAAAATGCAATCAGTGTCTAATAAGATAATAGAGAACATAGCTATTTACCATTCCACTGTTGGCCACTCAGAGACAATTTTGTGAGGTGGAGAGAGGTAATTCCTTAGAAGCTGCTTAGTCATTTTAGCCATGTGACAAGGATGTGTGCTTACAAAACTCAAATGAAAACTTATCAGCATATGTGTGTGTGCCATTATGAGAGTTACACCTTGTCGTTATCATACATTTTATTTCTTGTTCCGAAACAAAAACACACTGAAAGCTGAACAATTTATTGTTTGTTCTTTCATGCACAAATGTTAATTTATCTTACCAAAGTTTAAAGAGTTCACAGGTTTTACTTCCATTCTTTTGTTTATCAAGCTCAAAATCATGGATGTGTCAAAATTTCTACCCATTATTTCCCTCGAAGGTAAGAAAACAACTTGGTGAAACAATACGATGAATTAAACCCTAAAACCGATGAAACTTTGGGGTACTGTAAATATATGGTTTTTGCCTAAAGCCTTGAAGAAATTCTCCATGATGGCGCCAACCCTAGAAAGGGTCATAGGCAATGTGTCTTCACATATATGCAGGTTGAGGAGAAAATATCCCAAGTCTCCAAAGGGTAGTGAGTCTTAGGGTATAAGTATGCCATGAATTTCCTCTTTGCCGCATACAACATTGGCTTGGAGAAGGATCGAACCCGTGCGGCAAACACTGAGAAAAAAATCCATGAAGGATGGAATAGCAGGTTGGAAGGCCTTTGAGGCCTCTACGCTGTATAGGAAATGAGTTCTAGGGAATAAAAGAGGCTGCGAGGACAAGGATCTCTTCAAAACAATATTTGGGTGACTTTAGAAGTCGGCTCACTGTAATGAAGACTACCCTAAGGTTGTGTATTTCTTCTAATAGGAATAGGGGTGTGGTAAAAGAGAGGAAGAAAGCTCACCATGCTAAAACCCTAAACATTTACCCATAAATATATCTTTTAAACTTCTAGAAGAACAAAAGGACAAGAGGATAGGTTCATGCACCTACCAGTCAATTGTTGCGATGAGTACGGTGATGGGCGTAGCATGAAAGAGCCAAATGTCCTTTGGCATTTGGATGCGCTCCAAATGATGTTTGTGGTAAAAAACAAAATCAACTCACCATATATATATATATATATATATATATATATATATATATATATAATTTCCAAAACCATCATTAATACGGTGGTTGAAAAGTATTTAATTCAACATGTTTAAAATGTCGTTTTACACCAACTCTGAAAACTCGTTGTGTAACGTTGACACTTGTCGAAAGTTTTCTCCAAGTTTTCCATACATCGGCGATAAAAGGTGAGTTTTTTGCGATAGTGTCGGTGATGAATGACGAGTTCCTCTGACAATGTCGGCGAAAACTTTTCAAAAGCTTCTGATGTATAAAGCGTCGGCAAAAATTAGTGAGGAATTTTGTTGGATTTTAAAGCATCGGAAAAACTTAAAAAACTATTCCGATATCAACGATGAAAAAATCTTAGAAAAATCCCAATTGATAAAGTGTGGCGGCAAAACTTAAATAAAGCTTCTGATGAGTTTTAGAGTGTCGACGGTTTTGTGGAAAAAACTCAAAACATTTGGCCACAAGAAACTTGGCAACAAGTCAGAATCAACTTGTAAGTGACTTGCAACTGTGTCAGCAAAACTCACTGAGTTCTTCCGATACGTCGCCAAAGCTTGCTGAGTTGATTCGATACATCGGCGAAACTTAATGAACCTTTCCAATAAATTTGACTCTATGGAAAACTTAGAAAAAAACTCCAAAACTTGGCAGCAAAAAACAACCTTGACAAACCTTGTTAACTTCCTTAATCAAATTGAAAGCAACTCGCAAGTAGCTTGCAATCGTGTCGAAAAAAATCGTTGAGTTCTTTCGATATGTCGACAAAACTTGCTAAGTTGATCTGATGTGTCGGCAAAGCTGGATGAGTTCACTCGTTGTGTCGGAAAAACTCGGTGGGTTCTTTCGATGTGTTGGTGAAACTCGCCGAGTTCTCTCAATATGTCAGAAGAAAAACCTAAGTTTTAACTTAGTCAAAAACTTTCTTGTTAAACTCCAGGAAAAAACTAGGTGTTAGGGTGAACACTCTAAGAAAGAAAACTTGTCTAAGGAAGCTTAAGATCAAAATATAAGGAGGGGCCCTAAAATGTAAAATTTTTGGGAAAGTAGTTATAGCAGCAACAATTGGTGACTGGCTGATGAACGCAGATCTCTAAAAAAACTATCTTTGAAAAACAACAACTTCTACATGGTACTTGAGTATGGATATACAACAATTTTTTTAATGCATTATTCGAGATTCTTTAAGAAGCTAGACTTGTCCATGGATGTAGGATTTTGTGCATCACATTGATTGTAGTATTTTAGGGGTAGAGTAACCAGGTTTAGAATTCTTGATAACTCTCTTGGGGTCAAACTATGAGGTTCATTTTGTCTCTGTCTTTTGGTTGTTACCAAATATGACACCATGGGATTGTAACAAAGTTAAATAGAAGTATTCGTTTGTTCCTCATTCCCATGCTATTTGCATTATTTTGATGCTTAATGACATTTGTCTTATGAGTCTTCCTTGATTGATTATTTTGCTTTGAGAAATTGATTTAGGTTCTTCCATCCATAATTTCCTTTTGTTTGAGTGATAAACTTGTTTCAAGATCACAGATGGAGAAGAACCTTTATGAGCAATCCTTTTAATTTGTTGGTTTTATTTCTTTAACATGTCTTCTTTGATGTAGATTGTCTGTTTGGGAATTTTGACTCTTTACTCTAAGCCTTTTGGCTTTCATTTTGTAGCATGGGATTATTTTGAATCCCATACATCTGTCAGTCCTTCTTCCTTTCTATGGGTCTATTATGAGCAATCCTTTTAATTTGTTGGTTTTATTTCTTTAACATGTCTTCTTTGATGTAGATTGTCTGTTTGGGAATTTTGACTCTTTACTCTAAGCCTTTTGGCTTTCATTTTGTAGCATGGGATTATTTTGAATCCCATACATCTGTCAGTCCTTCTTCCTTTCTATGGGTCTATCTGTCAATTTAAATAAGTATTATTTTTTATAATATTTAGAGAGATCTCAGAACACAACATAAATTTTTTGAATATGATTGGTTAGAAATTTAATTATTTCATCTTCTTGGTTTTCAATGTGAAATCACTCAATGGTAGGTAAAGACAAACATATTTTTATTCTAGTAGTAACTGGATGCTAGAAAAGTACAGAGTATTATGTAAAACATTTTAAATTGTAGAAATATAGGATTTGTCTCATGTTTGTTTCATAGATCTTAACTCATCTGTTGTTGAACAAATATTTCAGGATTATAGGGTGCACAGGGATGAAATTCATTCAAAAGAAGGAGAGATTAATGGCCCATCTTGGTGTATTGTCACAAATTGTTGAGAGCTAGAATAAGCCAAAAGATAATGATACTCAAGCTAGTTAGTTTTCACAAGCTCTAAAGAAGGTGATATTCTCCTATTGTTTGATTAATAGCTTTTTCATTTGAAGTTGTATTTGGAAATTCATTGTCAAAATTATCTTGAACTGGAATATTTAGTTAATCCACTCGATTTCCTATTATCCTGCATATACATGCACATGCACATATGGGGTTGTGTTTACTGTCACAATCACAACCATCTCCACGCCAATGTTGGACAACCTCCATGTTTGTTTGAATTCCGTAGCTTATTATAGAACTAAAACAAAACCGGGTGATTTAAACTTATGTTATGGTCATGTAGGTTCCTTTCCTTGTATGGTCAAGTTTCATCCCATAAAATTATTGTGAGCTAATCCTGAACATTTTCAGCCCTCGCGACTAAGCTAAAACTGAGTCATATTGGTTGGAATCTTCATGTGCTAGTGGAAGATCAAGGTAATTAGCTTTATAAGTAATGTGGTTTAAGTTCTCAAATGGAAATGGGTGGGTGAGTGGAATCCACATGAGTCTCTTAGCAATGGCTTCGATACTTGATGTGTTGATCATGATCATGCATGCAAGGAATGGCATGATATGTTGCAGATGACTATAGGCAAGGATGTAAACTCATATAGTATAGCTTATACATTTTCATGGCTTGTACCCTCAAAGGACAGGACATGACACAAGCTTTGATACACTACATCAAAACATTTGGATCGACAGGAAGGTTAGTCAATTATTTAGTTTAAATGGTTTTAAATTTGAGCATCTTTTGCACTAGCTTACAAATATAGTCAAGCTGAGAATAATATTATATTGCAACTATAGTGAATCCGATTAGAAGTTCATTTATTTTTCTACATCATTTATGTTAGTTTGCAGTAAAAAATATATTTTTGTATAAAAATAAAATTTTCAAAAAAATATTCTTTATAGGTCAATTGTACTCTTTGAAATATGCCCTTCAACATGTAACCATGGATCCGGTTAGCTCCCCAAAATCCTTAGATATTATGAATAAAATCAAATAGAGGGCCTTTTAGCTAGAGCTAAAACTTTACCCTAGGAGTAGTTTGCCATCGTCTTCTAATCAAAGGCTATTTCTTAAGTACTTCAACAAATTATGGTGATTGGTAGTTAAGGGAAAGAAATTGTGGGTAAGAGAATTTAATTTATGTATTTCAAAGAAGCAACCTCTCACTTTAGCATTCATGTTCCTAAGCATGCATTGGAGTCTATTCAACTCAGTTTCAACTGCTTCTGCATGACCTCCACCTTTGATTTCTATCAAAGAAGCCGACAAATTTCCCACTTTCACTTGGAAATCATTTGGCAGTCTTGTTTCCACTATCAAGGATTTGGATTAACACCATTTCCTGCTGCCTTTGGGGGTGCCATTTATCTTATATGAGAAACGTTTTTGGGAAGAGTAGCTACTTTTTTTTGAGGTGGGTGAGTAAATATGGTTGTCCTCACTTTAAAATGGTAAAGCCACGCTTGGATTCACGCTAAAGTGAGTGACTGAGCCATTGTCACTAAATGCACTTCCTTTTAATTATCAATTGTGATGACCTTCATGTCTCTAAATAACCAGCCAAAGACTTTGCTTGATATGAAACACATTTACCAAAGAGATCTCCAATATTTAGCAGTTGAATAGTAACCACCCAAGCTCAGCACAGATTTTCATTGCTTTCACCACAAGGTTCTCATCTTTCTCCATCAAATATTCCTGTAATTATTTAATTTGGCTGATTTTTAATTCTCTTGTTGATTAGGCAATACACGAGTTTGTTTAAATTCCTAAACATGATTGACACTAGCCTTTTCAAACAAGTCAAGGATGTGATTAGTCTTTGGTATCCCGTCCTTCATTTTTAAGTGGCAGTTGTTTCAGTTCATTTTAACCATCTTTGTTAAGGATTGAAGTAACTCCATTTCTCAAGTTTGTAATTCAACATTTTCTATACTTAATAAATCTCAGGATCACATAGTACCGTGCAAAGAGTAAAATGTTAATGACTCACAAATGTCGAAAACATTCCTTGAAATCACTTGAGATTAGCACATTGCGGTGAAACATTAATCCTTCAAACATTACTGTAATAAAAACAAATATCAAATCAACTCCAATCTTGTATCATTAGTAAGTGTCAAATTTTTCTGAGAGTCAAGTGCTGATATAAATTTTTTGAGCATCAAAATCATACACAACAATCATTTCCAGCTTTGTACAAGTCTTATTTTCTCTTGAAAATAAAGGTATTTCTGAACTGTGGTTTCTTACAATCATTTTTTCCAAGCTTTAGCATCATTATATAGTGTGTTGATGACTTAAAATTACAGCAGTACCCTCTTATTGCAATATGGTGTAAACAATGGCTATTTTGCTTGAATATAATTGTATTCGCATTTAAGGACGTGTCTTCATGTCCTCTTATCATGGGTCTCTTAATGGAGTATGATTAAATATTAAACCTTAAACAAACATAATGGTTTCTAGGGAATAGTGATTTTTGCAATCCCATTAAGCCAATTTCTTGAGTTTTGTTCAAAATTCCTAGAAAAGGTTTATGGATTTCATAACCTACTTGATCATATATTGTGAACTTATACAATATATCATCCTTTGCTGACCATTAGATACTCAAAGTTGTGTATTGATCTTTTTTACCATTATAGAGGAATCTGTAAGTTAGGTTCCCAAATTATTAAAGGGTGCTAGCTCAATGGAAGAGTGTATGCCTTACAAGCAGGAGGTTGGTGGTTCAATCCCTCCATGCCCTAATGATATTATAATATCGGTTAAAAACAACTAAATTAGTAACCAAAAAATAAGAGATAAGTGACCAAACAATGAGAGATAAGTGACCAAAGAAAATTACCAAAATAAAATTACTAAAAACGACTAAATTAGTGACCAAAAAATGAGAGATGCAAAAGTAGGCATTAAAAAGGATGCAAAACGTGGCACTAATGATGAAGCCAAACATGGTGTTGACATGGTAGCAAAATAGGACGCAAATGTAGGCATTAAAAATGATGCAACATGTGGTGCTAATCATGAAGCCAAATATTGCGTTGATATGGTAGAAAAATAAGATGTTACTTTGGATGCAAAACATGATGCTAAATAGGAAGCAAAATATGGTGCAACAATAGAAGAAATATTTGGTGTCATTTTGGTAGCAAAACACGATGCAAAAAAGGAAGCAAAAATTGGTGCAAATTTGGAAGCAAAAATTGACGCATATTTGGAAGTAAAACATGGTGCAAAATGGGATGCTAAAGTGGTAGCAAAAATGGATGCAATATTGGATGCTAATTTGGATTCTAACATGGTGCTATTAATGATGCAAATATGGCGCTAACGGGGATGTCATTTAAGAAGCAAAAGCAGACACTTGTTAGGAAGAAAAATAGGACGTTATTTAGGAAGCAAACCTCGATGTTGTTTAGGAAGCAAACATCGACGTTGTTTAGGAAGCAAAGTTGGACGCTGTTCTGGAAGCAAAAAAATAGATGCTATTTTGGACGTCATAAAGGATGCTATCTAGGAAGCAAAAAAAGACGTTTTTTGAGACGCTTTAAGTTTTGTCCATGACACATCCCATTTAGCGTCTGGTTTGACCAATCAATGTAAACAAAAATTACACTAAAAAGGGACGCTAATTCTAGGATTTGTTGTAGTGTGAAGTGGCCAGGATTACTTGCTTAGGACCCCTAAGCCTATTCACTAAACCACTAGGAGGAAGATCACTAGATAATATCACATACATAACTTGTTGCAATTTAACACCTAGTAGTAGACTTAACTCATCAAATCCACTTTAGCTATCCCCTCATCAAATTCCTTGTGTGCCTGACTTTTCAGTTTTGCAGCAGTCACAAGGTTCATTCACTTAGAAATAGAATGTAGTGAGCCTCTTGCTCAATTTGATGGTATTTATAATATTTCCTAGGTATTTGGGTCAGTTTTTAAATTAAATGAGCCACCTTTTCAGTTCCCCCTCTCAGGGAACATGACCACAATTTTAGGGATTTTGCTTCCTGCAACAGCTAGAAAGTGAAATTCTAGTGTTGCCACTTGTTAACCAGCCTTCTACAGCTGCTCATTCATCCTAGTGGGTCAGTGAACACTCTTTCAACAATCTCCTTTTGATAGGTGTCTCTTTTATTTAATTATTAAAATAAATAAATATTTAATTACAGTCATCCTTGACCAACTTGGTCATAAAAAATTTACAATAAATTTAAGATAATGTTTCCTCAAATAAATAAAAATATTTATTTTTCAGTTCTAGGTGGGTTACAAAAACCCCCCCTTAAGTTCAACATCATCCTCGATGTTACTTAAGTTAATTCTGAGTCTTCCAGGAACAAATCTAGATATGCCTCCTGCATATGACTCTCTAATTCCTAGGTTGCTTCATTTGGACTGAGGTGTTTCCATTGCACCTTTACTTGTCCAATGGTGCGATTCCAGAGAAAAATTCCCTCTTGTCGAGAATACAGTCCAGTTCCACCTGAAAATATCCTTCGGGTTCTACTTGAATAACATTCCAGTCAATCACATGAGTAGCATTGTGCACATACTTTTTCAATATGGAAATATGAAAGACATTATGTATTATAAGATTAGGTGGAAAAGCTAACTGATATGCAACTGGCCCCACTCTTGCCAATATTTCGAAGGGCCCACAATACCTGGGTGCTAATTTAGCAGTACTCCCCAACTGAAAGGAGCTCTTTATGGGTTTTACCTTAACAAATACATGCTCACCTACTTGGAATTATTTTGGATTTTTTTTAAGGTCTACATGACTCTTCTGTCTATCCTGAGCATTTTTCAAATTGCTTTGTACATGTTTTATTGTTAGTTTAAGTTATTTTAACAAGTCGGGTCCTAACATCAATCTATCAACTAGATTAATCCATGTAATGGGAGTATTACATTTCCTACCATATAATATTTCAAAATGACTAAGTTTAGCTGAAGCTTGATAATGATTATTATACGCAAATTCAACTAAGTGCGAATAATATTCCCATTTCTTGGGATAATCTATAACGTACATTCATAACATGTCTTCTAGTACTTGATTAACTCTTTCTGTTTGTCCATCCGTTTGCAGATGATAGACGGTACTGAAATTCAATTTAGTATCTAGTCCTTTAAAAAAATATTTCAAAAAATTACCAGTAAACTTAGAATCTCTGTCAGAAATTATTACCTTCAAAATTCCATGCAACTGAAAGATTTCCTTCATAAAGATGTCAGCAATGTTAGCAGCTTTATGAGTTGTTTTAACAAGTATAAAGTGTGTCGCATTGCTTAGTTTTTCCACTACTACCATAATTGAATCATTTTATTTCTGATTTTTAGGCAAACCAGTTATAAAATCAAGACTGATGACTTCCCATTTCCAATTTGGAATTGGTAATGGTTGTAAAAGACATGATGGGTGTTGATGCTCAGCTTTAACTTGTTGAAATTATATACACCTAGCTATATATTCAGCAACTTCATTCTTCATATTAGGCCAGAAATACTCTTTTCTCAACATTGTTATCATCTTTTGATACCAGGATGTCCAGAATAAGGACTTTTGTGTACTTCATTTAAAATTAGCAGTTTAATTTCTGGTATGTTAGGCACATAAAGTCTGTTTTTATATAGCATTAAACCTTGTTCATTTAAACTGTAATATGTTTTTACATTTTCAGATTCATTCTGAGTTACGTTTTCTCTTAGATTTTGGTATTCCTTGTCCAGTTTTACACCTTCTTCTAGTTATCATCTAATTTTTTTTTATAACTGCTTATCTATAAAATTTGTTATTGCATTTCTGCTTAAGGCATCAGCCACCTTATTTCCTTTTCCTTTGATGTGTTTGATTTCAAAATCATATTTTCTAAGGAAAGCTAACCATCTGGCTTTCCTTGTGTTCAGATTTTGTTGATCAAACAAATACTTCGAACTTATGTTATTAGACATTAACAAAAATCTTTTACCCATTAGATGATGCAACCACATTTTTAGAGCATGGATTATGGTAGCCAGCTCTAAGTCATAAGTTGAATCATTTTTCTCCTGTGTTTTTAACTCCCTTGATTCATAAGAAATTAGATGAGCTTCTTGTGTCAGTACTCCACCCAAGCCTTCATTGCATGCATCAATGCATACAACGAAATCCTTTTCTGGATTTGCTATCTTTAGTATGGGTGTAGTAGTTAATAGTTCTTTTAATCTATTAAAGCTTTCTTCACACTTTTGATCCCAAATAAATATTTTCCAGTTTTTCTGTAATGATGTTATGGGATTCGTGATCTTTGAGAAATCTTCTATAAATTTCCTGTAATAACCCGTTATTCCAATGAATGATCGTGCATCAGTTATGTATTTGGGAAAGGCCAATCAATTATTGCTTTTATCTTATCCGGGTCTACGGATATTCCCTCCTCGGATATCACGTGACCTAGATATTGTATTTTATCTTTGTAAAATTCACAGTTACTGAATTTAGCATGCAGTTTATGTTCTCTTAAAACCGATAGTATTATCTGCAAGTGTTCATCATGTTCTTCTTTCATTTTAGAATAAATTAATATGTCATCTATGAAGACGACTACAAATTTATCTAAGTATTTTCTTAAGACACTATTCATTAAACACATAAAAGTTGATGGGGCGTTTGTTATCCCAAAAGGCATAACCACAAACTCATAATGTATGTATCTAGTTCTGAAAGCGGTTTTAAAAATATCCTCGTCTTTAATTCTGACTTAATGATATCCAAATCTCAAGTCTATTTTTGAAAATATCATCGCTCCATGTATATGATCAAATAGATCATCGATGTGGGGCAGAGGATATCTATTTTTAATTTTCATTTTTTTCAGTTGACGGTAATCTATACATAGATGTAATGTACCGTCTTTCTTTTTAACGAATAAGACAGTGCTCTCCAAGGGGATACACTTGGTCTTACATAATTTTTGTCTATCAATTCTTGCAATTGTAATTTTAATTCGTTAAGTTCTAAAATGTTCATTCTATAAGGAGCCTTGGAATTAGGTACAACTCTTGGTATTAGTTCAATCGTAAAATCCACATCTCTCTTTGGAGTTAATCCTGGAATTTATTCCGAGAAAACAACTCAGAATTCTTGTAGGATTGGAATATCATCAAATTTCAGCTTATCTTCTTTATCCATATGTTTGTTATTTATTATATGTACAACAAAGACTTTACAACCTTTCCTTATAGGATTTTTCATTTGTAAGGTTGAGATTTGTTTAACATAAATGTTCTTAGGTATTCCTTTGACTTTAATCATTTCTCCTTTATCATTTAAAGAAGTGAATGTTTTCTGAAAACAATTTAAAATTACTTGATGTTTTTCCAGCCAATCCATACCTATTAAAACATCATAAGATCCTAACAGCAATATATGTAACTTGACTTGAGTTTTGAACTAACTCATAAACAAATCACAGTTTTCAACATAATTAACTACTTTCCTTTTAGTCCATGTGGCTAACTGGACCAGCCAAGACTTCTCAAACTTTTTTAAATATAATTTTCATTTTTCTACAATGCTAGGTGATACATAACTTAAACTAGCACCTGGGTCAATCAAAATAGAAACTGACTGGTTTTGTATCATACCTTGTATTTCCACCATGGAAGTTTGATGATCAACCTGACAATTTTCCAAGGATGCATTTATTCTAGGCATTTCACTTGCTACATCTCCATTTGTTTCCTCTTTCTGAATGGTATGCACATTGTTTTAGTTCTTCCTTCTGTTCGGACAGTCCTTTGCATAGTGAGGTCCCTGGCATTCCCAGCACTTTACAGGTTCCTTATGTTCATTATATTTAACATAATTATTAGGCATATCTTTGACGTTTGGTGCTGTAATATTTTGTTGTGTTTTACTTTTAAAATATGTTCCTTGATCATTATTCTTAGAGAAATTCTGAGAATTATTTCCAAAACTTGTATCAGACTTAAAACCCTTTCTCTTATGATCAAAGTTACTTGTTCTCTTATTCTTCCAATTAGGTATGCTTTCTCTATTTTTACTCTGTTCGTAACAGAAGTCGGCTTTTCTCATTGCCTCTTCAAGGACCTTTGGATTATCAAATTCCATTTTTTCCTTGAAGCTAGTGGAAAGATAGCTTAAAAACCTTTGTATTTTAGGCTTTTCGTCGATTATATATGGTATATATCTTAATAAACTTAAAAATTTTCTACTTAACTCTTCTATTGAAATTGAACCAAGTTTTAGTTCATAAAACTCTTTAGCTCTTTCTCCATAATACTGTTTAGATAAGAATTTCCTTTTAAAGTACATTTTAAAGACTCTCCAGGTCAAATACTTTTCCTTAAGGTTTTTGACTCTTTTTATGTCCTACCATCAGATGTTAGCTTTTCTGGTTATGTTGTATATAGCCATCTAGGCTTTCAATCTATCGAAGTAGTTATAAATCTGGAAGTACTTTTTCATCTTCGATAACCAAGCCTTGGTTTCTTCACCCTTTTCTACTTCCCCACTGAACATGGGAGGTTTTATCTTTTTAAATTCTCCTGAGATTTCTTCGTAAGGTTTATACTTCCTTTTTCTAGGTTTACGGTCCCTTTCACTACTTTCACTTGTATATTTATACCTGCCTCTATGTGACCTTACGTTAACTCCTGAAGAAGATTCACTATCAAAAAAATTTAATTTCTTACCCTTGTGTTTGTATGATACTGTTTCGGAATCAGTTTCATAAACATTTCTTTTATCTTTACCTCTGTTGTGTATTTTGTCCAGTAAAATCTGATTTAGTTCCAAAATTCTTTCATTGTCTATTTTCACAGTTTGTAGTTCATCCTTTAACTCTTTCATTGTTTGCAGTAACTCTGAGGGTTGATTATTTAGTTCCACATAAATGTTGTCTGGATTATTGTGATGAGATCCATTTTCAGCAAATGATTCAACACCTTCCATTTTCCTGCAAAACACAATTTTATAATTTTGTACGGAAATAAATTTAAAATTAGTATATTTTGTTTCTTGTTTGTATATGAGTGAGCTAATCAGGCCTAGTGTTTGAAAACTCGCTCTGATACCACATGTAACATGTCCAAAATTCAGAAGAAGAAGAAATATATATATATATATATAGTCTTAACTGCAGTTGTAAACAATATTTAACCAGTCATGACAACACTTCCAACTTTGTTTAGTCTTGAAAACCATTAAACCATATGGTCTTTAGTTTGTGTTTATAGTCATTTATCTAACGCACATAATTGTCATATTGCGGCAACGATATTATGCAACTTATTGTTATAACGACACTAGTTTGATACACCGCTTTTATTTACTTTCAGTTGATGTACTTTGATTGTTTATGTTTTAGTTCTAATTGACTTGAATGATATGTCGATATTAACTTAAATTGGCGTCGAGTTATAAAAACTATGTCATAGTATTTCATCTTTATTTATAAATAGAGTAATTATTAATTATGTTCTAGATTGTTTGTTAAACTAATTCTCAATGAGCAAACGGGTTGGGTTAAGGTCTTACTTAGCTTGAGAGCTAACGCATAGACTCTTCTATTTAAATGCAGGTACCCTATGAAGGAGATTCCTTGTCTTATTAAGCCACATTCTAGGATCCTAAGGGACAAGGGGAAAATAAAAAACAAATACAAGGGAAACGCATATTCGACCTCAGTTTAAAAAATAGCACCATGCCAAAGGATTGTGAAAAATCTCAATATTAAACGGTAGTTTAAAAACATTAGAATTTTGGGTTTTTGGTTGAATAATTTCAATATGCCAGCATTAAAGTGGTCACGTGAAGATCCTGCAGCCTCCAGCTGGAGCGCAGACCCATCAAATTTTAAACCCTAAGGTTTAACTTACCTTGTTTCTCCTTTTCACGTTGTATTGTTGGTTTCTACCAATGTGAGAGCCATGGCTTCTCGGCTCTAGTTCTTAGCATGAGTATTTTGGGCTTTGTGATGGCTCTTGACCGTTTCCATGCGTTGTAAAGAATGTCTCCACCATAGTTTTGAAACTGCTAGCAGACAAATACTTTCTCTGTGTAATTCAAACTCCAGTTGTTGATTATTGGGGAAACCCCTTCGCCGTTGTTGCCTCTGCAAGTAAATACTTCTTGTTTTGATTTGTGTTCTCTAAAATCGTTGCTTCCCTTATAAACGGTGGTATATTAATGACCTATGGTGTGTCTCTATTCAAGCAGGATTCTTCGTCCATGGATGCAGCAGAGGGGTGTGACTACTCTTCATGCAAGCAAAGCATCCATGGCTCAGTAAGACCTGTACCTATAAAATTTTGGCTCATTGTGGCATCGTGGCTATGGGGTACTGTGGATTTGCGTTATATGGATGGGAATCCACTCCTGCATTTTCTTAGCATGGGCTGGGAACCCATCTCTATGTTTTTCTTTTGGCATGAAAGTGGTAATTCTCTTTGGTGGTCGTGAGGCAGTTACATTTTGCAATTGTGAAGACTCTTCGACCATGGAGTCGAAGTTACCATGCAATAAAATTTTAGCCTGAAATGTGACAGGGTTTATGTTTTGATTTGAAGGTGTATTGAACAATTCTACGATTGTCTCTCCAAATGTAAATGTTTGTTTTCCTTATTAAGAAACCCGTGAGGGCTTTTGTTGATGTATTATCATGTTTTGTTTAGCAGTTCTATAACTTCATTTATTTATAAAAATGATTACGGCTGTGAGGCCATTACTCTATTTCATTTTGCTTTGAGAAACCTCATGAGGTCACTGTCAAGTCGATTCAAGTTTTAAGTGGATGTTATTGTTTTTATAGTAATTATTAAGCCATAAGGTTGTTGTGAATTCTTCTATATGATTAAAATGTGGATGATAATACTAAAAATACCTTCAGCCCGCAACCAGAGCTGTGGCCTGACGATGATCTCGATTTAGTATTTTTAATTGAAATAAAAACTTGTATTTGGATGGGCCATAAAACCCTTGTATTGTAACTCTGTTTAACCAAAATCCTTAGTTGGATTTGATTTCTAAACCTGGTTTATTTACTATTTTATTCTTGAAGCTTTGTTTACCCTAACTGTAACCAGGGTTTAGGCTGTGAGTCAAAAACTCTGTCGTAGATTGGAATTTTGATTTATAAATATATATACTATATAAGATGTAAGGTTTGAGCATAATCATAATGGTTTTGATATTGGTTTCATTTCAAATGTTTTGATTTTTGTTTTTGTAAAACCTTATAGTATATATGTGTTTGTGTGTGTGTGTGTCTCGGGGTTACAAATTCAAAACCCTTGATTTGGAATTTAGCACTGAAATTTTTTTCTTTATATATACTTTTACTTAGAATATACTAATACTGTGAAGTGAAGTAATATATCCCTGAGATTTGTTCTCGTATTGGGAATTTTGAGTATAAAATTTTATCTGTTATTTAGTACTAAGAGGTATATTTACATAGATAGTCTTTTCAATAAAACTCTAAAGGGACTATGAGATATTTAAAAGAGGTTTTGTAAGAGTTTTAAAATTAATTATTTTAAAACCCTAGTACTGATATGAAATATAATATCATAAAACTAACTGAGTGGAATCTTAGGCGATAAAAGAGGGTTTGACTAACATTGGGGAAAACAATACTAAATGGAGATTTGAAGATTTTGTCAAGCGTCGATAATGTCCTGATGATGAGCCAAGATGGCTCGAAATGTAGACACTAAACCATCATTTACAGCAGACTCTCCAAATGATGCCATTAACCTTTGTTGTTGATTCTCAACCAAAACCAATACTAATTAGGTTAATGTTATTATAACTAGTAATCAAAGGAAAGGAGGAGAAATGTTTGGCTTATAATAGCTGAATAATGAACACCAAAACTAATTACAACATCATAGGAAAGTAATTAAAACTTCCTTTTCTGAGAAATACTAATAGTTATCATTTAACTTCTGTTAGAACCTGGATAAGTTGTTGAAGTGTCACAAACACCCAAAGGAGATTGTTCCGCCCAATCGTCTCCTGAAGCAGCCAAGATTACTTGCTTAGGACCCTTGAGCCTGTTCGCTAAACCACTAGGACGTAGATCACTGGATAATAGCACATACATAACTTGTTGTAATTTAACACCCAGTAGCATACTTAACTCAGCAATTCCACTTTAGTTATCCCCTCATCAAATTCCTTTTGTGCCTGACTTTTTAGTTTTGCAGCAATCACAAGGTTCATTCACTTGGAAATAGAATGTGGTGAGCCTCCTCCTCAATTTGATGGTATTTATAATATTGCCTAGGTATTGGGTTAATCTGTAAATTAAATGAACCACTTGCTCAGTTCCCCCTCTCAAGGAACATGACCACAATTTTAGGGATTTTGCTTCCTGCAACAGCTAGAAAGTGAAATGCTAGTGTTGTCACTTATCAACCAGCCTTCTACAGTTGTTAATTCCTCTTAGTGGGTCAGTGAACACTCTTTCAACAGTCTCCTTTGGATACGTGTCTCTTCTATTTAATTATTAAAATAAATAAAAATCTGGAATTAGAGTCATCCTTGACCAACTTGGTCATAAAAACTTTACAATAAATTTAACATAATGTTCCCTCAAATAAATACAAATATTTATTTTTCTGTTCTAGGTGGGTTGCAACAATCTTTAGACCTTCAGGTTTGTTTCCTTCTAGTTTATTTCCTTGATTGCATATTGTGTTGTTCTTTTATTCATGGTTTTTTTGTTGTTTTTGTACTTGAATTCACCTTCAGGTTTGTTTCATTCTTTTAGTTTTTTCTTGATTACAAATTGTGTTTCTCTTTATTAATGGTTTATTTTCTTGGTCATTGAATTCATCAAGGATTGCAGACACGAAAAATATATTATTACAGTTTATCCACAAAGCGAATACTTGGCATGATCCAAGAGAAACAAGTCCAGTTTCTGGCTTCCATCCTTTGAAGTTGGACCTGCAAGTGAATCTTTTAAAAAATGGTCAGATATGGAAGAAAAATCAGAAGAAAGAACTTGCAGCTAGAAGGAAGAACTTGTCTAATCTCTTTGATGAAAATAGCGGAGATATGATTACAGTGGCATGTGCTTAGTGTCACATGTTAGCGATGTTTTATAAGGATTTTCCTTCATGCCCTGCAAGTATGTGCATCCAATCGACCTCAATTTGGAATTTAAAAAGAAGAATATCATGCCACCTAGGCAGACATTCAATTTGATTATGATCATGCCACTGTACAGGTCACAAATTAATAGCGAATAAATGTGTTTTGGAGCTCTGTAGATTTGAATGTTATGTTGTTTTATGGCAAAATGTTGTATAGAAACTTACCTTTTGTGTAGCAAGACTAAGCTGGGAGGAATAAGGGGATTGGTGCAATCAAATTTGGTTAGTTTATCGTTGCAATTATCTATTGTATAAGATGGTTTTCTTAACAAATATATCGAATACATAAATCTTGTTTGTCATTATTTTTATGCCACTATGATTTGTTGCTAGGCAGTTGATTCATCCAAGAAGAAATTTGATTACTAAAACTCTTTGTTTAATATTATTTCACCAGCTTTGTTTAACATCACTGGCAGCGCTCCATTTCTTAATATAACCAAGGACTCATGTATATACGTACATATTTTAAATACATTTGAAAATAAATTAATAAGTGTATAGAAGCTCAACTTTGAGTCCCATAGCAATAAAAAGAGAATTTAGCTTTGTCACTTTCAAGAACATTTATAATGGAATTAAGTCGTAGTGTTGTGTTGTTTCCTGCGAACATGCATAGGTGCAACAACAAACCAATTTGTTGTTTCTATTAGTCCATGTTCAGTATAAATTCCATAGGTAGGTTTCAATGCTAGATGTTCTCCGAGCTCCAAGTTCACAACCTACAAACTAAAACTTAATCATGAAATGGTAAATTAATTAATAGCGTTAAATATGATTCGAACAAGATCACTTTGAAATGATCAAATATTAGTTCTCAGGTTAATGTTTTGAAATGCTTTCATGCAATATTATGATGAGCTCAAATTACTTGACCAAAATTCTTGGTTTTCGTGTCCATTAAACTAGAACATTTTTTGCTAAGAAATGTTTTATTCTGTAGGTTATGAAGAGTGCAAATTCTTAAGTCAAACCCACCTATCCATCCCTAAAATCCCATCAAAAACATAAAGAGAACAACTTATTTTAATATGCATCATAGATTTACCCTGGTGACTTATCCAAATCCATATATTTCTAGGTTGGATGTATAAAATGTTGAAATTCATTAATCTCTACTCCAAATTTAGGTCATAAATATTGAGAAAGTTCAAAAGCAAAATTCCAAACTCATTTATTTTGTCATCAGCTTAGATTTAGATTACAATTGTTGTACTTATATTTATTTTCATGTTTCTAAAACATATAACATGTTAGTTATTCATCAGATTTAATTATTAAATACTAATAGTGTATGTATATCCATTGATCTCTATGTTTGTGCACCATATTAACATGTTAACTATTTATCATATTAACATGTTAGGTATTCATCACTTTTAATTATTAAATACTAATAGTGTATGCATACTCATTGTTCTATATGTTTTGCAATATATTTTTTTAGTGTCAATTATATGAAGTTCTGAGAAACAATGGAAGAATTATAATGAATATTTATTCATCACTAAGAAGCATGGAGAGGAGAATGGTACATTGGAGCCTCCTATAAAAATGAATGTTGATTAATAAAATAATTTGAAAGGAATGTTGATTAATAAAATAACTAATTTTATCAAGTATTAGAGAGATAAATAAATGTTGACTGATAAAATAAAATAAAATCTAGAAAAATGAATGTTGAAATCTTCTTATCAATGAAGTGATTCATTGAGAATCCTCACTACTAAAAAATTGCTAGTTTACTATCAAGTTAACGTACAAAGGCATGTAGTAATGTCTAGAACATTGCCACTATATGGCTCTTGTTTTACAATATTTTTTACATTAAAAAAACTTAAAGAATAAATCTTTAACTCACCATAATTTTGAGGAGCTAAAAAATTAAACACATTAATGTTAAACTAAAATTATAAAACTAATCTGTATTAGACCACACATATATATATACATATACATTTGTAATAAATCTTAAATCAAAATAAATTTTAAAATTTAAAATAATTCATTTTCTTAAAATTAAATTTAATCTACCTAAATTACACGTTAAAATAAATCTATATTAATATTATAATAAAAAATCATTCTATTAAACATTAAAAGACACTTCCAATCTGCCACACCCACCTACGCTAAATGGAGGACAACTGTATCACGTTAGCTTTTGTACAAAATTCGAAAAAGACAATCTAAACCTACTCTAATCGGATCGGAGGGAAGAATCGGATAAAATTGCTGTCGAAAAGCATTAGCCATAACTTATAAGGATCAAATACCTCTAAAAGTCAAAGAAGCTACAGACAATGTGTCCGTCACATTATCTGCACGACTTGACTTTAACACATCCTTACCTCAATATTCCACGAACCTGGCTTTTTCGAATCTTTCACCAATTTTTTTTCAGATGGAAAGATTCACAGGAAACCTAGCAATACTTCATTTTTTTTTTCAGATGGAAAGATCCATGGGAAACCCAGCAATACTTCCCCACATTCGTGGATGGTAGAGGTGGTGAACGGCCGGCCATCCTAGCATAAAACCTAACCCCAGAGGACTCAAGGCTCGAACCCGTGACCTCCCCCAAACCGAGAGAGTGTATACACGTCTTACCAATTGAGCTAACCCTTGAGGCTTCTAATCTTTCACCATTACTCGGAGCTTTAAACATTTACCACTGTAAATGTTCAATCTCAATGATCAGAAATGAATATAGAGAGAATCCACAAAATTATTGAAATTAAAATAGAGGTTTCTTCTTTCTCTTCTTTCATTTCAAATAAGTTGTATCTTGTTCCAGCTAATGAATCTCAATGATCAGAAATAAATATAGAGAGAAAATCCACGAAATTATTGAAATTAAATAAGTTGTATCTTCTTTTATTTCAAATAAGTTATATCTTGCTGCAGCTAATGAATAAGACCAGGGTGATAATAGAAGCCAAGAAAGCTTTAACAAAACTAGTTTTTTCTTCAGTAGATATTTCACTTTTGATAGTCTTTGTATTTCAAGCACTTTGATATCTAACTACTAACAAAATATTTATAAATATTTATAATAATATTCAATATTGTATTGACATATGACAGATGTTTATTATTTTTTTTGTTAAAATAAATGAAATTTAATTAAAGTTTAATTAAAATAAATATTTTAGAAAAAAGAAAATGAGATTCAATTAAATTTTGCTACTACTGTTAACCAATATAAAATAATTCTTCTAACAACTTTCCACGCCATTGGCCTTCAATAAACACTGTGCACCACTAAATTTAATGATGCTTATGCAGAATTTGAAATAATTAGAATAAATCATTAAATCAAATCCAACTGTTCATATCCTGGCAACAACATTGAATGCACCTTCTGACCGCTTATAGTATGCAGTCTGTAAGACCATTAACTTTGAATCTCCCAACCCTTTATAATTCAATCTCACGTTATGATGAAAACAGTGGAATCTCACTTGAGAGGAGAATATTATGAAGCTGCAGTGGAATCTCACTTGACAGGAGAATATTATGAAGAAGCTGGTGACTTCTTATATCCTTCATTCATCCGATATCATCGCAACTAAGGCACTCTCATTAAAAACACTTCCGACTTCTGAAACGACTTCAAAATGGATTCCATTTTATAATTAGTTTCTACGTTGCATTCCCATTGGGAATATGGGAACACCTCTTCTCCGATGCCTCTGCTGCAATTAAACCTTCTTTGGACCTGATTGCTTTCCTAATTTTTAGGGCTTTATTTTGAACCCCTAAGAGTTAGGGCATCTACTTATTTTATAATCTTTATTAATTAGTGTAGGAGTTTGAAATCGAAAGAGCCCATCAAATTTTATATTATAGTTTTGACAACTCTGTAACTAGTTTTGACAATTTTAAAACAAAATCATAACCATTTTTTGGTTTTTTTTTATCATATTTAACCAACCAATCACTTTATGAAAAGCAACTTGCGCGTCAAATTCCTGCCCTGCCACCGGCCATTGTGTATAACATTGACAGTGCTGGCGTGTGCCTGAAATTGTGGAGTCTTGCAAGAAAGAAAGCAATGGAAAAATATATTTAGTCTTAAGATTCGTGGGAAGGTCTATATCAAAGAACCTAATACTGTTGACCAAGTGAATCGTATGACTAGAAAAATGGATTTTCTATGATACTATGAAATTGTTGAACAAATTGGCATGTGGTCAATGTGTTGGTTGAATGGATCATCATTAAATATTGAGGGCCTATGCCCACTAAACTGATTTCCTTGATTTAAGGGCTTGTTTTTTTTGTTATTATACTTACTGTCTTGCACTTCTATCTATTATTGGATTGTTTATTATTTATAGCAATGCCCAGAGAAAAATTTAAGTATCTATGCCTTTATAAATAATATATATTGAATTGCTTTCATAAAAACACTAAAAACCTGCCACTACCGCTAATATCATAAAGTTAAAAGATTCTGAGATTCCATATCTTTTAGAAATTAAATTTGGATAAGCCACTAATATTACGAAGTTAAAGATTCTCTATTTTTTTAAGATTAAATTTGGATAAATATATACATATATTTAATTTTTGACCAAAAAAAATTGAAAAAAAACATATATTTTCCTTCTCTACACAAAGCTATAAAAAATTATATTTATTACATTTTTGCATATCTATCTATTAGTTTTGATTTTAACAACTTTAATAAATAGTTGTTATACATGACATTTGATTTTAACAACTTAAATAAATAGTTGTTATACATGACATACAGTTAAAGTGAATAATATGTATAAGATAAAAATAATAAATTATCTTTCACATAAAAATAAATAAAATGAAATATAACAGTATTTAAATTTTACAAAATGTTCATACAATATTAATGACCATCTTTATCTAATTACATATTGTATTTCCACTCATGCTCACATTTTCATAAAGAATTTTTAAATATGGCTAAAACCCTAAAGACAACATGTAATGCTCTTGTAAACCTAGCATCAAAACTATAATAGCATTAAAGGAATGTTGGTGTATCCTATATAAGAACCTAGTGCATAGGTCATTTTTCTTGGTTAACTAAGTAGAGTGCATTTCTCTTCCAAAATATTTATAAGAATTTTTCAAAGAAAATATAAAACAAACATTATTGATTCTAAAAGATGAAAATGCATTAGTCATGCCACAAAGTGAAAAGAAATAAAAACATAAACCATCAAATATTTTAATTTTTATTATTATAAAAAATACATAAAATGGTGGAAGCATAAACAAAACCATATGTTATGCCTAATATAATATATTAAACAAATAAATATGAAAAACATGAACAAAAGATTTATTTTATTCAATTAAGGTTTTAGCTTTAACCTATACTATTTAGTCATTAACACATCAAGTTTAATTCAAAATGACACACTATCAATTGAATCTTGAACACATTTTCTCCACCTTTGAATGTTAAGAACTATTTTCCCATATAAGTATATGTTATTTTGTTAGGCACTATTTTCCCATGTCAGTATAGGTTTTTTAATACTTTTATATATGTACTTATAAACTTTGGAAAGAAATATGGAAAATGCCTTTCTTCCGAGAAACATTGTAAGGACACAAAGTTAACTTAATCTCATTCACGTATTATTCTTGTGACTTGTTGACATCATTCAAATTATGTTATCTTATATGTGTGGTTTGAGTCAAATATTTGAACTACACATACACATACATATAGGTTGGTGTTGAATTGGAAGGGTATTATTCATAATTATAAAGACTTGTCTTGAGTTTGAAAGTGTTTTTTGTAATTTGCTTGGAATACCTTATGCGATCTCGCTTGAGATGTAGGAAAGAGACATACCTTATTTCTTTGTCCAAATAGATTTCCCTCTAAGTGATCCTGGCCACTATTTATTATTTTAAGGGTTTGCCTAGGAGTAGTGACCAAATGATGATGGTAAAATCTCCAATATTGTAAGATTTTGGAATGCACAACATCACAACAAAAGTTTTGAGTCATTTGACATTCCATCCTAGATCTAGATAGCAAAACAATCTCACTTAGAATTATTTGCACAAAGAGATAGCAAGAATAGAGAAGAAATATTGGATAGAACACTAGAGGAAAATCACTCCGAAGGAAAGTTTCCCACTCCGTTTATTAAGCAAAAACTCATTACAATATATAGGCATTATTACATGCAATACCTTGGGCAAATACCATGGGTCCAACAAATCATATGAGTAGCTCACATTAATGTTGGCTTGTCTTGACTAATTCCCCCAATCTATCACATTGTGCCAAGTGTAACTCCAAGTAGTGGCCATAATGAGGTGAAATTAACCTAAATGGACCATGAAGTGGTTAGGCTAGTCAACACGTGTGAAAGGAACCATCATGAGGGGGCTAGAGGTAGTTTAGTGGCTTGGTTTTGGACCATTAATGAGCAAATTGACCAAATCCTCAAGAAGACGTGCCTAGTCTCCTTAAAACAAGGAAATGCAATAACTACCCCATAAATGTAGCATAGAGGGGCGCAATCACTCCATATAATAAGGAACTGAGTGGGTAAGTGGACAAACAAGATTTTATGGCATAACCACTAGTCTAAGTGGGTCAAATGTGGACAAACTAGGATCCAAGACACTAAACTAGAAAGTAGAACCATTTTCACATGGAACAACTTGCACTAAACACTTGGAACCTTATGCAAGATTATTAACCAAGATCTAGATGGGAAATATATTCCAACAAATATAATAGCATGAGTAATGTCGTGTTTGAATATCACATTGATTCCTTGAAGTGTCACCAGTTCCTTCCACCTCATTATTGGAGGCAATCCCCAATACCCAAACTATCTTAAGCACTTATTTTCCATCAACATTGAAGAGACCCCTTGCACCTACTTCCACCTACAAGAGTTTATCTTAACTATTAGTAGTAGCATTAAGTTTCAGTTTAGAATTTGCTTTAATTTTAGTATCGGTTAACTTAAGACTCTCTAACATCCAATCCATCAAAGAAAACTTCAATAAACCTCTTCATCTACAAGCCCCCTTACACCTACTACCACCCCCGAAGAGTTTATCTTAACTATTAGGAGTAGGATTAAGTTTCATTTTAGAATTTACTTTAATTTTGGTATCAATTACCTTAAGACTCTGACATCCAATATTTCAAAGAATAGTTGAATAAACCTCTTCATCTTCAAGATTGCTTCCTTTGTCTTAACAAGGGAATTGGGTAGAAGAGACTTTTCATTAAATAAACTAAGATTGACAAATCATATTTCCTTTTGATAACTAGTCTCTCTTGTAGTAATTATTGTAGGAGCAACCTATCAATTTTGTTTAGTACCTTTGAAGCCAACAACATTGACTAAGAATGCTTTTCATTTCTATCATTTGACAAATAATGACCTAGATTACCTTTTTTATTGCGCCGAGAGGCGCTCTACAACCCAGTATGGGGGAGATATTGTAACATGATGTAACATTAGTAACGTTTGTAACATGTCGGCAAAAAATAATAGTGATAGTGAATATTATGGGAGAGATCTTGTAAGGTGATGTAACATTTGTAACATGTCGGCAAAAAATAATAGTGATAGTGAATATTGTGGGAGAGATTTTGTAACACAAAATAATAAATAATATCGCTTTCTTAAAGTTATTTTTATTAATAAAAAATAAATTTTCTAATAGGCCAAAATAGATGTCGGCCACAAAAACAATCTAATATGGGGGAGATGTTGTAATCTTCCTATCTAACAAAACAATAAAAAAGTAAAAATTTAATTATCCGTAAAAAAAATATGTGGGTCAAGAAAAAAACACAAAATTGAATTATTCGCAAAAAAATGTTGGCCTTGCACATGGTTTTAAAACCATGTGCAAGGCATTCTAAACAACCCATGGTTTATTGTAGATGGTTTAGGAGGCTTTGCACATGTTTTTTAAACCATGTGCAAGGCCTCATAAACAACCCGTGGTTTTATTGTACATGATTTAGGAGGGCCTTGCAAATGGTTTTAAGACCATGTGCAAGGCCTCCTAAACAACCCATGATTGTAGGAGGGCCTTGCAAATGGTTTTAAGACCATGTGCAAGGCCTCCTAAACAACCCATGATTGTAGGAGGGCCTTGCATATGGTTTTAAAACCATGTGTGGGGTAATGATGCAATGTTCATTCCTAAGAAAATACAAAATATTAATAATAATAAAATTATATGTGGACCTTAAATAAAAATATGTGTCTTTTGGATTGAATCAAATCAATGGATACCTAAGAAGATGTTTGCACCTCGAGAGATTTGATCCATCTCGGCGCTTGATAAAGTCTAGGAATTGGATCTACCCTGGTTTTAATTAAGTCAATTGTTCCTTAACCATGCTTAACTAAACATGTTTGTACATACAAAATGACATGTTTGTACATACAAAATGACATAGATTTGTGTGTAATTGTTTTGGACATATGTTATGTGACGTGAGATCACATTCTTATGCATCTTGCTTTACAATAATAATCATACTTTATTTGATGTAATATTTAAATATGCATGCTTATAATATTGATGTATATGTAATCTTATGTGGGGATATTGTTTAAGATGTCTTTTTATTGTTCTTACCTTTAATTTAACTTAATAGATAGGTTTTCCAATTAAAAATGGATTCTATTATTTTTCAATTTTATGAATTTATTTTGTAAGTACTTTAATTAGGCTTTTCATAAAACATGTTTATTAAAATTTGGTTCTCTTAATGGAAAGATTGAGACTGAAACTAGTAATTGAGATTTCTCCATTCTAAATGGACATATTGAAGGAAACCATTAGATAGCACAATTTTAATTATAAAGATGAATGTGAATAAAAGCTTAAATGATTAAATGGAGGTCCAATTAGTACTAGAGTAGAGGATATTGTTTGACAAATCTATGTCATACATAGTTGGATTTAAGGGGGATAAATGAGAGTTATAGGATCAAAGCTTTTTGCAAAAATATTTACACAATGCATGGTTTAATGTACTAAAATCGATTGACAAAATTGCTCAAAATTCTTTGTATTAATAGGAAAATATCAAGCACTCGTTGAAAATAAGCACCCCATATATCTACTAAAAATATCTAAAAATAAATATTTATCTTCTAAAAACCACCATATCTCAATAGATTACACTTTGCCTTGAAACTCTTTGTCTAATATTATTTCACCAGCTTTGTTTAACATCACTGGCAGCGCTCCATTTCTTAATATAACCAAGGACTCATGTATATATGTACATATTTTAAATACATTTGAAAATAAATTAATAAGTGTATAGTAGCTCAACTTTGAGTCCCATAGCAATAAAAAGAGAATTTAGCTTTGTCACTTTCAACAACATTTATAATGGAATTAAGTCGTAGTGTTGTGTTGTTTCCTGCGAACATGCATAGGTGCAACAACAAACCAATTTGTTGTTTCTATTAGTCCATGTTCAGTATAAATTCCACAGGTAGGTTTCAATGCGAGATGTTCTCCGAGCTCCAAGTTCACAACCTACAAACTAAAACTTAATCATGAAATGGTAAATTAATTAATAGCGTTAAATATGATTCGAACAAGATCACTTTGAAATGATCAAATATTAGTTCTCAGCATAATGTTTTGAAATGCTTTCATGCAATATTATGATGAGCTCAAATTACTTGACCAAAATTCTTGGTTTTGGTGTCCATTAAACTAGAACATTTTTTGCTAAGAAATGTTTTATTCTGTAGGTTATGAAAAGTGCAAATTCTTAAGTCAAACCCACCTATCCATCCCTAAAATCCCATCAAAAACATAAAGAGAACAACTTATTTTAATATGCATCATAGATTTACCCTGGTGACTTATCCAAATCCATATATTTCTAGGTTGGATGTATAAAATGTTGAAATTCATTAATCTCTACTCCAAATTTAGGTCATAAATATTGAGAAAGTTCAAAAGCAAAATTCCAACATCATTTATTTTGTCATCAGCTTAGATTTAGATTACAATTGTTGTACTTATATTTATTTTCATGTTTCTAAAACATATAACATGTTAGTTATTCATCAGATTTAATTATTAAATACTAATAGTGTATGTATATCCATTGATCTCTATGTTTGTGCACCATATTAACATGTTAACTATTTATCATATTAACATGTTAGGTATTCATCACTTTTAATTATTAAATACTAATAGTGTATGCATACTCATTGTTCTATATGTTTTGCAATATATTTTTTTAGTGTCAATTATATGAAGTTCTGAGAAACAATGGAAGAATTATAATGAATATTTATTCATCACTAAGAAGCATGGAGAGGAGAATGATACATTGGAGCCTCCTATAAAAATGAATATTGATTAATAAAATAATTTGAAAGGAATGTTGATTAATAAAATAACTAATTTTATCAAGCATTAGAGAGATAAATAAATGTTGACTGATAAAATAAAATAAAATAAAATCCAGAAAAATGAATGTTGAAATCTTCTTATCAATGAAGTGATTCATTGAGAATCCTCATTACTAAAAAATTGCTAGTTTACTATCAAGTTAACGTACAAAGACATGTAGTAATGTCTAGAACATTGCCACCACGTAGCTCTTGTTTTACAATATTTTTTACACTCAAAAAACTTAAAGAATTAATCTTTAGCTCACCATAATTTTGAGGAACTAAAAAATTAAAAAAATTAATGTTAAATTAAGATTATAAAACTAATCTGTATTAGACCATCCATACATATATATATATATATATATATATATTAAATCAAAATAAAATTTAAAATTTAAAATAATTCATTTTCTTAAAATTAAATTTAATCTACCTAAATTACACGTTAAAATAAATCTATATTAATATTATAATAAAAATTCATTCTATTATGATAAATTTATCTCCTTAAAAATAAATTTTAACCATTATTTTTTATTAAACATTAAAAGAGACTTCAATCTGCCACGCCCACCTACGCTAAATGCACGACAACTGTATCACGTTAGCTTTTGTACAAAATTCGAAAAAGACAATCTAAACCTCCTCTAATCGGATCGGAGGGAAGAATCGGATAAAATTGCTGTCGAAAAGCATTAGCCATAACTTTATAAGGATCAAATACCTCTAAAAGTCAAAGAAGCTACAGACAATGTGTCTGTCACATTATCTGCACGACTTGACTTTAACACATCCTTACGTCAATATTCCACGAACCTGGCTTTTTCGAATCTTTCACCATTACTCGGAGCTTTAAACATTTACCATTGTAAATGTTCAATCTCAACAATGTTCAATCTCAATGATCAGAGATGAATAATGTTCAATCTCAATGATCAGAGATGAATAGAGAGAGAATCCACGAAAGTATTGAAATAAGTTGTATTAAAATAGTAACTCAGAGGGTTTCTTTTTTTCTCTTCTTTCATTTCAAATAAGTTGTATCTTGCTCGAGCTAATGAATCTCAATGATCAGAAATATAGAGAGAGAATCCATTAAATTATTGAAATTAAAATAGTGAATTGAGAGCCTCTTCTTTTATTTCAAATAAGTTGTATCTTGCTCGAGCTAATGAATAAGACCAGGGTGAAAATAACAAGCCAAGAAAGCTTTAGTAAAACTACTTTTTTCTTAAGTAGGTATTTCACTTTTGATAGTCTTTGTATTTCAAGCACTTTGAGATCCAACTACTAACAAAATATTTATAATAATATTCAATATCATATTGACATATGACAGATGTTTATTACTTATTTTTTTTTAAACTAAATGAAATTTAATTAAAGTTTTAATTAAAATAAATATTTTAGAATAAAGAAAATGAGATTCAATTAAATTTTGCTCCTACTGTTAACCAATATAAAATAATTTTCGTAACAACTTTCCCACACCATTGGCCTTCAATAAACACTATGCATCACTGAATTTAATGACGCTTATGCAGAATTTGAAATAATTAGAGTAAATCATTAAATCAAATCCAACTGTTCATATCCTGGCAACAACATTGAATGCACCTTCTGACTGCTTATAGTATGCATTCTGTAAGACCATTAACTTTGAATCCCCCAACCCTTTGGTAATTCAATGTCTCACATTATGAGACCAGTGGAATCTCACTTGAGAGGAGAATATTATGAAGCTGCAGTGAGATTCAGTGGAATCTCACTTGAGAGGAGAATATTATGAAGCTGCAGTGGAATCTCACTTAGACAGGAGAATATTATGAAGAAGCTGGTGACTTCTTGGGCAAGTAGATTATATCCTTTTTCTTTTTTTTTTAACCATGGGAACAGCAACCTCCCAAGGGTATATCCAACAGCCCGCAAGCCAGATATACCAGAAACTTGTGACTTAGGGAAATATATAACCCTATTCCTAAAAATGCCAGGACAGCTCCAAGAAAACTTCTCCCATTGTTAGGAAATGTGCTCAACACTCATTTATGTCACTTGATATTGATCACCTAGAGGGATTATATTCTGAGGCCACCTTTTGCTGGCCAGTAATTTCACACTCGGTGAATTGTATACCATTGCAAAACCAGCTGGAAAATATAATCCATACATGTACACACCTAACCTGTCGATTGCCTTGGGCAAGCTCATTAACCGAGTCACACAACGTTTAGTTAGAAATTATTTCTATTAGTGTTTACGAAATTTCTGAAGTTGGCTTGAATTATGAAACATGTGCACCAATGAGCATGAGGCTAGACTCCATAGCCCCTTTGCTGATCTATCTACTTATAGGCCTGGGATAAAATGGGATAAAATGGCAGTAGAATGTATTAGGAGCATGCATGGAGACACAAAATTCAAACGAGGCAAAGGACATTTCCAAAGGATGATTTTAAACCCGGTATATACCCGTAGGACATTGTTTTTCACATACTTAATTCATATTAATGTTATCTAGGAAAAAGCTTGACACAAAGAACCTCAAAATGCTCATTATTACATACTTTATGATTTGTCCAAACACAACACTTAGGAAAATAAGGAAGGGAGAACAACGGTAAAATACAGGGTGGAAATATAGTAAAGGATGCAATAGGATTGAGGTCAAAAAAGAACCTATGTACTGTTAGATATTGAGATCCACATGCCGTGACTAATTCTTTCAGTGTGTGGGGTAGCTTGGCTGGTGGGCTTGAACAGCCTGCAAAGTATATGCCTAGCATTTTCCTTGTGCCACAAGTTAAAACTGAAAATGTTAAATCTAACGAGACATTCAAATACATTTCGGAAAATAATGATGACAAAAGATTTTGCCATCAGTAGCCCATTCTATCATAAGAGCAAAAATTTCCTCTTTGAATTACAATTGGGCCTTGGTTCAGATAAATCTATTAGAAATGGGGAAATGAGTTATTTATTGAAAAATATTATCACATAGCATGTTTTATTGCTCTGAAACATTTTAGATATCAGTATATGCCTCATTATGACCGATGTAATCAAATTGACAAGCTGCAAACAACTTTTGGGCTCCTTAAAACATGCATTAGTCATCTGCTTGAATCAATTTTAAGACTATATTGTAATGTGTGAGTAAGTGCAGGAAGTTCATTACAAGGGGATTTTGTTGGAAAAGGTCATGCTTCATATTGTTTTCAAACATTCAAATCTGATCTGTGACTCGTGATTTTGACAAGGCAATTAATATTGTTTTTATTTATTTATGGCCCACGTATATACCTTCTAAGGAGCAGAGCTTAGCCCAAGCATCTTAAATCCACCCAACCTAATATTAAGCCATTTTGTAAGTAAGATATTGACAGTTTACTCTCTGAAGTTGGCACCAGCTAGGAAACTTCACTTAGAAAACACTCCTTAGATAGATTGGTTTGTTGGTTTTGTTATATAGTTGGAACTACCTTTTCTAACAAAATAATTAAGAGTGCAATAATTAGCTGCTTTTATCATTATTGGGAATTATAGCTCAGGAAAACACCTCATATGTGCTGTTTAGGAACTTCTTTATTGTCACTTTACTTGACCATAAGAAACAGAAAGCCTTTTGAGTTCTGACAATTTTTCCAAAAAGTAAAAGCCAGCCAGAAATGATTCCAACATTTGCAAGTAATAAAAGAACCTTTGAATTCATTTAAGTTCAATTGCACACCAATCATATCAGAGTAGTGGAATAACACAAATCTGAACGACACCCTATATACTGAATATGATGCAACTTAACTTTCAACTCCTACTTGTAGAATGCCCTTATTAACAGAAATAGAGGAATTACTTTAGGCACACAGAGACATTTAATTGAGAATATTCTCCACAAACAATTGGGGATCCATTCCCAAATTGAGTAGCGTCAAGAACACTTCCATCACATCATCATCCTTATTCATCCGGTAAATACTGTTACTTTTACTTCAAAAGGATGGTTGTCTCGGAAATCATAGATGTTACAATATAAGGGTCCATGTTGGAAGCTGGCCTGCGGTCTTCGAAGTACCCTATCAACCAAAGGACATCTTAGTATCTAATTTTCAATATGTATAGTCTGATTGTAAAAATATTATTTAAGAACGTTACCACAAGCGTTGTCCAGATTCTTTTATTGTCATGTCTAGTGACTTTGAAGATGAAATGCAGCAAAATATTGAAAACGGTGGCACATTGATGCTTGCTTGTTGAATTGCTCCTATTGAAGAAACAGAGAACTAACCTTTTCCTTCACGTTCTGTGTCACGGCCAACTCGAATAGAAGCTCCACGATTTGCAACTCCCTGCAATCAAAAGAGATGCAACCAAATACTAGTGAGGCTACAGTTAATTTAGACATAGTTCTTATTACACTATTTGCCACTAGCATCATCTTTGCACTTGAATAATTACCCATGAAAATGTGTTTATGTCTGCTGTCTCATGTCGGCCAGTTAAACGCCTCTCATTGCCCTCTCCATAGGCAGCAATGTGTTCCTTATGCCTCAATCCTAACTTTTTAATAGCCTTCTTTATCACTTCAATCCCCCCTTCTTCCCTCATTGATTTGGTACTGTAAAGATTAGAAAAAATTAAGATAGTAAGCATTGGAATCAAATTTAAAAGATTTTTAGGGACCATATATTCTTTTATGCAGCTATGCTGACTTACCTGTAGTTAGTGTGAGCGCCAGCACCATTCCAATCACCCTGGTGTGAGCCACAAATGCAGACCAGTTAGTTTAAGAAGCGAAGAAAATGAGTCCAAGCATTATTAAGGGTATGGAGGTGCAGATTAAACTTTTGACCAAAAAAGGCATCAAAATACAAAGAGAACTTATCCCAGGCTATAAACTAGCACAGCCACATAGTTTGTGGCTGGATCACACCGATACAAATCAAATGGTTGAGAGATAGTGATGGAAAGGAAGACAGTTTGGAATATTTTTTCTTTTTATTTCTCACATTCTCCTGCAATCTAGGAAAAGCATAGATGGTATTCGACCCCAAAATTCTAAGATATAAACGCCTATCAGTGTAATTACAGACATTGTCTATATCTTAAGAAAATAACTTTCCATTTTTCGAAACCTTATTTATCTAATTTTCCAAGGCTTCAAACTTTAAGAATTACAGACAGAAAATAACTTTCCATTTTTCGAAACCTTATTTATCTAATTTTCCAAGGCTTCAAACTTTAAGAATTTTCAAAAGATCATAATGTCCAGAATGCTAAAAAGATAATAAGAGATAGCATAAGCTTTGAATATGTAAAAGAGTGACCTGAATGGGTTTGGGGTCAAACGAGAGGACAACCCCAGCCACTTCTGTGATTCTCTGCACACAAGTTTGTAATTAATAAGTCTTTGAGAAATACTAATTAAATAATATAACTAAAGCATGGAGCAATCGACCAGCAATATAGTTATTTGCTGAAACTGATTTTCCATCTACCTCAAGAATGTAACGCGCAGCCCAGACTTGATCACCAGATGAAATACCAACCGTAGGACCAACTTGAAATTCCCACTGTTCCATGAAATCATTATTGTATGTTAATTCAATTGAAACCATTTTTAAATCCCTTGCAATATCATAGGGATTGCAGCCATTTTGAAGCAAATATTACCTGACCAGGCATGACTTCTCCGTTGATGCCACTAATGTTGATTCCTGCATACAGGCAGGCCTTATAGTGGGCATCGACAATATCACGTCCATAGGCTTTTTCTGCTCCAGTTCCACAATAGTAGGGACCCTATTTCAGAAGACAAAGGCACACGTGATCAGATCAACGATACTGGACTATCTGAGGAGTCCTAGGGTAGCTTTCACCCACTAGTGGGCATCACAAATCCCATAGAACCTTCATAATGTGTGTACAAAATAGGCATTGTTTAAACCTACAGACAGTATATAACTATGTGATTATGAACTCAAGGATAAATGACCAATGGAGCATGGCTTAACATCCCTACTTTTCATATCGGATAAATCCTACCGAGTGAATGCAGTGAAACAGCAAAAAGCACAAAAGAAGAATAAATGTGGAGGAAAACTTCTCATACCTGAGGACCAGGAAAACCACCGATTGGCCATCCAAGAGGCCAGTTCACATCCTTCTGCAGAAGAGTGTATTCTTGTTCAATCCCAAACCTAGCGTAAAACAAGTTTATTTTCAGCAGGATGAACTTATATATAGTTGACAGAATACAACAAATTTAGGTAGGCCAGTTTAATCAGAATACCATGGTTCCTCGGCGGCAACATCTGGATGGCTAAATATTTTTGCAGCATTTGCCCGCTTGTTAGTGGGGATAGGTTCTCCAGCTGGGGTGTATGTATCACAAATCACCTGAAACCAAGAAATAGTCCTATGAATACATGTGTAACCATCATTAAGACTAAATCCATACATCCATAACCAACAGTTCTTTAAATATTTTATTGGGATAGCCACTCACCAAGATGTTCTTGCCCCTGCGGAAAGGATCCCTGAAGATAGCCTGAGGGCTGGTTTCATAGAAAACAGACGATACTTAGATTTCTATCCAAGCTAATATATGAACCACATCAGCTTGGAATAACAGATAAGAGAAACTTACTAAAGGATGACCTCACTGTCCTTTCCAGGAGCCTGTCCAGTACTGGATCCATCATAATTCCACTTGGGAAGATCTTTGGGATCCGTAACTTCGTGAGATAAGGTCTGAAAATAAAAGATAGATCAGGCATGAAACAGTAAAATGGATAAAAATTCCATTCATGTTCTCCTCAATCGTCTACATAAAAGATAGATCAGGCACCAGGCATGAGACACAACAGTAAATTGAATAATATTTTCATTCATGTTTTTCCTCGATCATCTACGTTTTACAACCTGCTTGCATATGCATTGGTCCAAACAAAATATAGCCAACTTCCAATCTACTTTCCTATAGCATGTTTTGCTGCAACCTCCATGCAATAATCTTCCATTAAATTTGTTTCAAGCTAGATATAACAACTTTCTCCAAAGATATTCCCCCACAGGGTTCACAAAGCAATCTTTTATGACGGTTCCCATCAGATGTCACGAGCCCTATTGCATGCCTTAATAAAGCTAGGACAAATCATCCTTGTTATTATGTTGCATGTTGGCTTCCTAAAATACCACAGCACTATGTACATCCACCAGACTGACCTGCCCATACCCACAAAAACACAGACGGACTCCTAGTGCTACAGTAGGACTCTCCTGTAGCTGTTCAAGGACTACCAGCTCCATGAACATGGATCGTACCAGAAAAACACACACAGACACAAATTGCAGCAATCACAAGCACATGTATGGAGTTCATGAGACTTACCCTGGCCTTGCTTCGGATATCCGTGCCAGAGCCTCCAATCCTGCATCAACATCTTCCCAGTGAGCAAATCAAAACAAACCCAGAAACAGCAGGGGAATGCAATCAAGAACCGAAATCCATCAGCTCCATGACTTAAAAGAAAAAGCCCAAAAGAAGAACAAGACGTACCATATATACTCAGCGATGATCTTCTCAGTTACATCAGAGAGATTCAAGTTGATCAAATCCGTCAACAGAGACATCTTAGTATTAATCCTTCAAGCAGGGAGAGCCTCTGACCTGCTGCTATTTCGAAACAAAATTTATGGAAACTGATGAATAGGGCAACCCCAACCAGCAGAAGAATTTATAGCAAGTGATGAACGGGGACAGCGTACTGAAGCAAAACCAAAACCGAGGTCCTTTTTTAAAGCAAAAAAGCAAGTTGATGAATTGTCAATAACAACAGTCCTCTCTTTGTGAACACGGAACTTGGCATGGAGGGTTGTTTGACTGTGGCGGTTTGTTGGTGGATGTTTTACTCCGCTGAAAACCCACTGAACATTAGTTTACTCTCGACATTATGACCTAACAACACATTTCATATTTAGTTTGACGGAGGGCTCAGGCGCCGCGCGGAGGGTTTAAGAGTCGGAATGAACGGTGGATGGACTAGAGGTTGGATTGGACTGGAAGTCAGTTACAGATTCGGCCGGTTGCCACCGTAATCTTCACCCCGTGAACCTGTAATCTGAATCTTCGCATGCCATGATAATTGATATACCTAGGCTTACCATGGAATCTATAGACGACCGACAGATCTCCATCACTTGGCTCTTGCGATCGCTCGCTCACCGTACCTCACGGGGAATTTATTATTTTTATTATTGTTAATTGTGGAATCTTAAAAAGTCCTTCGCCAATGACGGATGGACGGACATCACGATTCCCGATGATTCCGACTTTTGTTCGCTATGCTCTTCCATTGCCAATTGGCATCAATTCCATTCCATTTCCTTCGCATTTTTAGGCGATTAATTACTACCTTAATCTTTCTTTCATTCGTCATTTATTACTTTACTGCTCCGAAATCGTTGGAGAACAGAGGTCGTCGTAACTGTAAGATCGAATCTGAATATTTTTAGGGGAGTCGATTAAATGGCGGATAACCCTAACTTCGACATGCAATCCATTTTTTTCTGCTGATATTCTAAATCGTGTGAACAGGATTCTATAGTTAAGTCTAGTCTTTGGAATTGATATAATTTTATATGGAGTAAGCTAGCTCGGGAGCAATCCTCCCTCATTGGACGGAGGAGGAGCAAAGTTAGCGTTGACTTTGCTCCTCCTCCGTCAGATGGAGGGAGGATTGCTCCCGAGCTAGCTCACTCCATTTTGTATTTCTTGGGGGCGATTTCATTTAATTTTTCTGTGTTAAGGGAGATGATTACTTTTTTAAGAATTTGAATTATTTTGTTATTATTATTGGAATAGGATTCTAATTTATTTATTTTTGGTTAAATTTGTAATATATTTATTAATATAGTGGTTTAATTTGTTGTCCGTTTTTTTATTAAATTTGTAATATATCTATTAATATAGTTGTTTAATTTGTTGTTGGTGAATACTAATAGGTCTTAACTTAAGTGTTACAAATAAGTTAGTTAAGAGTTATCTATGCATCAGTTACCATAAAGTCAATCTAGATAGTACACTTATCTTGTCCTCGTGAAATCTAGGAAAAGCATAGATACTAGTCTACCTCAATTTTAAAATATAAACACCTATCAATGTAAATATTTGAGGGTGATAAAAAATGTCGGGACCTATTTGCCCGACAATATGCATCGATCGGACGACCGGCCGCGTCGGACGTGACCGGTCACGCGCAGCCGGTCGTCCGATCGGTGCATATCGTCGGTTCACTAGTGAACTCCATAAAAAATACAATTTAAACAATAAAAAAAATCATCAAAAAATTTATCATTAAACTCCTAGCAAAATACCAAAACTTAAAACATTTAATCATTGCTAAAAATATCAATCAATAAAACGTAAACGAAAGAGTGCTATTACCTTTTTGTTCAAACATAAAGAAAAAACATGTAACTTATTATTAGAAGGAGAATTAAAGTTACAAATTCAAAGCTCACAATGTTGAGTAAGATCTAGAAAGCTCAAAACCATAACATCTAAAACAATTCAAAGTATAAACCTATACTTTTGAAAAATATATAAAGTTCATACTCATTTTTTTACACACATAAAAAGAGAACTTTATATATTAGAAAGTTGTGTCATAATTACAAAACCAAAACACTCCAAATTGTCCATATTGACATCCACCCTACATAAGACCCAAAAACTATGTCAAATATGAAGTAAAGTCCCCATCTAAATCTACTAACTATGCATGAAACCGTCACAATCATCAAGCTGAAAGAACAAAATAGTCAACCCATAACAGGTGCAAAAAAATGCAACAAAAAAGCTATGTAAAACTTAAGTGGCCAACTTCTACCCTAGAATAAAGAGTTCCCATTCAATGAGCCCATTTCGAGTCCCAATTACCTACTTGCAAAGGCAAATAGCCACCGAGTTGAGCTCTCGAAAGATATGGCTGAAAGAAATATGCTCGAAGAGACTAATAAGTTCCCTGACCCAACATAGCCAATGATATAACTCAATAGTTTGCAAATGATGAATGTCATTTGCCCAATCCACAGTCACTTTCGAATCACCCAAGATCGAAAGATAATGTAAATCTTTCTCATGTGCAAATCTGAGCAAGCCCCAAAGACCTAAGAGTTCAGCCTTCGTATTCAAGCCTCCAATCTCCATCCTTAACATGTATGAGAGATCGGATAGAATCTTAATCACCATCCGAGCCCCATAGAGACCACTACGCTCCACACCATAAAAAAAAAACCAATAACATTATAGTATGTTAAATAAAAATAAAAAATTCTTCCATAACAAAATATCCCTCTCATAGGTATAAAGCATCTTTAAATAAATTGTCAACGATAATATTGACTTCCTTATAAACATGTTATATTATAAATCTTATAAACATATTGGATTTTGAATGTTTTTTTTTTTTTTTTTATAACAAACTTCAATAACATCATAAAGCAAGTAATTCTGCTCTTTAATTTGTGCTCAAACTGCATCCAAGAGCACACTATTACCTGTATGTATCTCTGTATAATTTTGTTTTATTGGAAACCTATATTAGTACACTATGGAGGAGTAGGTACATCCTATTTTGTTATTACCTGTATGTATATTTTTGTTTTATTGGATACATATGTAAAAATATATGTTAAAGGTAGAACTATGGAGGAGTAGGTACATCCTATTTTGTTTTTCACCGTAATTTATTCGTACCATGAAGTGAAACGCAGCGATTATCGAGGTGAATTGAATTTGGGTTTTTGAAGAATCGTTCGTGATAAAGTTAAATTTGGTGATAGAAAACTTTTATAAACTAATCACTAAACTATATTTCAATTAATTTATTTTATTTTATATACAAATTTTTTCACATATTTATATTTTAATCAATTTATTTATGATATATATACACAAATCCATTTATATTTAATAATAAATATCTCAAACATTTTATATAATTATCATTTTATTTTAAATTAATTTATTATTATTTAATCCAAACAGAGCATCATAATAGCCATAATTACCTTAATAAATATTTAGTTATACCTAACACAATAGTTTGTATTATTTATTTATTTATACCTAACACAACCCCACATAAAACCATAACTACAAGTCAAAGCAATTGCTAAAATCTAACCATTGTGAGATTATAAGAATGGAACTTGAGACATCACCTTATCCTTGTTAGAGCCGAAGTCGCGAGGAACTTGAGACATACATACAACTTGATCTTGTTTGAGTGGGTCGCAAATTAATTATTATTATTTATTTTTGTTTACAAATGGCTTTGTGGGGATTGTTTTTGCCTACATAATTTGACCATTGTTATTAATTTTATTATTGTTTTGTGTAAGAAAGTTTTATTACTATAATATTGGTGGGACCCTTAATATATGAGTGATGTAACCTAATACACGAATGATACTAAGAGCCTATTTTCTGCCAAAGCACATTTTCACATTTTTAGAAAGCATGTATGCTTTCATCTTTTCGGAAAGCAGGTATGCTTTTATCTTTTTTTTTCCTTTAAAAAAACAAAGTACATTTTTATTTAGAATGGGAAGATGTATATTTGTCTATTTATGTAGAAGAAGTGAAAATGTATTTTTGTATTTGCATGGTATATATTTACTTAGAGGAAGGTAATTAGTAAGGGAAATATATAGCTATGTTTACACAAAACTATGTTTTGCAAATTATAAATAAGTAAATTACAATTAAATGAATCATTTATAGTTATGTTTAAGGTATTGTTTAACAAAGTGGTATTTCTTAAAACTATTTGTCATTGAAACTAGTTGACTATCATTGCTTATTTTCAAAACATTGTTGGACATGTGTCTTTTGATTTTGGAACTATGCTTGTATCATTGTCATCTTCATCCTCTTGTTTCTTCGTCATGATTGGGGTGATGTGGGCTTGCTATCAGGTTTTTAAAACGATTCTTTGCAATGTGAATTTTGCAACGCTCCTCCTTGATCTGTAATCTCCTAATCTAACTAATAAATAATTTACCATTTAATTCTTTTTGGTACCAATGCAAATTGAACAATGTGGCACTTGGATGAAGATTTTTGCCGAAGTGTTTTTGGTGTTTTTATGGGATTTTTTTTTTAGGGGAGAAACACATTTTTTGGATAGTGGATACCTAGTCAATTGTGTGTACACATGAAGATCTATGGAAAATACAACTTGCAACATAATGTCGATGCCATGGGCACTCACAACATGAAGCGACACAACAATTTTCTAATTTGGTAGTGTTATGCTACACAACAATGCATATTTTTTATTGTTTTGGGTTATCCTAATGAATGAGCCACATAGTTTGGAACCTAGGTTATCCTTTGCATGTATTAAATATCTAGTCGATTTGGTGGTTGTAGATCCAAGCATAAAACATTACAATTGTGTTTATCTTGTTCACAAACCTTTACATTGATTTCACGTTAGTTTCCTAGTTTGTCAAGTTGATTCAATGATAAGAAACCATAAGCATATTTTCTTTAAGAGTAGTCTAAACACTCTATGATTTTGACCACCTTTCTAGTCATTTTTTCTTAAAATCTGACTGGAATTGCATAATCCACGTGCGTTAGGGGTATTTGAGGGTGTTGAATCCATTTATGCAATCAAAAATAAAATTTGAACAATGCAAAATGATGATTTGACCAAATATTTTATTGTTGGATTCTGATAAAAATGGTCGAAAAAAATATATATAGAACATTTAGACAACTATGTTTCTTTATACTAAATCTATTGGCTATATAATTATCAATTCATTGAGTGCTCCATTGAATTAGCCAAACTCAATGTTCAATACATTTTGTTTTCAGTAAAAGATGTGTGTAGTTAAACCCAATTATCATTGCCTTGGAACTTATGGATAAGCACAACTGAAGCTTAGAGGAATGTGACATCGATCCTCTCCCTTGCCTTTATGTTGTGGGGAAAGAAGTGTTTTAATTCCTCTACTCCAAAAAAAAAACGCATACATAAGTAGTTGTGAATGTGTGGGTGACAAGAAAAGACCTTACAATTTAACAAAAATATTAAAATATATATCTTAAAATAAGAACAACTATATATATACAAAAATAATTAGTACAACCCATAATCTAAAAATATATCTTATCACCTCTTCACTTTTATCTTTTATTCATTTATATCCAATGCTATGCAACATCCTACAACAATATATCCACTCTAATTTTCATCATCATTTCCTTCTTTAGTTTATATTTTTTATTTTACTTTTTTTTATAGTGAATTCTTTTACATGGTGGTGAAAGTTTGGCCCTCCAAATCTAATTTTCATCATCATTTCCTTCTCTAGTTTATATTTATTTTTATTTTAGTTCCTTTAAAGTGAATTGAATTCTTTTACATGGTGGTGAAAGTTTGTTCCTTGAAAAAGAATACACACCCCACACAAGATAATGTGAATATATTAAAGGAATACATGGTGGTGAAAGTTTGTCCCTCCAAAAATACACACCATGACAAGATAATGTGAATACATTAAAGGAATACAAATAAGTGTGCACGCCATTCAACTCAATTTGAATTTAATAATTAGCTTTAAAGTGTCCAAAAGGTAGAAGAAAGAAGAACGGAAGATGAGGACTTTTATATACAGAAGTTAAAGCGAGTGAATATGTGATGTGTAAGATGGCTTTTCAGAGTTTTAATAAGTTACGAATGTTTATATGACTTCTAATTTTATGGACTTTTTCGAAGCTCTTCTTCAATGGTATTGGAGTTAACTAATGGTATCTCTTTATATTTATGTTAAATGAATAAAGGTTTTGGGGTTATGAGTATTTTAAATAAAACATAATAATTGAGTTTGAATTAACAAAATTTTAAATATAAAATGTTGAAAGTATATAGTTTGAATAAAAAAAAGTGTTTAAGAACCAGATAAATTTAAATATATATAGCAACCAAAAATTAAATTGTTAAATGTCAATAATAACTGAAAAAAGTCCTATAATAAAAATCATAAAGAAGTTTTTTTTGTTTTAAAATTGTTTCTTTAATTTATAAATTACAAAAAAAAAAACAAAAAAAAAACGGTTATGTTATTATAAATGGACCAGCAATTGGATTGCTGTAAAAATTCAATACAACTTTCTACTAATTCACCTCAAAATCTGGTTGAATTAGGGAGGTGTTTCAACGCATAAAATTGAGTTGACTACAAGTTCATTTTGTCCGATCCTTATCGACTTATTGGCTGCTTTGTCCGCCAGAACGTTCAGCTCCCTTAGAATATGGTGGAATGTGACTTTCTTGAACCATCTGGCCTTGGTTTTAATCCTATTTATCAGTCTAGCGGTGCCTTCGTTCTTGCCTCTTCCCCCCCATTCATTGCTTGAATAACTAATCTGGAATCACCAAACACCATGACCTCTTCCACGCCTTCTTTCTGTAACTGTTTGATCCCTTGCCAGAGTCCATAAGCCTCGGCCATGTTGTTGGTATTCTGGCCAATATTCCAGTAGTATTCCATCATGATTTTCCCGCCTGGCTCGATAATGATTCCCCCTCCTCCTGCTTTCCCCGGGTTCCCTTTGGAAGCCCCGTCAAAAAAAAGCTTAAAAATCTTCCTTTCTTTTAGCCAGTTCTCGAACTGGGAGTCGTCCATTCTGATTTCCCATTTTTCCAGCGATCTTGCAACTTCAGCTCTGACCGCCTTGATGTTTAGTCTCTGCATCCTGCTTTCTTCATTCACATTCAGCTTCCCTTTGTTGCTAGGTATCTTTGAGTTGCTTACTATTTCCCCTAGCATAGCTTCTACTTTTGCTGCTATCTTCCATGCTGGCTGAGTTTTGTTTTGAAAGATTCGGAGATTCCTTTCATTCCATATATACCAACAGATTAATTTGGGAATTTTCATCCAGCACGCTCGCAATCCATTTTTATTTGATAGCTCTCCGTTATAGTGGTTGTCCCAGTCTAAAAAACAATCCTGGATACTGTTCGGGATATTGTTGTTCTCCCCCTAGCCATTCAGCACCTCATTCCAAACAGCAGCAGCAAAGGAGCAATTAAAAAAAAGGTGACTGATATTTTTTGATTCTACAGCGCAGAGTGGACACCGGAAGGGGCCAGCGAATCCCCTTTTCTCCAAATTCTCGCCAGTGAGGATTTTCTTATGGATCAATGTCCAAGAGAACATATCGATCTTTGGAATGGTGCTGTGTTTCCACAAATTTTTCCAGATTTTTGGGTTTGCAGGCACGTTGTAATTGGCAGTGAAATTCTGGTACCCTTCAGCAGTTGTGTAATTGCCGAACTGCCTTCCCCAGCCGCGTTTGTCTTTCCTGGTTTTGTTGATTGGGGCGAGTCCTGCCAGGTGGTGCAACAACAACGTGCTTTCATCTTTTAATTCTGTAGGGCATTCCGGCAATGCCCAGCATGACCAATTGTACGGTTCTTCATCCTCCCACTCAGCAATGTCCCAAATCGTGGTCACTCTGTTGGCTGTCATCCAGGCTTGCAGACGTGGGAGATGAGGTGGAGCACGACCCAGGATTTCATCATGCCATATGCTGATCGACTTCCCATTTCCTGGAATGAAGGAGAGCGCAGGTCTGAAGTATGGTAGAGTTTTTTTGCAGACGTTGTAGATGACAGAGCCATTTTTTACTGCGTGGTCTTCATCCAGGCACCTTAGAGTTGGCCCTGGAAAGTATTTCTTCTTCAGCACCCTGCTGCTCCAGGAGGAATTAGACTCAAGCAATTTCCATAACAGCTTGGCTCCCATGGCCAAATTTTGGATTTTTAAGTCTCTTATTTGAAGGCCTCCCTCGGACCAAGGCAATTTTATGGATTTCCAGCTGACCAAAGCGAATTTTTTACTTTCCCCGTTGTTCCCCCCTTGCCAGAGAAATTTTCTTATCAGCCCTTCAATTTGGCTTAAGACAGCGACCGGAGCTAGCAGCAGGGTGCACTGGTAGAGCAGAAAGCTATTCAGTATAGCCTTGATGAGCACTACCTTGCCAGCTAAATTAATCCAGATCGTTCCCCAGTGCGTGATTTTCCTTTTGATTTTCTCCATAATAGGAGTCCAGGCTGATTTCTTAGCCTTGGATTTGAAAATAGGCACTCCCAGGTAGTTGAAGGAGTCCCACGTAACAGCCCCATCCATGTCAAGTATCCGGGAGATGTCAAGCATTTCCCTGGGATTTAGATTCCATCCAAAGATTTGACTTTTCCCTAAATTGATCTTGCTTCCGGAGGCATTGCAGTAACGGTTCATTTCCAGCTTGAAGCGGTGGGCTATGATCCGGCTGGCTCCTCCCAGCAGGATTGTATCATCCGCGAACAGGGCGTGATTGATGTCTTTAGTGCCTCTAGCCATCCTGATGCCAGAGAGCTCCTGATCTTGTCTTGCATATTCCAGTTGGAAGCTAAGGACAGAGGCCTGGATGGCGTAGAGTAGGGGAGATAGTGGGCAGCCTTGCCTCAGACCATGTGAGGCTTTAAAGAAGGGCCCTGCTCTACCGTTGATTAGCGAGGCGATCTAGGGCTGGCTAATACAGGCCTTAACCCAAGAGATGAATTCAGGAATGAAGCTGAATCTCCCCATTACCTGATAGAGAAAGGAGTGGCTGACTCTATCAAAAGCATTGGCTAGGTCCAGCTTTACCGCCATTCCTTTTTCTCCATTTTTCTGACTGGAATGAATAGCCTCTTGAACTAATATTATGTTGTCCCAAATCTTCCTGCCTTTGACAAACCCACCTTGATTTTCCGGGATGAGCTTAGGAAGGATATTTTTTAGTCTGTTGGCCATTATCTTTGTGATGATTTTGTAGCCTATGTTACACAGAGATATAGGGCGATATCTGTCAAAAGATTTAGCTCCCTTTTCTTTGGGAATAAGTGCCAGGAAGGCAGAATTAGTGCTGCCTCCTATTTTAATGCACCTTTGGGATTTCATGACCATTTTGAGCAAATCGAATTTGATAGTCTCCTAGCAGAGTTTTATGAAGTTGACATTGAAGCCATCAGGGCCCGGAGCCCTGTCATCCTCCATATTGTCAACTGCCAGTCTGATTTCTTCCAGCGTGACCACCTGCTTCAGCGCGTCATTATCTTTGGGTTTTATTGCATTAGGCACCAGATTAAGGCGCTGGACGTCTTCAATTACAGGTTGATCGGTGTACAGGTCCTCAAAATGCTTGGACGCTGCAGTTTTGATTTCATCAAAACTGCTGATAACTTTGTCTTGGAATCGAATCTCACTCACCGTGTTGTAATTTCTTCTGGCAACGGCCTGTTTATGGAAGAAACCAGTATTCTTATCTCCGTCTTTCAGCCACTTACAGCATGCTTTAGTTCTCCACCACTCAGCTTCTTGCCTGCATGCTTCATGGAGGTTTGAGTGTAGTCTTATCTCTGCCTGAATGTCTGCGCTAGTTACTTCATTATCTTCCATACCAGTTTGATGGGTTTCCAGCGCCAGTCCAGCCTGGATTTTATTATCATTGATAGAAGGAAGTAATTTGACCCAGGATCTTAGTTTTTTCTTCAGCCTTCTCAGCTTCTCCTCCCAAACGTAAAAGGAGGATCCATTTACCGGGGGGAACCATGAGTTTGCTACCAGCTTTTGAAAGTCAGGCTGGGTGGCCCACAATGGATTAAATCTGAAGGGGATCGGTCCTAAATTTTTATTCATTTGCATCTCAAGTATGATAGGCTTGTGATCCGATCCTCCGAATGGGAGTATTTTGGAGGTCAGATTTAGTCCCAGGAGTAGGAAGGAATCCTGGACCAGAAATCGGTCCAGCCTGGCAGCGATGTGCCCGGGGCCAGTCCTCTTATTACTCCAAGTGTATTTTCCAGTGGATGGCTTGATATCCATGAGGTCCCACTCCAAGATGAGATCATCTACTATTTCTTTTATGGGGTCTCTGACCCTAGAACCCCCTTTTTTTTCGTCCTGGCTGAGGGTGACATTAAAATCCCCTCCCAAGATTACATTCCCATGCTGGTTACTTCTTTCCTCCCGAAGGAGGTTCCAACAGGTTTTTTATCAGCAAAGGAATTAGGAGCATAAATATTGAAAAGTCTTACCAGAGTGTTGGTGTCTTTTTGCCTCAACAGTGTGAGGATCCAGTTAGAGCTATACTTGATGTCAATAGCCTCAAATTTCTTGTCATCCCAAAGGGTTCCGATGCCTTCGGATGCGCCCCTTGAACTAATGGCAGCTTTACCTTTTTTTTTCCAAAAAATAGTGCTGACTTGGAGAAATGCGGCTTCCTCCATCTTGGTCTCCTGGATCAAGAAGATGTCTGGCTAGTGAAGAGAGACTAAGTCCGTCATGGCTTCTTCTTTGCTTTTGCTGCCGAGACCTCTGCAGTTCCAGGAGAGGACCTTCATTATTTACTTTTGGAGTTTGTCGGCATCCCTTTCTGGGCATGCCCTTGTTGACGGGTGTTTCTGGTGTTCTTCAGTAGCTTTTCCAAGGTTGGCTGGGATCCTTCCAGCTTATCCTTGTAGGTAGCTTGATCCCTGACCTCTTTTCTAGATTTCCTGCCTTTTGTTTTAGTCTGTCTTGGAGTGATGAGCTCTATCTCCCCTTCTTCCTCTTCCTCTTCTTCTGATTCAAATTCTTCCTCAGATTCCCCCCTAGGTTCTCCTTCTTTTGGCATATCAGTGCCTTCTTCTTGATCTTCCACATGCTGATTTGATGGGCTTGCTTCTGATTCTTTGCTCTCTTCATTGCTAGTTTCGCCTCCGGCGTTAGTGGCCTCATTTCTTACTTCATTGGGTTCATTTATCTTGGATGCTTCTTGGGGTCCTTCAGGAGGGGGGTTTCTGGTTTCTTTGATACTTTCACCATTCTTAGAACCTCCACCACCTTGGTTTTTGGATCTGGATCTATTCACCCTTTGCCATCCTTCTGCCTTTTCCTGGTGTGATTCAGGTTTTTTGGGGCAGTTCCTGATGAAGTGCCCGTATTCCTGGCAGCCCCTGCACTTGAAAGGGAGCTGTTCATAATCGAGCTTTTGGAAGTGGGACCAATTTCCTACAGTGAGTTTTATGGCCTCTAGCAGTCCTGCTTCTAGGTCCACCTCGACGCATATGCGTGCACATGCATATTGATCCTTTGGGCTCGCCATATCAATGTATTTTCCCAGGGCAGTCCCGATTGCCTGAAGAGATTTGGAGTTCCAGCAGTGCATGGGGAGATTAGGGAGCCTGACCCAAACTGGCACAGCTTTGGGGGTGTCAGCTTCTGGATCGAAGTCCGGAGTCCAACCATTGAGGTATAGTCCTTGCGGCCCCATGAAGTAGGGCCCGTTCCTGAATATTAGATCTTTATCTTCCTTGGACTCGAAATCGAACAGAAAGTAACCCCTGCCGACGGAGTATGAAGCTACGTTTTTGGTGATTAGGGGTCTCCAGTTCCGTTGGACCCAGCTGTCGGTAGTTTTTGGGGCTGGCCAGAGCCCGGTGAATTGCCCGATTAGGGCTCGATCTGCCAAGGAAAGAGCTACACGCATTGTTTCCTCCGGGGGGAGTGCTACCTCTGGTACATCTTCAACTCTCTTAACAAACTTCGGTGGATCTCGTGGCCCCGATCTCCTATTCTGATTCCCAATTAGCCTGTCAAAGGCGGCAGATTTCGGGACAGGAGGAGGACACTCCTCCCCAGCCATCTCGCTGCTCCAGTTGCCAGACACTCAGATCATGGGCTTTACGGCCACACAATCAGAGATCAGGCTTCTGGCAATTGCCCAATAGCTCTCCCCAACGTCTTCAGAGTCTTCAGCTTGCACCGGATCCAAGCTCGCAGCCCAATCAGAGCCTACGACCTGCGTTCACTAGTTCGGCAGCAAGAGGGCGATCCACAAATTCAGGAGCTCGCTCTTCCAGATACGAGCATATGTTATGATCAATTTATAAATTTATTTAATCAATGTGCCCATTGACAATAAAAAATATTTTACATGCAGTAGAGTAATAAATATTGTGGTGGCATTAGGTGGCAACATTGTGAGCCATTAAATTTCAACTTGTTTGAGATCCAACAACCCATAATACTGCCTCTAAACATTTATTACTCTACCCGCATAATAAATATTATTCACCATCGACTAGGAAACATGCATGGAGCACGGAAGCATTATCTCTCATGTTCATGTTTCGAGAAAGATGACGATAGTCGCGTACAATAATGGAGATCCACTCCCGAGGAGATTGATGTGCAGGGGCCTCTGTATTTTATTTATCTCTATCTTCAAGGAATTCTTTGTATAAATAGATTAATAGAGAATGTGCCTCCCGCTTTTAAAAATATAATATATATATGCACAATGCAAGAATACATCGACGCTTGTAACATGCATGGAATTCGCACAAATCGAGGATCTTCACTTTGGAGGCCTGCTCGGACGGAGTGTTCTTTTCTTGTGTGTGGGGTCCATGCACTGCCCTAAGAGAAAAAAACAAAGATATTTATTTGAAGGGCGTGCATCATACTCCACTTTGACTAACAAAATTGAAATGCGTGGTGATAGGGACGCCACAGTGTTCGGTGGGTTGGTGTAATAACAAATTGATGTCTTAAGTATGGTATTGAAATTCTTTTACCACACGCAATATGTTAAATATTCAAATAAATAGCCCCACTATAGCAATGGATCACGATTTTTTTCAATCACTTACTTGTACTATAGTGTATAATCACATTCAATAATGGGATGTCTTCTTCCAACCAACATGATTCAAAATGTAACTAATGTTAGGTAAGCAATGCATTGATTCAAAATGTAACCAATGTTAGGTAAGCAATATGCATGTGCGTAGATATATATCATCTAATATTAATAATGCAGGAAGTTACGTATGCATATCCCAAGACTCAAGGCAGAAAGTGAACGATTTTCCCCTTTTCACAAAGCTGCGGGGCCTCTGGCTATTATTAAAGCTCTTGGGACGGGCTCTGTTTGAGGCAAGCTTCCCATTTTTCGCCATTCGAAAACCTATTTAAATACATGAAGGTCAAGAAGGGTAATGTGGTGGAGGAAAGTAAAATGGAGCCAGTGTAATATTTAGATATTTATTTATACATATACTTTTTTCCATATAAAAAATAGTTGTACTTTTTTCCATATGAAAAATAGTTGTTCTTTGATAATCAAAATATGAATAAAAAATAACGGGTTACATCAGCAAGTATTTTCATTCAATACCAAGTCTAGGAATCCAAAACTTAGTCAAGTGACTAGATAAATAGGGCAAAAAGACGCTCTCCACAACATAATGCAAAAGACTATCAATCCAAAACTGTTCCTAGAGAAAATATAGAGAGCCCAGAAACATTATCCCAGGAAGGGCTTTGGGAAGCGACAATAAACAATCTGTCACAAATAGGTGATGTTTTTTTAAATGAGAGATATCAAAGTATATGCACCATACTCAAAAAAATATGAGCAAGACAAAACAGAGCAAAGCTCTTCTAAAAAAGTTGAATAGTATCTTCCCCAATGACTACACCCTCACAGTATTCTGTAAAGGATAACAGGCCTAAGGCCAAAAGGAGCCCTTCCTTGGATAAACATGTTTGTAGTCCACAATAAAAAAGGAGGCTGAAAGTTGTTTTATGTTGTCACACCAAGCCTCCAGGTTTAGCATAGTGAGAGAAGTAACGTCTTTCGCCCAGTTTATAACCACTTAAGAGTCTCCAAAGATATGTAGGCAAGGTAACCCAATTTCTTTTGAGAAAAACAGTAGAGCCCAAAGCACCAAAATCTCTGCACGGGTATTGGTACTTTTGCCACAACCCATTTTGAGATAGATATGATGAGACTCACTGATTAATATAAAGATACCTGCTCCTCCAGACGAGTCAATAGTTGCCCCATCAAAAAAACCTAAAGGGTAAGATATGACAAGTGCGCTGCCAATGTTTATGACTTTTTCCCTTTTATCTGAGGCACCTTGTAAGCTTCTACATTTTGCATAATAGTGTGACAGAGCCTGGATGTATCTGGAGTTTTCCCATAAAAAATGTAACTATTCCTTGTCGTCCACAAGTTCTAGATGAAGAAAAAAGCTAAGTATATCAATTCATCCTTTCTTTTGATCCAGTTTGCAATATTTTCCAAAATTGAAGAATCAGTCCAGATCAGTGTCCAATTATATATTCTGCGGAGGCTGTTGATAGATTCCTGAACAAAGAAACAGTCAACAAACAAGTATTTTACCGATTCAGCTTTGCACTTACAGAGGTTGCATCTATTGGGACCACACCAGCCCTTCTTCATTAGATTGTCCCATGTATTAATTTTATCTTTAATAACCAACCAAATAAAACATTTTATCTGCTGAGGGATGTTAAAATGCCATAGCTAAGAATAGATAATGTGGTGAGCCAAAGGAATATTTGCTGATACAATGAGATCATATGCTTTCATGGCCGTGACCATACCATTTTTTGAATTATGCATCCAAAGGAGAGAATCCTCAGAATTCCTGATCTTTATGCCTCCATGTGTAAGGCCATGTACATAAACAGTCCATTGTTCAGACCAAATACCCTCCAGGTGCAGATCGGATGTCGAATACCAATAATTAGGACTGTGTGTATCTCCTTCAAGGTTCTGTGCATGAGCTAAGTGTGAAATCCCATAATAAGAAAGATATTCCCTAAGGCCCTCAAAGAGAATATAGGTCGCATTAAGGCCAACTATGGGATCTACACCTAGTTGAATATTCATCCCATTACCAACTTTCCAGCCAAGTTTGCAAGAAATCCAAGACAAATCTCTAATAAACCCATTCCAAAAATATGAAGTTCTTGTCACAAGAAAAGACTGAGATCGGGGCCAAACATCCAGAGGTCTGTCTTTCAAATATTTATATGCTACAATCCAGCTCCAGATACCATTTCCCATCAATAGCTGCGACATAATTTTGATTCGGAGTGAAGTCCCAAACCAATCGAGGTGTTTGATGTTCCAACCTTCGAATTCAATGGGAGCAAAAATAGTATTCCAATCAACCAAGTGTGATCTCTGTAGACAATCCAAGCTTCCCTAGAGGAAGGTAAAGATGGACCTTCTCAACGTGTTCATAATGGATCTAGGAATACGGGCCAAGGAAAACCAAAAAACATCTAAACCTAAGAAAACTGATCTGATAAGTATGACTTTGCCTCCAAGTGAAAGGAGTCTATAAGTCAAGTTATTTATCCTTTTCTCAAACATATCAACAAGCCATCTTCAGTCAGCAGTTCGATACCCCAAGGGCTTGAGACAATATCCCAAATATTTAAAGCCTGAAGTGATGGGCTCCATCTTATATGGAAGAAAAGCAGAGATGAGTCTCTTAATGTCTTCATTAACCTCATTAATTAAGAAGGAATATTTTTCAGTGCTAACAGTCATACCAGTAGCAGAACAAAATAAATCCAGGGCCTCCTTATATGCATGCCATTCATCCACAGTACCAAGACCAAATAAAATCACATCATCAGCAAAGAAAATGTGTATTAAGGAAAGACTTGAGGAGTTCTGAGTCCCTTTTATGTGGCCCTTTTTCCGTGCATCACAAATGATAAGACTGAGGCTTTCAATGATCAATATGAACAACAATGGGGATAATGGACAACCTTGACGAATCCCCCTAGAAGCAGGAAAGAAGTCAAATTCCATTTACTAAAACAACAAAACAAGAGGGAGTAACACACCCCATGATCCAATTTACACCCTCTAGGGGCATACCAATCTGCAAGAGGACAAGTATCAGGAATGTCCAATTCACACGATCAAAAGCTTTAACTAAGTCATTTTTTAGTACCATGACCTTCAGATTCTTAGTTTTTATAATATGGAGGACCTCCTATGTTATTCCAACAAGCTTAGTAATCTGTCTATCTTTGAGGAAACCAAATTGTTGTGCAGATATAGCCCTGTTTAGAAGAGGTTTAAGACGCAGAGCAACAATTTTTGAAATGATCTTGTAAACAAGATTACACAGAGAGATGGGCTGAAAGTCAGCAAAGGAACAAGGCTTATCACACTTAGGGTAAGGTGTATATGACTAATCACCAATACTATCTCAGCCCATGTTATAAGTCTATATGAAAGTGATCATGGAAAGAGGATATTGGCATATGTATGTACGTACGTACGTATGTGTATATATATATATATATATATATATATATATATATATATAAGTGATCATGGAAAGAGTATATTGGCATTGTAGGATACATATGGGATGCTAGTAAAGTAAAATGGAGAAGGGTAAACGTTTTATAATTTTAACGTATTTTTATTTTTAACTTTAGTATTCAGTTAAATAAGTCAACAAATGTTTGTCGAAAAGTTTTAATTTTGGATAAATGAAATTGTTGTTTTTTTAAATATGAAAATGGATTTAACCTCCTCGAATACATACCAGTATAAGGTTGGAGATTTAAATATAGATAACATAATCCAACCATTGTACTCTAAACCTAGCAGAACTCTCAACATTTTTAAAAAAAGTCATAAAATCCAAAGAAAAAGAGAGATTGTAAAAGCATAGTATACTTCATATTAAAACTTTTATATAAAAACCCATGGAAGACCACTCGTGGTTACTACATAATTGTTTACATCTATCATTGCAAACTTTAAGAAAAGTGCAATGTTTTTTTTACCATTATGTAATTTGATATCTATTTTGGTAATTTTTTAGTAGAAAATTTGGAGCTATTGATTTGTAGGGTCGATTTTCAAGGTAGGACATATTTTTGGTGATTTGAGGTCCAAAAACTTCTAAATCCCATTTGGGGGATTAAATATCCATTTTGGGGGTCAAAATTTGTGGACAGAGTCCTCAAACCTACAACATAGTTCTACATGTTGATAAATTTCAATTGATGCAAAGATAGCCTCAATAGACATTCGTATGAGGAATGTATGTCTTCGATAATTTGAACTATGTTTTTTACCACCATGGTACTGATTGGATGCGATCAAATCCCATTACTCACACATGTGAACTTTTAAGAAGATTTTAGAGTGCCCAAAATTCTAACACTAAACAAGAGCTAAGTCATGCAAAAACCCTAACCCTATATAACTCTTAAGACATGTTAAATACTAGATTGCTAAGAAACGAAGGTGTATCTTTCTTGTTGAATTGATTTAATGTTCCATAGTTTAGTAAAGCAAGGAAGTGGGATATATTGAGCAAGATAGAAGAATTAGAAGACCTTGTAGATCCATAGAAGGCACAATGTCCATGGTAAATTGATAGTGAGTTTATCTTTCTTTGTATTTTGATTTCATATATGAGAAGAAAAGAACAAAGCATAGTCATTGCCTTTTAGCCATCTTTTCCCATATTGTGTTTTCCATGGTACATCTTGTTTTGAATCTATAGATGGTGTGGTATTCATTTTAGCTCCTTGTATTTCATTCTTAGATTATTTCAATAATGTGAGATCTAAGCTTATAATGTTGCATTTTAAACTATTGTAAATATTGTATAATAAAGAAATGAACACATCACTGACACTACCCATAATCGCCTCTCCAAGTCAGTTATAGTGGAACATTCCTTCAATTCTCAGGGGCTTATTTTCTTTGACAAAACTTAAATCTTTGCTTTTGAACCTCATTACTCACCATACATCATTAGAGAACCCCTTGAAATTTAGAAACCCCCTCGCAACTTTAATTGAGAGGATCGCTATAAGATCAACTAATCATGGAAACTCCTCATCCACTGATTATGTCAATAGATATTTGTTTTTTTCCTTCAACTCCAATCTTTATTCCCCCTCCCCCTTCGTGCATTCTTCTTCTTTGATTTCTTCCTTCCTTGCCATGATTGCTAAGCTTGATTGAATTTCTTATGATCCCATTCCTTATCTTTCATGCCATAAATTTCTTCATATACTTTAATGAGATTCAATTACCTTATCCCAACATTTTCTTCTCTTTACCCTCCCTTTTAACTCCCCTTCTTATCCTCACCCACTCGCCCCTAGCCCCCCTTTCCTCTCTTATCTTTATCACTCCCCTCTCCTCTATTTGATCTCCAATCCTTGCTTATCCCAATCCTTCCTCTCTCATCACTTTGACATACCCTTTCTAATATAATTCTAATCCTTAATTTTTATTTTATTATAGTTTTCCCTAAAATCAAATTAATTAAGATAATTTTATTTTTGCCATTCTTAATTAATCTATTTTTTATTATATTATATCTTAACAACCAATTAAATAATTTATTATTATAATCAAACGGCTAACTTATCTTTTCCCTATTTATATTTTAATATTTTTAAGCAATTAATCTAAATTATTTTCTTCAACCTTTTGTACTTAACCTATTTTATTATTATATCTTAACATTTAGTAACTATTTTATTATCATCATCGAACAACTGATTTAGCTATCTCCTATTTATTCAGCTCCGAGGCCTATTCCCTTCTATCTTTATTTCTTATTTCGAGTTCCCCTAATGATGCATGGAGTGTTCACTCAAAACGTCGAGATTCAAAACTCCCACACAATTCACTTCCATAAAAAATGAATATATGGCAAATAGTGGAAATCTTCATTCTCGAAAAAAATTTCACCTATGTTTTTACCACCATGGTACTAAGTGGATGTAATAAATTTCCATTACTCACAGAAGTGGACTTTCAAGAATTCCAGAGTGTCCAAAATCCTAACCCTAATCAAGCGTTAAGGCATGCAAAAACCCTAACCTTAACCCTCTACAACTCTCAAGACATGTTAAACATTGGATTGTTTAGAAACAAAGGTGCTTCTTTTTTGTTGAAGTTCCATAATTGAGTAGAGTAAGGGAGTGGGATATATTGAGAAAGACAAAGGAATTAGAAGGCCTTGTAGCAACCATAGAAGGAACACTATCCATGGTAACTCCATTGTGAGTTTATATTTCTCTGAATTTTCAATTCATAAATGAGAAGAAAAAAACAAGGCAGATTCATCACCTTCTAGTTGGATTTTCACATATTGTGTTTCCCATAGTACATCATCTTGTGTTGAATTTGTAGATGGTGTTGTATTTGTTTAAATAGATCCTTGTATTTCTTTCTTAGTTTATTTCAATAATGTAAGATCTAAGCTTGTAATTTTATATTTTAACCTTAAGTAAACATTGTAGAATAAAGATTTTGCATAAACGTATAAGATTTGTTAGGAGGAACTATTCCAATGGAGTATCCATAATAGTTTACATATCATATTGGTATCAAAGTAGTTTTATTTGGGGGGTTTTGTGGGAAATTGCATGATTCATAAATTGGCTTAAATAAAGAATTCTCATTTAACCCTATTCTTGGAAAATTAATACATTAACAATCCATGGTATGAGATTCAACACTGAAAGCCAAAGTCTATAACATCTCTTACAACATGGTGATCCTCATGGCAAATATAGAGAGCAAGTTCATGCCTTTCTAGGATCTTGTTAGCTCTAACTTGGAAGTTGGTTTTGACAAGAAATCTAAAGACAAAGAAGAATTGGAAATTATACTAGAGAAAGAGAGACCAAATTCTAGTACTACATCTTCTCAATCCCCATTCAAAGTGGATGAAGAAGTAGACATCAAATCCTATCAAGGTGAGATTGATGTTGTTAAGTTGAATAAGGTTCCAATTATTAGAATTCTATTTTAGTGTTCATGACATGGGAGAGTAGTAAAATATCTAATTTTATCAACTAATGTTAGAGGGCCATAACCAAACTTGGTGAGAAAACCGCATGGAGATGCTTAGGTTGGAGGGTGACCCTCCAATAACTAAGTGAGGGATGTTTAAAACTTCATTATGTCCCAGTTTTACCCTATTGTGTACAAACATGACCAATGGATCCATTATCATTACTTTATCATTACTTCTAACATAAGCAAGTTTAGAGTGTAAAAAGAGTACACCATTATGTTCGAAATATATCCCTAGAACCTAGATGTACTCCTCAAGTATCCAGGTGGTCTCCATAGTCATTTAAGAAGGTAGCATATGCTCTTTAAACATACAACAATTGATGAAGCTAGTGTGCATGCACAATATCTGGAGATGGACAAGCAGAAAGGACAACCAAATCATTACAAATAGAAAGATCACCAAGGCACTTCCAAGGAAGGAAAGAATAAGTGGAAACAAAAGGATAAGAATATAGTGTTATAGCTCAAAATGACACATCTCTGCCTGTGACCACTTTCCCATGATTCCGTCGCATGTCGACACTTCCATGACGACACTTCATGAAAGTCACTGAAAAAACACCTATCTTGGAGGACCCATATCTTGAGTTCTGTAACTCCGTTTGACCTCATTTCTACGCCGTTGGAAAGGTATTTCAGTTAGATAAAACTTTCCAGAAGACACCAAAGTCTGAAAATGCCCAGAAATACCCTTAAAATGTGTTTTTTGTGTATACACGACTCTCCTTAAGGCATAGTTGCGTATCATACGCAGGTTGCTCTACTACAGACCCGCGTATGTGTTTCTCAACATTAAAACATAAAAACACGAGTTAATTGGAGATTAGTTATTTCATTTAACTGAATTTCCTTAACTGCTGTAACTTCTCTAACCTTCGAACTACCTTATTTCATCCATATAAATAGAGGTAGGGAAGGCCATGAGAGGGGACTTGGATTTTATGCATTGTTATGCTGGAGAAATCGAGACTCTCTTTGCCTACACTTTGCCCTAGAGGTCTTCCCCTTGTGTTGCAGAGCTTGGAGCCTGAGTTCTTTGGAGAAGAGAAGCAGCAGATCTAGATCAAGGTTTCGTGAGGTGCCGACTTGAAGAGAAGGTATATTTGTACTTGTTTTCAAGATTAATAAAGATGTGATGTCCTTCTTCTTCCCAAATCATTGTTCAATGTGTGATTGAATCTCTGTTTATGATCATATGATGATGTTATTTCATGTTTATTTGATTATCATTGTTTTATATGTGGTCATGATGGTTTGAGGAAGGTATAACTTGTTTTGCAGGTCTCTTGGAGCAGGAGGAGCGAGAAGAAGATTGAAGAGAAAGCTTGGACCAGCCTTCAGTTTATTAGGTGTGGACCTTTCTCATCTCTCATCTTGTTTATATATGCTTGCTGAACATTGTGCATCTCTCTTTCAACCCCAGTACGTTGATGGCCTCTTAAACCCTAGCCATAGGACACTTTCCTTTACAACAGAACTGGCGACTCCGCTGGGGATAGCCTTGTCTGCTTGGGGTTTTTCTTGTGATTTCTTTCAGTTTTTTGCATTGTTTCAGGTCCCTCTTGCCACTTAGGAACACCTTTTCAGTCTGATTACACACTTCCCCTGCCTTCTTTGGGTAGTTTCTGACCTTTTTTGGGATTTTTGCTACCTATTCGCGGGTTGCTGTTCTAGACAGTCGCGAATACAGTATTGTATTCGCGGGTTGCTGCACTAGACAGTCGCGAGTCATTTGCGAGTTGCCCTTATAGACAGTCGCGAATGCCCCTGTAAACAGTGTTTTTTCCTCTTTTTGGGATTTTTCTTTTGTTTCTGGGCTGTTGGGTAGGTCTTTTAGGGTCCTCTGCAGGTGCATGACTCTAGGGAGTTAGTGTCATCCTTTTGGTTGTTTTCTATCTATGTGGTAAGCCTTTTATAGCTTTTGAGTTGTTCTTTGCTCTCCCTCCATCTCCTTTGCTTGGTATAGTTTTTGGCTCATGTTTCTAGTTCGCCTTTGTTAGTGATCCTTGTGTGACTTCAGAAACTTGTTGGTGTGGGTTTTTCTTCTTGTTTTGTTGATTAATCTCGCCTCGCCAAAATAGTAGACTTGTCTTTTATACAAGCCTTCCTTCCAAGTAGGTCTTATACTGACTTTAGGGAATTCTAGAGTTTGTTCGGTGGTTGTTTAGCAGAGTCCCTTTTATCTTGTTCTTGTTATCTGCATACTTTTGTTTGTAGGTAGTTTTCTTTTGCCCTTATAAAAGAAAATTAAAAAGAACTTGTTTGTTGCTTTCCCCCTACCTCTTTCTTTGGTTTGACCTTGTTGGACAAGGTACTGAGCAGCCTTTGTTTGTAGGTTTAGATTGATACTTGGGACTTCTTGGCCTTTGTTTATGTCAGTCTTTATGCTCAGTCTTTTCATTCCAGAGTTGTTGGCTTGTTTACCTTTGTGAGCCTTCCTTTCAAGAGAGGTCTATATTCAACTTTAGGGAAACCTAGGGTTTGTTTTTGGGGTGCAAAGTATTTGTCTATCTCCTTTGCTTTCAGTATTTGCTTGCTTTAGTTGATAGGCTGTTTTTTCTTTTGATTTTTATAAAAGAAAAAAGACAAAAACATCTTTGCTTTATATGCATATAGATTAGGCTGTTAGTCTAGAGTGCATAGCATATCTTTGTTTTTGGAAAAATTTAAAAAATATAAAAAGATTTGATCTTTTTTGGCTTCCAAGCTTTCTATTGGAAAATATAAAGAGAATAGCTATTTGCTTTTTTGCATTTCATTTCTCTTTGCTTAGTCATTTTGTTTCAATTATTGAGTCAAAACACCACATAAGTTTCATGCCATTTACCCTCTGAGTAAGAACAGCCCATAAAATAAACGATATAATTTTTAAAATTTACTAGTAAGTTTTATTTTATAGGGTCATACACCAACTAGCTTAGGCTAGACTTGTGGGATAGGGAGTTTAAACTCCCCACAAGTGTTAAATTTCAGACGTAGTTGGCCTATCACTAGGTAAATCCTTTTCTACATTGATTGTTTCTGGGAAGCTCCTCTCAAACGGGAGTTAAGCACTAGGCCGCGTGGAGGCTTGGACAGAGGAGATAACCCTCCGAATCCTTGTCAAAACGTAACCCAGGAATTTTACACATCTGGGGATTCTGTCCTAGACAGAGTTTCGGGCTCAGCTGCCCTGCCCATGCGTACGAGTTCGGCTGACGACTGTCCCCCCAGACTGTCAATTTATTTAAGGTAGCCTTTAGTCTCTTTGACATCTAGGGTTCATACACAGGTACACCGGAAGGTTATTTCTGGTTGACCTTGGACGGGCTTGGAAGGTAACCCTTGTGGAAAGTGCAGGAGGGTGGTGGGTGATTCCTCCGCTTGTGCCTGAGAACCACCTCAAGGACACCAAGTAATCGTTCATCAGCTTTCTTCTGGAAAGTGCATCTTATACCCGTTTGTCTGTTTGGACTTTAGGAATTTTTAGTGAGTGCTGTGTGGTTTGTCTGTACTTAGTGGGCCTTTAGGTGTCTGCTTTGTAAGTTTGGTTGTCAATCAACCTCAGACTTTGTCTCTTGTTTTGAAGCTATGGCTAGCACCCCTTCGAACACCAACCAAGAGATCCCCTCGCCGGGAGCTCCTTGTGCTTTTCCTCTTACCGGGAATGTTGGTGTTCCCTTGATGGCCACCTTGAATCTTCCGGGATTCACCCTAGGGCTACCGATGTGGTTGTTTTCCACTCCAACTGTCCTGAATGCTCCTGATGCTTCTCAAGTAAGCTCCTTATATCAAGGGCATAAAAACACTATCTCCCCTTCACCTGTAGTTAGTTCTCCTCCTCCTTCTGCCTCATGCGGTGAAAGTTCTGATACTAGTAACCGACAGTCTAAAAGGAGTAAAAGAAGGAGAAATAGGAAGAAGGCACAAAAGCAAGGGGGCACTTGTTCAACCTCTGCAAGTAAAGTTGAACCTCACCACCCAGCCTCGGTTGTTCAGGCTGGGGGCACCCATCCAACCTCTGTTGTTCAAGTTGGATCTAGTCACTTAGCCTCTGGTGTTCAAGCTGAGTGCACTCGTTCAACCTCTGATTTTCAAGTTGAACTCCCTCATCCAACCTCTGTTGTTCAAGTTGGGTCTAGTCACTTAGCCTCTGGTGTTCAAGCTGAGTGCACCCGTTCAACCTCTGGTTTTCAATTTGAACCTTTCTATCCAGCCTTTGGTGTTCATGCTGATGGGATCCTTCCAACCTCTGGTGTTCAAGTTGGATCCAGTCACTTAGCCTCTGGTGTTCAAGCTGAGTGTATTCGTTCAACCTCTGGTTTTCAAGTTGAACCTCCCCATCCAACCTCTGTTGTTCAAGTTGGATCCGTTCACCCAGCCTCTGTTGTTCACGCTGGGGGCACATACTCAACTACTGCAAAGCATGTTGATCCTCACCATTCAACCTCTGTTGTTCACGTTGATGGTTCCCGTCCTACCTCTGCTAGTCATGTCTGACCTAGTCTCTCGGCCTCTGCAAGTCACGCTGGGGGCATTTTTTCATCCTCTGTGGTTCAAGCTGAAGACAACCCATCAACCACTGCGAGTCATGTTGACACTGTTGACAAGTCTACCCGTTCAAAACACAAGCTCAAGTTTCCTTGCAAGCTTTGTGAGGGCGACCACCTTACTTATAAAAGCCCTTCCATTGAGGAGGTGCGAAGAGTTTGGATTCATGGTCATCCCGTTTTTGAACATTTTGGAGTCTCTCAACAGCCAGCCTCTCTTAATGAGGTTGGACCTAGTCACCCAGCCTCTGTTGTTCACGCTAGGGGAAAACTCTCATCCTCTGCAGGTCATGTTGAGAGCAAAACATCAGCCACTGCTAGTCATGCTGATGCCGTTGAGAAAACTGGTCGTCCGAAGCATCATCTTAAGTTCCCTTGTGTGCTATGCAAGGGAGATCACCTTACTCATCTATGCCCTGCCATCCCAGAGGTGCGAAGAGTGTGGTCCAGGACTCATGGATTTTCTTCTCAGGAACACCCTATAGTTTCTCAACAGCCTATTCAACCTTCGGTTGATCAAGTGGTCGAACAAATCTCAGATTTGGTCGATCCCACTCTTCCTTTGGAGAGTGTTCCTCATGTGATTGAACCAATGTCACCTTTGGTCAATCCCACTCTCTTTTCAGAGAGTGATCCTAATGTGATTGCACCAATGTCATCTTTGGTCAATCCCACTCTCCCTTCGGAGAGTGACTTTCATGAAGCGATTGAATCGATTCCATTGTCGATCAATCCCACTCTTCCTTTGGAGAGTGAAGTGTCTACTAGTCACATTCTCTTCACTACCAGTTCAGCTCTTACTGAACAAGGGGGCACTAAACTTGCTTCGGATCAACCCCCACCAAGCCCTCGGATTGCTTCCTTTGATTGGGATAGCCTAGTTGAGCTGCGCCTTCCTTCCCATGCACCTTTCCAGATAAAGGTCAAAGTTGAACCCTATACAATTGCTCGTTGCATTGTTGATGAAGGAGCCTCAGTTAGTATTTTGTCTGCTCGTGCTTGGCGAGGTATGGGATCTCCTAGCCTTGTGTCGACTGCTAGTCAGTTACTGGCGTTTGATAGAAGAACTTGTGTTGCCTTGGGAATTCTTGCTCAAACACCTGTTACTTTGGGTGGGAAGATCGTCTTAGTTGAATTCATGGTAATAGAAGACCCCTTGGACTTTAATATGCTCCTTGGACGTGATTATGTCTATGCCATGCAAGTTGTGGTGTCAACATTCGTTTTTGTGATGTACTTTACTCATGGCGAAGATATTGTCACTATCGATTAGTTGGATTTTCTCGATCCGTCTCCTGACCCAACTAGAGACCAAGTCTTTCCTTTGTTAATTCCCAGTGTTTCTGTAGACACCACCCCACCACAGGTGAATTATGTGGCTTCTTGTCATTTGTGTTCAATTGCTACTGAGAGGCAGCCTCTGTTTTCATGCTTACCTTCTCAGGACTTGGTCCCAGCAGTCGAACTGGTGAGTCATCCTATACAGACTATAGAGTCTTCTCTCTACTCTGTTGATCCTTTTGAAAGTCCAGATATGTGTCCTATCTTGGATGATTTCCTCTCTTTGGATGAAATCTTCCTAGAGTCTTTGATACCGTCTGACCTTTTTTTTCAGTTATGACTCTCACATTTAGAGCATTCTTTCTGCTCTCCTTCGAGCTCGTTAAAAACAGTAGGGAGGCCGCGAGTTGACTTTTCCAGACTCGTTAAAACTTCACGGGAAAGATTATGAGTTTCTTTAGGCCCAAGTATGACTCCTCAAAATAGACTTGACTGCCGAGTAAACTTGTCCATTCATGCTCATTAAGAATATGTGAATGGGCATCCACATTGGTGGTAGGTTATCTCTTTCTCGGACCATGTGGAATAATACGAGAAAGGATCCCTCTCTTTTCTATTGAATTGAGAAGAGTATTCTCAGGCATAGGTTTATCTCTTTTCCGGACCTGAGGGACTAAATTTACGGAAAAGGAACCCCCGGTATGAGCTTAGTTTTCTCTTTTTCGTGCTCTGGACCAAAACATGAAAAAGATTCCGAGTGTACTTTATGTCTTTGTCATGCTCGTTAAACCTTAAAGAACAAAGCATCGAGTTTATTGTTGTAAGCTCTGTTTCTCATAATCAAATGGATCTTTCCGAGTGATCTTGCCTTCCTTCACACTCGTAAAACTCAGGCTGTATATGCTGCTTTTGAAGGAGCGTTGGGTAGGTGGTAATTTAACCTTTTTCGGACCTTCCCGACTAATTACGAAAAAGGTGCGCCTTTTCTTCTTCGGAAGTTAAGAGAGTTCTTCTTTGGTTTGTTTTATACTTTTTCGGCCTTGGGAGACTAAATTGTACGAAAAAGGACCCCCCTGGAGTCTTCTTTGGAGTTTTCAGACTCTCTAAACTATGAAAACACCGTTGAGCATGAACTAGTTCGGGCTCATAAAATCCACGAATTAGTGCCTTATCAAGCATTCTTCTTTCTTTTCTTTGAGCTTGTAAAAAATGAAGATGGTCCCAAGTTTGCTTTCTTGGACTCGTTAAACCTTTACAAGAAAGAAGGGAAGGGGAAGGTTTATTTCCATGTCTTTTTACATCTTGGCAGCAAGTCTTGTTTCCTTGAACAAAGAACCAGTTTTGAGTCTATCAACAGTTGGGTCCTAGTATTTTGACCTTATCCTGATTCAGAGTTTCTTACTCCTCCAGTTGGTCTCTTTTCCAATTATATGGGGAATCTGTCAATGTCTCCTACATCGTAGATTTGTTTCATTGGTCCTATTTTGTGTCAAAAGCTGCCTAAGTCACTTTTGTGTCGTGCTCACTGTTCAAGGATTAAACCTTTGTCGGCCATTCTGCAGTTGCCTTGACCTTTTGTGTCGGCCATTCCCTGGTATCAGTTCATTACATCATTTCTTCAGTGGTCCTTTTTGTGAAATTTAGTACCATTTCCAGATCCAATTAGTCTTTGAATTACCTCGTGTTGGATGATGAAGGATGCCTTAATGCCTTCCTTCCAACGTGTTGGAGCAGGGTCCCGCAGCTACAGAAGAAGCTGCTAGTTTTGGCGGAAAGATATAGCGTTAGCGGAAAGAAGACAAGGCAGAGCTACGACGCCGTAGCACGTTTCCAGCTGGAGAGCAGAGCCGGAAACCATGACTTTTGGGGTAGAAAAGTCAAGAAGGCAACGGTACCCGAGCGGCCGAGAGAAGAAAGCTCAACCACTGCATTGAAGGTAGCGGCGGAAGACAGGAGGGCTCAACGACCCTCATAAAGAAGAAGGAGCAACGAGGCTCAAGCATTGAAGGCGAAGGATAGAAAGAGAAGCTGTGCATAGTACCCATGGTCAGTGCCGGGAAGCATGGAAGACTGCAGAGAGTTGTGGTGTGACAGGAAGCGGCTACCTCAAGGACAGAGAGGACCGACTGTCACTAATTAGGGTTTGGGTTACTGTTGGGACAGGCCCACAGTGTTGTAATGGCGCGACCTTCGGGCCGCCTATAAAAGCTTGTATTTTGTATTGTAAAGGGTTGGTTGGGGGGATTGGTTGGTTGGTGAGTTAGTTGGTCAGTTGATTATTTTTGTAGACTCAGGAGTCAGTCAGACAGACTGTGTTGTAACGATCCAGACACCTAGCTTGTCTGTGATCCATTTTGAGTCTGTATGTAACCATCCACAAAGAGACAGAGAGGGAAGAATATATTGAAAGAAAGGCAATATAGAGATAGAAATAGACCAGAGATCTAGAAGAGATCTCGCGCTGCATATGCGGTGCAACAGACTGTGCTAACTTCCCTCACGATATATAATAGAAGCACAGTTTGGTGGACGTAGCTCCCAGCCTGGGGGTGAACCACGTTAAATCTGCGTGTTATGTGTTGAATGAATGTGTTTGTACTTGCTCATCTTTACTGGTTGTTATGCATGTAATGTTAGTTGCAGTAAGTGAATATATGTATTGTTCAGTTCACGGTAATGCAGGAAGATAGAGATAAGTTGAAGTATTTTAGTAAGCTGCTTAAACGACTCCTTTACGTCTGTTTCTAATGACCATTTAATCACAATATAACTTCTGGAAAGTAGGGTTTCACACATCGGCACAGTCAACGCTAAGAGCGCAAAGTCGTAGTGGTAAGATATCGCAGAGAGGCGATATCGCACTGGCAGAGGAGTTGCGGTGCACAATACTGTGAGCTGAGGGCTTAGCGTTGAGGAGAGGTTGGGTGTTCCGCGGTGCGCAGAGATGCGATAAGGTTGGAAATATTGTGAGTAAGTGGAAGTTGTGCGACGCGGGAAGAAATCGTGCGACTTGCGCGTGGGTAAGAATCACACGGGTAAAAGTGCTGCGAGTAGAAGGGGATGTGCGATGTGCAAAGCTAGTTGATCTTGTGGTGCGTAGGAGTAAGAGAAAAGAAGTAGGATGCACAGAACCTGGTCCAAGACACTTGAGTCTTGGCCAACCCATTAGATTCACTTCAGGTGAGACTTCAGACCGCTTCGCGGTCTGTCGCCGAAAGGGCCGGTGAGTTTGGGGTGTTGTTGATTAATTATAGTAAACCTGGGTCTGCCCATGCAATCAACAAATGGTTTCGTTGCCGGTTTGAACGACTGGGAGTCAATGTTCTGTTGGCATCCTACGAGAGAAGATTTTCACTAGTGGCTGGATTCAGACTTATGGGAGTTCGCCAAGAAAGAGAATAGGAGTCCGAGACTGAGCATAGAGGCCTGGTTAGAAAAGCATATTGCTTCAGACATACACGCTATATTCTTTACAACCTACAGAAATGAGCTTTTCGACTGGTTATCCAAGTTGACAT